>ML783954.1:969001-997880 GCA_009831015.1 Picea engelmannii | reverse complement strand
AATTTTATGGCCCTTACACAGTTCTCAAGCATGTGGGACAAGTCGCATATCAGTTAGCTCTGCCCAGTCAGTCGAAGCTACATCCTGTTTTTCATGTTTCATGCTTAAAGAAGGTGATTGGAACCAGGTGCCAAATTCAAACCCACCTTCCAGAATTAGCTGAAGAAGGATCCATTTGGCTACAACCAGAAGCAGTTTTGGACCAGCGGGAGCGTCGCCTGCATCAGAGAACCATCAAGGAAGTGATAGTACAGTGGAAAGATATGACTCTAGCAGATGCCACTTGGGAACCAGCTACCATTCTGCAGCAGTTTCCACATCTCAAACCTTGAGGACAAGGTTGTTTTTAAGGGGGCGGACATGTTAAGGTCCTAACCCGCACATAGGTAGATCAATGTATTCGGATGTAATAAAGGTCAATATTACTAAGACCTTTCAATAAAATAAAATAAGGCGGATGTAAGAAGACCTAATAGAAGCTTCCGCTTCTAGAAGGATCTTCCTCTAGATGCTTCTCTTAATAGACACATTTAGTATAAATAAGGGTCGAGGGTATGGAAACCCTAGCTTGGAAATTATTGTAACAGAGCACTGCTCGACTGGAGGTTGCCCCCTCGAAGAGGCTTGTGAACATTTCTATCTGAATCAAAGTGCTATTTTTGTTGCTATTTCATATATCATTTATATGTATTATGAAGATTATGCTGGATATTTTACTCTTATTCTGTCATTTCTAGCATTTCATTTATGTTCTGCATATTTTATATATTTGGTATCTTGCATAACCTTTTCCGTTATGTAATTTGTGAAGTTTTGTAATGTAGGCATTAACGAGGGGTGTTAGAGATAATGCCTAATTAATGCCACTACTAGATTTTAGGGATTGGATTGAGTTTGTTAGAGGATGTTAAGAGATTCTCTCAACCTCTCCCTCCAAGAGTGGAATAAGTTGGATCTCACAACACTTATTTAAGTGTGATGTATTTATGTGTAATTTGTAGAATACAAACTATCATTTTGTGTATCTATCTGCAATGGTTGCTCTCCATATTTTCAATTGACGAACGTTCATGTATACTTTCTCAGACATATTTTAATGAGTTGAAAATTATTTTCATGAAGTGACGTTCATGCATATTTTCAGACATATTTTAATGAGTTGAAAATCGTTTTCCTGAAAGGAAATATAACCCTCGGGACTTTTTATCATGTTAAAAATCTATTCTCATATTGAAGCATTTTCTGCTCCTGTGCATGAAGTGACGTTCATGCATATACTCGGACATATTTTAATGACTTGAAAATTGTTTTCCTGAAAGGAAATATAACCCTCAGGACTTTTTATCATATTAAAAATGTACTATCATAACCCTGAGGAGATCCCAAGCTGATGCCATTCTCCACATTTCAATGGATTTGATGGAAGTCGTATTCCACATTCATTCGGTCAGTACTTATCTCTTCCTTCCATATTGGTCGCCTTCCTTCAATAGTGTTCTCCCTGTTTCAGTGGCTAAGGATTATCCAAAATTTCTGGGAACTTTTATATTATGCCAAGTAAGCAGACATTATTTCCGGTTCAATCTGTTGCAGTGGGTACTTCATTTTCTATGAGATACACAAAATATTCCAGTACGATCATACACAAAAAAAATTCCAGTAATCAAACAGGATTCACATTTTCTATGAGATACACAAAATATTCCCAAAATATTCCCGTACGATCATACACCAAAAATATTCCAGTAATCAAACAGGATTCATGGCTAATTTTCTTCGCTCCACCAATCCACACAAGGGATTCCAGTAATCAAACTGTGACGATAGTTTTGTTTGTTTCATTTCGTTGAAAGTATCAGTCTTGACTTTTGATTATTCAAACAGGTCGTGAGTATTATCCGATTTCAGCAAAGCCATCCAATTAGCTTTCCACATCGGAGCACTGCCCACAGAAGACTAGAAAATCAATGATGAGATAATCTTGGAGTAAGTAGTAAAATATTGCTCTTGCAAATTCCATCCCATTCAACAACTCGCTAGAGGTTAAATCATGGACTAAACTTCAATACAGGATATTTTGCAATTTGCTTTAAGTTGGCCAATCGTGAAAATGGCAGTTCTTAGTGATAAAATCTATAATATAATGTAAAAGGATGATTTCTTAACGATAGGGTTGAGGATCGGATGTTAAACTTCAACCCTTCAATCAGTGGAGTGGACTGTGCAATGGATGTGTCGACTAGAGTTTGTATCAAAATTGACTACATGCTCTTCCTGTAATTAATGCTTACTCAAGCAGATATAGACGCTTATGTGACGAAGCTACTTTTTAATTCAAATATGCATTGATACCAATGGAACACTACTTGGTTTGTTAATTATATTAGTAACCTCAACAGTATGTGACTGACGAGTTAGATAGGATTTCTTGTTTCGTTTCTTGATCTTTTTTATTTGCTCGAGCCTATTTAGTTCAGCTCTTTTCCCTTAATGAATATACTCGGCGCTATGCACTCTGCTCATTCATGTTTTCCAATTTCGTCTTCTTTGTATTATATTCTTTGCTTCTCATTTTGTCATGGTATCAGAGCATAGGACATAAGCTTCTTCACAATGTTTGGAGAGCAGCCCTATCATAAGAAGAAGAGCACAGAGCTTAAATTATCTCGCTAACGAGAGAACGGGACGCAAGATTATTCACAGAGCTTGGAGAGCAGTTTGCAGTCCACAATACGCTCAAAAGATTGTTGGAGACAGCAAGCGCGAGAAAGAAAAAAATGCAGAAGGATGAAACAATTAAAGATTTGTGAGCATTTAAAGAATTCGTGAAAAATTCGCGAAATTCTTTCTTAATAAGAAAGTTTGCAGAAGCAACAAAGGAGAAGCTACTTCAGCTATAAGATTGGACACAGGAACATATCTGAGCCTTTAATTAAGCTCAGAAACGACGAGCCCGCAGGTAAGGAGAATTTTTTTTTTCAGCCATAAGATCTGAGCATGAGCAAGATCAGCCATCAGATGAAGCAAAGATTAAGCCACGACCGTCAGATCTCATCAAAGAGAGATCGACGGTGGGGACGCATTGCAGGGATCGAGAAGCAAATTAAAGTTTGTGCAAGTTGTGAGCTCGTTATCTCTCAGGATTGTTTCTCTTGCTAGATCAACAGATCAACAACAGATATCGATCGCGCTATGAACGCACATCTTTGCATTGCAGGGATCGAGAAGAAAATTAAAGTGTGAGAAAGTTGTGAGCTTGCAATCGCTCAGTATCGTTTATCTTTCTAGATCAACATATCAATGGTGGATATCAATCCCACCTCGGACGAGCATCTTTGCTTTGCGGAGATCAGGAAGGAAATTAAAGAGTGAGTGAGTTGAGTCTCTGCAATCACTCGTGGTCGTTGATCTTCAAACCAGTGACACGCATCAGGCCATCTCGTACTCTAGGAGGAAGAAAGAAGAAGCTAAGGAGTAAAGGACTCCCGAAGGCCCAAAGCTTCGAAGAGCCGGACTAGATCCAGTTCGTTGATCCAAGTGGAAATGTGGCAGGAGAGATCCTACACTCTGACGATAATCACTTCGGAAGGAAGACAGATGCAAGAAGCCAGAACTCCTGAAGGCCCAAAGCCCAGATTTCATCTGGACCATCCATCATCGAGCACACGTGGCACCATATCTCACACTTCGGAGACTTAGCATGCTGGAAGGTTTTGCAGAGTGTGATCTTCCCGAAGTTCCGAAGTTAATCTTAGTCGTCCAATCAAGAGGCCACGTGGAGGAATATCTCGCACTTTAGAGATTCTCACTCCGTAGGTCAGTGCATATTAGCATTCGAAAACTTCCGAATGCTGGAGTTCCAAAGAAGATCTTGGCCATTCGTTTGCAGAGGCCTAAGGATCGTTGGATCTAAACCTCTATGGATAATTCGTCGCCTCAACACTTCGTGAGTATTGCTATTGCGAGCGATGAAATATCTCTGAAGCCCAAACTCCTGAAATAATTCTAAGTTGTAGATCTCGACGAGCAATTAAGACCGTCGATATCTTCCCTTGCTTAGAGGTCTGCGAGTTTGGTGGATTGCGAGGTAATAAAGGAATATTGTCCGGAGCCTCGAAGGACCAAATTCCTGAAATAACTGAGGATCATTAATCTCAAATCAATAAGGATCGTTGATCTTTGCAACAAATCCTTTATTCGACAATTCGACTATTCGAAGGAACTGATACATTCACGTGTCTTAACGCCTGAAGCTTGAAATCTTGAAGCCTGAAAGCCCGAAGTGCCTTGTTCTCAGCCCCCGTTCACATGAGAAGATGAACTGCAATTTTTTTTTTTTGGCTATCAATTAAACTCAGATAGCCCGATTCCTCCATTAGAGGGGCTACAGTTGCTAAAGAACATATCTCAGAGCTCTGGCTCTGTAGATCTTGATCTTGAATAGTTAGATCCATCTAGATCGAAGCTAAAGAAGTGGTCTACCCCGTGTTTTCGGCCCGAAGTCACACACAGGATTTCACAGACCTAGTTTTACATGCAGGAAACATGTAAAGAACGAAAATCCCTCACAATATCCTATGCTCGGATAATCAGATCCAACAAGATCCATACCAGGAAACAAGAAATTTCCTATAGATCTAATTTTTAAAACGAGGCTAAAGCTCAAATTTTGTTGTTTGTTTGCATCAAGCTGTATCATTGTGATGAGATAGAATAGTCAATCCACAAGTGTGATCAAATTGTGATGCAGGAGCATCATTGGCAAGCACATGGAGCAGGACCACTCAGTGCATGGGAATCTTTCATACTCTCAACGCCGGTAGTTACAACGCATAATTTTGAAATATGCCTGAACTTCAACACCGGAAAAATCTTTGAGGCATGCGTGAATGATTACGAGCGAAGTGGGAGTTTCCACTCAGGCTCTATATTGCGACTCATCCAAGATAGCCATAGGATAGTCTTAGAGTAGACATGTAGTTAGGGGGGAATCCTAAAATCCCTCTAAGATAAATAGAGGTTTTGTATTCCCAAATGAGGTTGGTTGCAGGGTAGATGTTAGCTGCAAGTTAGTAGGAGATTCAGTTCTCATTTTTTCTTTTTTTTATTTCAATTGTAGCCATTTTGACTTTTGAATATAACAGAGGGAAAATTGATCCAATGCATGGTGTATGAACATTGTTTGCAATTCTTTGTTATTGTGTTTTCATGAGTGGAGGAGTGAATTTAGTTACGAGTGAATGAAATTGTGAATGTTAGGATAAGTTTCAATTGTTTCTCTTATGTTGAAGTAGTGAAAGGTGTGCACACAGAACACAAGGAATGCGTTAACGGGATCTGTTTCGATTCTGAAACTTAGAAGAGAATACAAAACTTTCCCTTTGCAAGGAGTGGAAAGAGACTGGTGCAAGGTGTGCACAGTCATCCGCAATAACCCAAAACCTTGTGTAAAGATCTATGCAAGAAGTGCACAGATCTAATATTTGGCTAAGTGTCGAAGGGAATTTGCAAGAAGTTGAATAACTAGAAAAGGAGAACACCAGGAGGCTGAGAGGAATTTATCTCTGAGAAATCTTTAGGATCTGAGTTATCGAAATCCATGAAACACAAAGAGCACATGGGAAGTTGAAGTCTCCACGAGTCCAAGCTCAGGAGGAATAACACTTTTCATAAGTGTTAAGGAGATCCAAGAAACAGACTCGTGGGAAGGACAAAGGTCGAAGCCTTTGAATCCTTTGAAAATATTCTAAGTATGAAGAAAGCGTAAGTTCATGGGGGAAAGATCTGAACCATCCGATCAATGTCCAAACAATGAGGAGCAAGTGTAGAGGAGGAAGGATCCAAACTGTTCAATCCAAGCGCAAGAGAATCATAGATGTCCAATCAAGGTAAAGTGCACTAGCATTAAATCTTTGAAATCACACAAGAGGGACAAGGTCACGAAATTCTGAAATCATCTAGACCGTCCATCGTCAAGGAGGACATGTGGCGAGAGATCAGAGTTTCGTTGACTCATGACTCGAAGGAGTCAAAGTTTGAGTCGTGAGAACTCGCGAAACGCAAAATCGCGACTTGATCTGAGCTGTTGATTAGAGGAGAGATCTGGACCATCGATCCAATGCCATCGCAATTTTGAGTATCGAGAGAATGAAAGTGAGGAGACTCCAAAGTCATGAAACGCGAAATCTCGATTTGATCACAATCGTTGATCAAAGGAAGGATCTGAATCGTCGATCCAGTGCCATCACAATTTTGGGTATCGGGAGGACGGAGGTACGAAGACTTCAAAGTCGCGAAACGTGAAACACCAATTTGATCACAGCCATCGATCAAAGAACAATCTAGACCGTCGATCTAGGGTCATCATGATTTAGGCTATCGAGGGAACAGAGGTAGCAACACTCACATAGTCCCAAAACGTGAAATCACGACGCGCCTTTCACTCAAGCGCGTGGTCATTGCCAAGGGTCACGGAGAGAGAGAGGGATAGCACACATTAGGCCCCTGTCGGGATTTCAGGAGTCGGGAGAGTCAGGGAGACTCGCACACAAAGGCCCGATACACGAAATTGCGAAACGCCTTTTGAGTTAGGCGAGTGGTCATAACTGTGGTCACAAGAGGGAAGGAGCTTATCCCACAATCGCGTGGTCATCATCAAGGTCACATTTGAGAAGGGGCCAAGAGAGGAGGCCCCAATGCCAACTCTAAGATTTTTGCAGAGGGAAAAAGTGAAGGTTGCAGGTGTCGTAGAGCCTAGACTAGGAGTCCTGAGGACTTGTACTTGACACAGGACGAGACCAGTGAGGTTTCAAAGAGTCGTCGACTCCAGAATCAAAGATACTAACCAGGAGGTTGCAGAGCCCTTAGGAGGGAAGGGGGTCTGCACTAAGTGGTATCAGAGTAGAATTTTTTCTTGCAGACAATAGGAAAAGGAGAGGAGACAAAAGAACTCATAGTTGTAGTACTCTTTGTGTGTGATAGACAGTCAACATAATTCCACCAAGGAGACAAGGAGATCAACCTTTAGCCAATCGAGTTGTATAAATGGATATGCAAGAACTTCGTGCAATATTAGAGGTGATGGAGGTAGCACAGAGAAGAGCACCTGATATGGGAGACATCAGTGATGCAGAGAGTGAGGAAGATGTGGGCGAGAATGTTGTTGAAGAAGCTGCAGGAGAGGATGTTGTTGAAGAACGCTTGTTAAGAGAAGTTTCTAGATTGGGAGGCAGAGCCAAGATAGAGGTCCCAATGTATGAAGGCAATTTGGATGTTGAGGAGAGCTGCTGGATTCGATAATATCCATGGACAAACATTTCAACTATGAAGAGGTCAATGAAGAGAAAAGAGTGAAACAAGCTATCACCAGGATCAACGGACATGCAGCGTTGTGGTGGGATGAACTGAAGGCTAAGAGGAGAAGCAAGGGAAAACATAAGATAAAGATTTTGGACAGAATGGTAGCCACGCTGAAGGCTAAGTTCATGCCCAAGGATTATCATATCAATCTGTTCAGGAAGATGTAGAACCTGAGACAGAAAGGGATGATAGTTAAGGAGTACATAGAGGAGTTCTATAGGCTGAGCATCAAAACTGGACAAAGAGAGATATATGAAGAAAATTTTTCCAGATATATAAATGGCCTGAGATATGAAATCTAGGAAGATCTCAGCATGATGTCAGTAAGAACAATGGAGGATGCTTATCAGTTTTCACTGAAGGCAGAGGAGAAGTTGGCCATAAAACAAAGCCAATGGTGAAGAGGTAAAGGCCCAGCCCCAAACAAAAGCAGGGGAGTTACCCATGATAGAGCACCTAAGCCTAAAGATGAGACTGAGAAACCACACAGTCACTCGGAAAGAGGAGAATGTTCCTGAGGAAGATAGGGTGGTGAAAGAAATTCTTTCAGAGGAAGAGGAAGAAGAGGAGGAGGAGAAGTAAGGTGTTATGCCTATGAAAAGACAGGACACATGTCTTGGGAATGTCCCGAGAAAAATAAATAAGGATGAGGTGAAGCTCACATTTCAGAAGCACAAAGAAGAGATGTTGAAGCAAAAGGAGAAGAGGATGGAAGATCACTGATGTTGAGGAAAGTTCTCTTAAAACTAGAGGCAGAAGTTGAAATTCCAGTGCAGAGGATTAGTCTCTTCAGAATAGCTTGCAAGACTAAAGACAGAGTATGCAAGGTGATAATTGATAGTGGGAGCACTGAAAACTTAGTATCCATGGAGATGGTGGAGAAATTGGAGCTGAAGACGACTGCACATCCAAATCCATACAAAGTCTCATGGTTGCAAAATGGACACCGGGTAGTGGTTACTAAACAATGCCTAGTTGAATTTAAGATAGGAGGATATAGAGATGAAATTATATGTGATATAATTCCCATGGATGTATGCCATATTTTGTTGGGAAGACCATGGAAGTTTGATAGGAATGTCATTCATGATGGGAGGAAAAATACATTCACCCCAGAGAATAATGGTAGAACACAAATGTTGTTGTCAATAGAGGAGAATAACCTGAAGGAGGAAGCCAACACAAGCATACTTCTCATGAGTGGGAAGGAACTCCTGAAATAAGTCAAGGAAGAACATGCGATGTAGTTCATTGTGGTGAGGAAACCTAGAGTTGTCCTTACAAGTACTTCGATGGACGATTTGCCTGAAGAGGTTCAGGAATTGCTGGAAAATTTCACTGACATAGTGGTCGATGAGCTACCAAACTCATTGCCACCTATCAGAAGTATCAACCATCATATTGACTTGATACAAGGAGAAAGTATGCCAAACAAAAAAACATATAGACTGACACCTCGAGAGAATGAGGAGGTGAAGAACCAAGTCCAAGATTTTTTAGACAAGGGTTTGGTTAGGGAAATCTTGAGTCCATGTGCAGTACCAATTGTGTTGAGTCCAAAGAAATATGGAGGATGAAGAATGTATACAGACTCAAGAGCCATTAACAAGATCACCATCAAGTATAGATTCCATTTACCAAGAATGGATGATTTAATGGACTATTTAAGTGGAACAAATTTCTTTTCTAAAATAGATTTGAAAAGTGGATATCACCATATTAGGATGAGATAAGGTGATGAGTGAAAGAAAACCTTTAAGACAAATGAAGGTTTGTATGAGTGGCTTGTTATGCCATTTTTCTTAACAAATGCCCCGAGTACTTTTATGAGAATGATGAATAAAATACTGAAATATTTCATTGGCAAGTTTGTGTTTGTGTATCTGGATGATATATTAATCTTTAGTAGGACTAAAGAGGAGAATTTGAGGCACCTGACATTAGTTATGAGGAGGCTACAACAGGAGAAGTTGTTGATAAATCTGAACAAGTCCTCCTTTATGAAGACATAACTCATTTACTTGGGTTTTGTGATCTCTTCAAATGAACTAAAGATGGATCTAGAGAAGGTGAAAGAAATCAAAGAATGGTCGTCAATAAGGAGTATGTTTGAACTAAGGAGCTTCCATGGATTAGCAAGCTTCTATAGGAAGTTCATCAGAGAGTTCAGTGGAATTTGTGCACCAATGATGGATACAGTGAAGAAGAAGCACAAGTATTTTAAATGGACATAGGAAGCTGAGAGGAGCTTCAATATACTAAAGGAGAGAATAACAGAACGACCAATTCTGGTCTTACCGAATTTTGAGAAGATATTTTAGGTGAGATGTGATGCAAGTAGAGTTGCAATAGGAGCAGTTTTGAGTCAGGATAATAGACTTGTTGCCTATTTCAGTGAGAAGCTGAATGAGACCAAAAGAAAATACTCCACATATGACAAGGAGTTTTATGCCATATTTCAAGCCTTGAAGAAATGGAGACATTATCTTGTCCCACAAGAATTTGTCTTGTATAGAGATAACCAAGATTTACAATTAATAACCAGGCAGGAGAAATTGAATCAAAGACATGCAAAATGATTTGAGTTTATGCAGAATTTTACTTTTGTCATAAAACATATCGTTGGGAATGCTAACAAGGTTTTTGATGCATTAAGAAGGAGATGTTTGATTCTGCGGGAATTCCAGGTGAAGACCTTAGGGTTTGAACAAATTAAGGACATGTATTGTGATGATACAGATTTCAAGGAAGCATATGAAGAATGTGAAAATGCTGTGCTGAGAGACAGAAGCTAGTGGACAAAGTACATGGTTCAAGAGGGATTGTTGTTCAAAGGAAATTAATTGTGCATACCAAAATGCTCAATGAGGGATAATATTTTGAAGGAAACGCATAGTGGAGGATTGGCTGAACATTTCAGCCATGATAAAAAATTTGCACAATTGAGTAGTTCATACTATTGGCCAGGTATGAGAACATATGTGATAAATTTTGTGAATAGATGTAGAATCTGCCAACATGCAAAAGGAAAAAGATAGAACATTGGGTTGTATCAACCATTGCCAATACTAGAGAGGCCTTGGGATACAATAAGCATGGATTTTGTGTTGGGACTACCAAGTACGCAAAGAGGATTTGATTCTATATTTGTGGTGGTGGATAGATTTTCAAATATGGAACATTTTATCCAATGCCAGAAGACCAGCGATGCAACACATGTTGCAAATTTGTTTTTCAAGGAAGTTGTAATACTTCACGGCCTACCTAGAAGCATTGTCTCGGACAAAGACACAAAATTTGTTGGTCACTTTTGGAGAAAACTGTGGAAGAAGTTGGGGATAGATTTGTCCTTCAGCTCAGCTTATCATCCTCATACAGATGGATAGACTGAGGTGGTGAACAAAAGTTTGGGAAACATATTGAAGAGTCTATTCACTGAGCACCGTAATCAATGGGATCAGATTCTGGCGTAAGCAGAATTTGCATACAATGACTCACCAAACAGGAGCACTGAAAAGATCCCATTCCAAATATTGTATGGAATGAAACACATGGGAGTATCTGAGTTGTGAGACTTGGAACAGAGTGAGATCAGGAGCATTGGAGAAGAATATTTTGCTGCAGAAATGTAGAGGCTCCATAGCCATATCAGAGGATAGTTACAGAGTTCTAACCAGGAGTACAAGAATAGAGTTGATCAACATCGCAGAGAACTTCAATTTGAAGTAGGATATCAGGTTCTAACACATCTCAAGAAAGAGAGGTTCCCTAGGGGAACATATAACAAATTAAAGATGAAGAAGATAGGACCATGTAAGATCTTAAGGAAGTTTGATCAAAACGCCTATGATATTGAGCTGCCAGATGTTGTGGGCATATCTCCCATATTCAATGTTTCAGACTCGTATCCTTACATGAATGATGACACAAAGGGATCTAAAGATCAAGAGCAGATTCAATGGGAAAAACAAATTCCCATAGCAAGAGAACCATAGATGGAGAAGATCGTTGATCATAGGTTGGGAAGAAGACCAGGAGAAAGACTTATTTCAAATATCTAGTCAAGTGGAAGGGACACGCAATAGAAGATGCCAGTTGGGAAAATGAAGTTGTTATCCAGAATCATGGAATGTTAGTACAGGAGCTCATGGATAGGAGTCCATGATTTTTTTTCAAGGGGAGTATGATGCAGGAGCATCGTTGGAAAGCACGCGAAGCAGGACCACTCAGCGCATGGGAATCTTTCGGACTCTCAACACTGGCATTTACAGTGCATAATTTTGAAATACACCTGAACATCAACGCCGAAAAAATATTTGAGACATGCGTGAATGATTACGAGCGAAGTGGGAGTTTCCACTATGGCTCTGGATTGTGACTAATACAAGATAGTTGTAAGATAGTCTTAGAGTAGACACGTAGTTAGAGGGGAACCCTAAGAACCCTCTGAGATAAATAGAGGTTTTGTACACCCAAATGAGGTTGGTTGCTAGGTAGATGTTAGCTGCAAGTTAGTAGGAGATTTAGTTCTCAATTGTTGTTTTTTTTATTTCAGTTGTATCCATTTTCACTTTTGAATATAACAGAGGGGAAATTGATCCAATGCATGGTGTATGAACATTATTTGCAATTCTCTATTATTGTTTTTTCATAAGTGGAGGAGTCAATTTTGTTATGAGTGAATAGAACTGTGAATGTTAGGATAAGTTTCAATTCTTTCTCTTATGTTGAAGTAGTGAAAGGTGTGCACACAGAACGCAACGAGTTCGTTAACGAGATATATTTCGATTCCGAAAATTAGAAGAGATAATACAAAACTTTCCCTTTGCAAGGAGTACAAAGAGACTAGTGCAAGGCAAGCACAATCATCCACAAGAACCCAAAACCTTGTGTAAAGATCTGGTGCAAGGAGTGCATAGATATGAGATTCAGTTAAGTGTCGAAGGGACTGTGCAAGAATTCGAAGAACCAAAAAAGGAGAACGCCAGGAGGGAGAGAGGAATTTCTCTCCGAGAAATCCTTAGGATCTGAGTTATCAAAATCCCTGAAACACAAGGAGAACATGGGAAGTCAAAGTCTCCACGAGACCAAGCTTAGGAGGAATAACACTTTTCATAAGTGTTAACGAGATCCAAGAAACGGACTCACAGAAAGGACAAAGGTCGAAGCCTTTGAATCCTTCAAAATTCTTCTAAGTATGAAGAAAGCATAATTTCAAGGGGGAAAGATCTGGATCGTTCGATCCGCGTCCAGACAAGGAGGAGCAAGTGCAAAGGAGGAAGGATCCCAACTATTCGGTCCGAGCGCAAGAGAATTGTAGCCATCCAATTAAGGTAAAGTGCACTAGCATTAAAGATTTGAAGGCACATAGGAGGAACAAGGTCATGAAATTCTGAAATCATTGGGACCGTCCATTGTTAAGGAGGACACATGGCGAGAGATCAGGGTTTCGTTGACTCGTGACTCGAAGGAGTCAAAGGTTGAGTCTTGATAACTCGCGAAATGCGAAATCGCGACTTGATCTAAGATGTTGATCAGAGGAGATATCTAGACCGTTGATCCAGTGCCATCGCAATTTCGGGTATCGGGAGAACGGAGGCGAGGAGACTCCAAAGTAGCGAAACATGAAATCCTAATTTGATCACAATCGTTGATCAAAGGAAGGATCTAAATCGTCGATCCAACGCCATCACAATTTTGGGTATCGGGAGGAAGGAGGTATGGACACTTCCAAATTCATGAAACACAAAATGCTGATTTGATCACAATCATCGATCAAAGAACGATCTAGACCGTTGATCTAGGGTCATCACGATTTCGGCTATTGGGGGAACGAAGGTATCAACACTCCCAGAGTCGCGAAATGAAAAATCATGACATGCTTCTCACTCAAGCATGTGGTCATCGCCAATGGTCACAAAGAGAGAGGGCTAGCATGCACCAGGCCCCTATCGGGATTTTAGGAGTCAGGAGAGTCGGGGAGACTTGCACGCAAAGGCCCGATATGCAAAATTGTGAAACGCCTTTTGAGTTAGGCAAGTGGTCATAAAAGTGGTCACAAGAGGGAAGGGGCTTAGCCCATAATCATGTAGTCATCATCAAGGTCACATTTGAGAAGGGGCCAAGAGAGGAGGCACCAATGCCAATTATGAGATTTTTGTAGAGCACAAAAGTGAAGGTTGTGGGTGTCGTAGAACCTGCACCAAGAGTCGTGAGGACCTGTAGTTGACACGGGATGAGACCAGTGAGGTTTCAGAGAGTTGTCGACTCTAGAATAGAAGATCCTAACTGGGAGGTCACGCAGCCCTTAGGAGGGAAGGGGTTCTTCACCAAATTGGTGAATTAACAACCAAGAAATGTTTTCACAGGTCAACAAAGGTAACTCAAGAAGTCGAGAAGAGATCTCAGATAGATTTGGAAAGAGAACAAAAAAGAAATGGAAGAATATTTCGCAAAGGTAAATGAAGAGGTTCAAGTTGTACCTAAGGAGCTCACACAAGAAGAAGATCAAAGGAAAATTGATGATATTTGGAGAAACATGAGCATGAATCTACCATTACCGCCACATTTTAATGGTAAGAATTTTGAATTTTGGTCTGTTAGAATGAATACCTATTTGTGTTTTGTAGATTGTTATCATAATCTACATGATCAGGAAAGGGATGAATTAGCATTGCAGATCATCCAACAAGCCTTGGATGACAGTATGTTGCACAAGGTTGCAACAACAACATCATTGAAAGAAGTTTGGAGTATTCTGGAAACAAAATATAGTGAAAGAGGGAGAAAAAATTTGTTGAATGTTGCCACTCTGGCTGAAGCAGAGCTACCAGAGGAACAAAATGAAGGAGCATCTATGTCTAAAGAAGAGCTAGCAAAAGAAAAGAGTGAAGGAGAATCTGTTTCTGAAGCAGAGTTACCAGAGGAACAAAATGAAGGAGCATATGTTCCTGGAGCAGAGATACTAGAGAAAGAGAAAAAAGGTGCATCTGTGTGTGAAGCAGAGCATGAGAAAATTGCAGAAATTGATGGTGAAGCTATCAGTACAACAACCCGCATTGATGAAATGCTTCCAATAAAGTTTGTTGATGAAAACAAAGGATCAACATCAATATTTTTCTATGAACATTATGCAGACATTGGCCTCTTTCAAACAGAGGTAAGAAATCTTGAAATTGAATTGATGATGATAATCTATGTTATGATGAGTGCCTTCAAATAATGGTAGAGAAGGAGAAAAATGATGAATTGATGTTTGGAGGAGAAATCCTACTTGTCATTTAGAACCAAGTGGATGATTTGGTGACTGCAGAAGCAGTGCTTGAAAGAAGTTTTGATGACAAAAGCATTCAAACCAGTACACTTATGACTGCCAATGAAGCAACTGAAGAAGAAGATAATGTTGATGCAGATGTGAAATGGATTGAACAACCAATCTATGATGATGATGATGGTAACTAATATCAGAAATAACATAAAGAAGAGAACCAATATGGTTCCTTTTATAATTTTTTATATCAGAATGACAAGTTGTTTGAGTATGCAGGTGAGAAGCCGAAAAGAAGAAGATGAAGACATGGATGAGGATCTCAATGAAGACCAATTTGAAACCATTTTCATGCAATGGAGTTTTGAAGAAATCATATTTTATTCTAAGTTAATGTGGAAACATTATGTTACCTATGTAGCCCAAGGTATGAAGGGCATTGATGATAGTTTGCAGTGGTGGCATCATCCCACTCTCAAAGAAAAATTTGTTACAGACAAAGATGAAAGAAACAGGCATAAGCGACCTGATCAAATTATGAATATGAAGTTACAAAGACAAAGACAAAAGGCAAAGCAAATAGCCTTCAGTATCAATGCCAAAATGAAAAAAATGACTAGATTAGAACAATACAGAGTTTGGAAGAAGAGAAAGAAGAAACCCAACTCAAGTGAAAGATGGAGTCTAGTTTTGTTGTTACGTACTGTAAGCCCAACCGAGACATAGACCAGCCAGACATTTTTATTTCTGAATTCCTTTTTGTTTGGTAAATCCATTTATTTTTATTTCGCAACACTTAGTCTTTATCAGTGCTGATGTTTGTAACTCTTGAGTTTAAGAGAGTGTTAATTATATCAGTAACCTTAACAATATGTGACTGTACACTTCCAACTGTTTTGGCCAGCTGTACGAGTTAGTTAGGATTTCTTGGTTTGTTTCTTGATCTTCCTGATTTGCTCGAGCCTATTTAGCTCATCTCTTTTCCCTTAATGAATATACTCAGCGCTATGCGCTCTGCTCATTCATGTTTTCCAATTTCATCTTCTCTGTATTATCTTATTTGCTTCTCATTTTTTCATGGTTATGTATATACAGAGATTTATATGAGCAATACTCCCAAGCATTTCACTGCACTGGGGTAGATTTTCTTGCTAATTGAGCCCTGCTACTTCTCATTAGATTTGCATTGGGGGACCTTCTATAAGCATGGAAATGGAAACGTAAATCAAGAGTAATAGATTTGTGCACTTGTGCTTTATATTGTTTGTAGTTTCCATTGTGTTGTTGCAAACTACTAATGGGCATAGCTGGAAGAAGTTGTAAATGTGTTGAATCTGCACAGAATAGATCTAGCTAGAAAATACTGTACACATTTGCAGATAGGAAATGAGAAAGAAGAAGCAAGATAGAAAGAATGGAAGAATTCTCATTAACCATATTCCGCACTCAAAGAGTGAATAATTTACAATATATATAGAATAAATGAGTAACTAATGATCCATAGTGGTGGTCTAGATTGATCTGGACACACACCAACAATTATTAGAGTAAAATGCCACCTACTATAGTCTCTCAGGAAGTTACGGGAGTGAACTGCCACCTAGCTGAGTTAACTAGTCAACTAGTCTTCAGTTAACTGATTGAACAAAGAGTAGTGAGTTGGTGATGATCCCAATGTTGCATGGTGACAAAAACAATGCAACATCTAAACTCAACTCAACTAGTCAAACTGAAGTGTCAACTGAAAGAGAATATTCTCCAGGTGGAATATTCTCCCCTAAAATATAGGAGACTGGATAATGACTAATTATGACTAATAAACAAGGAATAACCTTAGGAAAAATAAATCCTAGGTGTGTGTGAAGTAACTCCAACACGCCCCCTGAACATCACTATGGTGAAAATAAAGAATGGGTCTCGGCTACAAGGCCATGTTAGGTACCGAAATAAAAAAGATACACTGAACTAAATGAGGAAAGAGGGAAAACCTCATGGGAACAAAACCCCCCCTCAAATTACAATGCATAAAAGAAAAAATGATAAGGAACAAAAGGCAGTTGTTAAGCAACCATGTCCTTCACTCCAAGAAGACCTCACAAATGTGCAAGTTTGTGCTCTTTGAAGATGTTTTTGAAGATGTAGATGTCTGAACAGATATGATGAAGTATATGCATCATTGATATTTCCACACATATCCACTTTATCTTCTTGTAATGAATAATATCCAAATAAATTTTGGATGAAATTTTGAAAACCGTGCGGCTGTTTCCAGAGAAATGCTGAAATTTTGTTGATTTTAAAACGATCATAACTTCACTTTCCGAACTCCGTTTCAGATGATGTTTTTTTTGAAATTGGATATTTTCCCGAGAGGAATTCAAATATCTAATTTGTTTCTGCAATTTTTTCACAGAAAATATCATAATGGCGTCTGATGTGCACGACTCCCTTTTTTACTCTTGAGATGCATGCATGGTGCATGCAAAAGTGTCTGCATGTGACTCCTGAGATGCATGCCATATATCTTCCACATGAATTTTAGAAAAAAAATATGAAATGGAGTAGACATCATCTTCAATTAATGGAATACAAATTTCTGCAAATACTTTTGTAGAAGACGCTTCATAATAAGAGGCTTGATCTTCTTATGGCTCTATCTGTTCAACCTCCTGTATGAAATCTTCACAATATTCTTTATTCCCAAATAGAACCTCCAATATGGTCCATAATTAATTTGGATTTGATCCTTGTGATTCTTCACATACTTGATGGAAAAGTTTGGGAGAAATAGACATGCCGATACTTCCTATGGCCATATCTTGTCTATTGAGAAAGTCATTTTTCTCATCGTCAGAATTAGGCTCAACTTCCATTGCCATGGTTATTTGGTATAAGACTTTGCATCTTAGCAGTCTGTCAGCTCTAATACCATGTAAATGTGTTGAACCTGCACAAAATAGATCTAGCTAGAAAATACTACACACATTTGCAGAGAGGAATTGAAAAAGAAGAAGCAAGATAGAAAGAATGGAAGAATTCTCATTAACCATATTCCACACTCAAAGAGTGAATAATTTACAATATATATAAAATAAATGAGTAACTAATGATCCATAGTGGTGGTCTATATTGATGTGGCCACACACCAACAATTATAAGAGTAAACTGCCACCTAGTCTAGTCTCTCAGGCAGTTATGGGAGTGAACTGCCACCTAGTTGAGTTAACTAGTCAACTAGTCTTCAGTTAACTGACTGAAAAAAGAGTAATGAGTTGGTGATGATCCCAATGTTGCATGGTGACAAAACCAATGAAACATCTAAATTCAACTCAACTAGTCAAACTGAAGTGTCAACTGAAAGAGAATATTCTCCAGGTGGAATATTCTCCCCTAAAATATAGGAGACTAGATAATGACTAATTATGACTAATAAACAAGGAATAACCTTAGGAAAAATAAATCCTAGGTGTGTGTGAAGTAACTCTAATAGAAGCGCCCTCTCCGACAGCCTTGTGGGAATCTGGTGTTGTATTTCCACGATGTAATCTACAATGGGAAAAATGTCATGAATGCTACTTCTATGCTTGTGGGTGCTCCCTGCGGGGATAACCTCACACTTCTTTATGTAAAAGACAACCAATTTGGAGATCTGGCAGTTTTAGATGATCCCATCACTCTCGACAACAATTTCCACTCCCCTCCGGTGGGAAGAGCTCGGGGTTTCTATTTCTATGACATGAAGAACACTTTCAGCGCCTCGCTTAGATTCACATTTGTGCTCAACTCTACAGACTACAAAGGAACCATTACATTCGGTGGAGTAGACCCAATCCTTACTAAGTACAGAGCAATATTTGTAGTGGGGGGTACCAGGGATTTCTTAATGATAAGGGGAATTGTAACATCCTACTTCCCCCAGTTTGTAAAAATAACTGGACTGGTCAAGAACTATGGAAAACTCATAAATGTGAATATGTGATGTAAATGGACCTTGAGGAAAAGTTCAATAAATGTGAATAACATTATGAATTTATATTGCAGGACTGCTGAGAGGGGATGTGCATAAAAAGAGACCACGATGGTGGTGGAAGGCACCTGGAAAGGTGGCGTTAACTTCCACCGAGAATTAATACTATATTTGGACTCCACTGGCCCGGAGAACCAAACGCAGCTCGCTGGCCCTGAATTAAATGTCTCGCAGGCTGGTAGGTAGATGGTTTAATGAGGGATGGGAGGTGAACCTCCCATTCATAGACTTGTCAGGCTTGATCAACGCGAGGGTAATCGCGCCACACGCAACCTCGCAAGAGGATAAGGCATGGGGTAGAAGCGATTGGGGGCAGACACGAGGGGAGAACTCTGGCATTACGCAGAGTGAGTGATAGTAGAGAGGAAGGATTGCAACCTTCGCTCCTGGTCACTAGAAAATGGAGATGCAGTCTCACAGCATCGTGGTCTCGTCTCGGGGGTGGCTAGTGGTAAATCCACTAGGAGTCACTAAGCCTACGGTTGGGTGGAAACAAGCACCCATCTCAGCAGTTGCTTGACCCCTGGTGTTATTTCTGATAAGTGTTTTGCCTCTGGAATCTTGAAATATATATATATATATATATATATATATATATATATATATATGTTTATTCTTATAATTATGCTCATAAGATGTGAAACTGTGAATGATATCATTATAAGAATGAATGTACGGTGTTTTTATCAGTTCTAGTAGTGGTATAATTATATGGAAGGACTACGTATGGTTTATGTCCTCATGAATTCGTTATTTGTGTGCGTACTAACCTAATTCAGACTTCACGTCTGGTTTTTAGGAGGACGACATCCTTATATACCTCAGGTAGTACCTTGAGTAAATCTCCCCATAGAAATACCTTCCTTGAAAAGCCCATCAAGAACCGGGAAGGTGGTTGTGAAGGCATAAGGCCTTAGTAATCCTGCATGAGGAGGAACGATCCTCTTGAGAACCAAGATGACAGCATAAGGATGAAGAAATGAATCAACGGATGAGATCCCGTTGGGAGATCTGTGGTCACTCACAACCGTCAGATCGGAGGAAGAAGATGGAGTGTTAAGTACTTTAACCCTGATAGGTATTAATTAACGGACAAGATTTCATTGGGGAATCTGCGGTCACCCACGACCGTTAGATTAGTAGAAGAAAGTAGGGCATTAAATGCCTTACCCCTTTGTTTTCCTGTGCCTTTGTGGGTAGCAAAGAGTTTAGGATCGTAGATCCCCAAGGTTCATGAGAGTATCTGGACTGTGGATCTTTTCCACACCCAAGGAGTCATGGAAGAATGCATGGGTAGGAACCATTATGAACCGTCAGTTCTCGGTTGAAAGACCCGACAGCCATTGGATCTGTCAGGAGTTACCCGAGGGTTAAGACTCCAGTGTATAGGGGATTTCCATTGTGGAAATCCCAGGATGGATCTGAACCGTCCGTCTAACGGAGGCCACGTGTCAAGAGATCACCCATTTCGAGAAACCGAGAGTTGGGAAATCTGGACTCTTGTTGACAAGAGATCAGGGCTTTCCATTGTGGAAATCCCAGGATGGATCTGGAATGTTCGTCTAATGGAGGCCACGTGTCAAGAGATCACCCACTTCAGGAAACCAGGAATCAAGAAATCGGGAGTCCTGTTGACAAGAGATCGGGGCTTTCCATTGTGGAAATCCTGGGATGGATCTGGACCGTCCATCTAATGAAGGCCATGTATCAAGAGATCACCCACTTCGGGAAACTGGGAGTCAAGAAATCGGGAGTCCTGTTGATAAGAGATCGAGACTTTCCATTGAGGAAATCCCGGGATGGATCTGGGCCATTTGATGGATAGAGGCCACATGTCATAAGAGTTCCCATTTCGGGAAATCGAGAATCGCAGAATCGAGATTCCTGTTGACAAGAGTTCAGGATTTCTCCATGGTGAAAACCCTGGGATAGATCTAAGCCATCATATTGATGGAGGCCACACGTCGTGAGATCTCCCCATTTCAGGAAATTGGGAATTGCAAGATCGAGAGTCCTAGTGACAAGGGATCGGGGCTTTCCTGGGTGGAACCCTGGAGCAGTTGTGGAATGTCCGATCTAAGGAGGTGACGTGTTGAGAGATTACCCGTTTCAGGAAATTGAGGATCGGGGATTCGGGATTTTCGTTGACAAGAACTCGAGCCTTCGCTTTGATAAATCCCGACCCATAATGATGAGATGATAGCAGGTGTCTAAGTCCCAAGGAACGGACAATATTCCTTTGGGAAATCTCAGGGTCCGTAACGACCGTCCATTGTGAGGAAGAGATGCCAGTTTTACGCTGGGGTGTGAACACGCATTAGGGTAAGAAGCGAGTAGATCAGGATGGCCATCGTCCGCCTGCCCAGTTCTATGGCTGAGGATGCATTCCAAAGCCCCATTGGCCGATCTCTAGCCTTGTCAGGGTTCGGCGGTTGCCAAGTCAAATGACTCGACATCACTATAGCGCCGAGGCGCGAAATATGAAAGAGGTACTTCGATCATTTGAACCGTGATCGTGAGCCACGATCACAAGGGAATGGAGAGAGAGAGGAAGAGCCAGCTTACACTGGTCCTCCATGGATGTTTAGGGCTTCTGATTCGGCAGAAGACCAGAAAAATCCGATTTAGGTAGTGGGTATGTGAAAAAGTGGTATCAGAGCATGGTTACAACACTTGGCCTGCTTGGGCTTAGGCACGAGCCGCGTAAGGAGACACTGTCATCTGCGTTTTTCCCTTAAGAAAAAGGATTGTAGGATGAAATTGTAATCTGAGACATGAACTTCGTTGTCCTATTTTAGTGTTAAGATGGTGGATAGATAAGGATTAAGACCCAAATGAAAAACCCTTGTTATATGGGTATACATGTGAAAATATGAATTTATGCGTAGGTTATAAAAATGTACTTAACTCTTGACTAATAACTAACGTTTGTCTTGTCACCCAAGTGGACGATCAGCCGCGGGAATTTACAGACACAGAAAAATGGTGACTCACCAAGAGGTGGGAGAAGGCTCCCACAACCGAGACGAAGAGTCTTACGAAAGAAGAGCAATAGGAACCCCTCTAGATCTAGATGAGACTGTGAGGAGTCTCATGGTTGAATTGCAAAGCTACAAAGATGACAATGAAAGGATGATGAAAGAACAAGAAAAGCAAACCGAAATTAATGCAGTTTTACTGCAGAGCTTATTCGACCTACAACGACAAATGCAACATGAACCCGAGATGCAGAAACATGGTCGTATCATTGGCCATACTAAGAGGAGAACCTCAAGAAAGGTCCACCCCAAAGGTAAAAGGCCAGTGCTGGACGATTCCACTTAGAAGGAAGCTAGTGATTCAGAAGGCTCTTCCAGCAGCAGGACCAGTTCCTATTCTCGAAGAAAACAGAAGAAACA
Organism: Picea engelmannii; assembly: GCA_009831015.1. Classification (NCBI taxonomy): domain Eukaryota; kingdom Viridiplantae; phylum Streptophyta; class Pinopsida; order Pinales; family Pinaceae; genus Picea; species Picea engelmannii. The sequence continues at coordinate 975,829 of ML783954.1, read as the reverse complement.
AAAGACTTCCAAGGGTCATAAGTTTGAAGAATTCAGAAAGGCCAAACCTCCCTCCTTCGATGGTGAGAAAAAGAAGGGAGAGGAAGCCGAGGCCTGGCTACTTGGACTGAAGAAATATTTCAGATTCCATGATTTTTTAGAGAATTTGAAGGCCCGAGTGGCCACTTTCAATCTGAACGAAAAGGATTCCATTTGGTGGGAGGATCTTAAGAATATGAAAGGGGTCCATGAGGAGGACCTGTCTTGGAAACAATTTGAAAAGTACTTCCGAAAGAAGTATTTGTCGGAAAGGTATTTCGATGAGAAGGCTAAAGAGTTTTATGAACTCAAACTGGGACAACTCACTATAGAGGAATATGCCAACAAATTCCTCGACTTATTGAGATATGTACCCTACATCAAAGCAGAGAAGACGAAGGCGCAACGCTTCATTAGTGGGCTACCCAAGGAATACCAGAACCGATTCATATTCAACGAGCCAAAGACCTTAGAAGACACTATTCGAAAAGCAACATATTGTCATGAACAATATGGACATCGGGCAGAGTCTCATGGAGACTGGAAACAAAAGAGTGGTTCAATATTTCAGAAAAAAGGGACCAAACCCTCAAGATTTAAGAACTACAAGAAGAACCCTAGAATGAACTTTCCATCTTGGAGTGTACTCCAACAGAACTTTCCCTCAGTGGATGGAAGTAAAAATTCTGGACCTATACCAGTGAAGACTAATAACCCAAAGAAATAACCTCTGAAATGTTGGGGTTGTGGAGAAGAGCATCTCCTGAGAGATTGTCCACACCGACAACAGAATATTCTGAAAGTTTATAACATTCAGGAATCTCCCACAGTCAATGATGTGGCAAGGAGTGTGCCATAGATTTATGCAGCCTTGGATAATAACCAAGCTGACCACCAAGCTTCAGTGGTGGAAATAGAAGGTAAGATTTTCAACCATCTGGTGTCTGTTTTGATTGACCCTGGTTCAAATTTGAGTTATATAGCCCCTAAATCTATTGATAAGTGTAAGCTACAACAACGAAAGCAAACTAAGCCATGGTTGGTACAGTTAGCCACTGGCACCAAAAGAAAGGTAGTAGAGGTCATAGCAGCCTGCCAACTAAGGTTGGGTGAATTCCCCACCCAAGCAACCCTTAATGTATTACCCCTGGGATCATACGATCTGTTGATTGGTATGGATTGGCTAGCCGCCCATAAAGCCAAACTGGACTGTTACCATAAAACCTTAGAATGTGTGAGCAAAGAAGGAAAAAGGATAACCCTTCAAGGGATCCGAAAACCGGTCTCGGTGAGGCAAATATCAGCCCTGCAAATGAGAAAGTATTTCCGAAAGGGATGTCCCCTATATGCAATACAAGTGTTGAAAACAATCGAAGGCGCTAAACCAAGCCCTGATGATCACCCTATCCTGAGAGAATACAGAGATGTGTTTCCGGAAGAGGTACCGAGTCTGCCTCTGAGAAGAGACATTGACTTCTCGATAGAGATCGCACCAGTAGCGATGCCGATGTCTAGGACACCCTACCGGATGAGCACACCTGAGTTAGTGGAACTCAAATTACAATTGAAAGAAATGATGGATAAGGGTTATATTTGACCCAGCGTGTCCCCATGGGGAGCACCAGTCCTGTTTGTGAAAAAGAAGGATGGCACCCTTAGACTGTGTATATATTATAGACAACTCAATAAAGTAACCATAAAGAACAAGTACCCCTTACCCAGGATCGATGATCTATTCGATCAATTGGGGGGTGTGTCTATTTTCTCAAAGATTGACTTGAGGTTGGGATACCATCAAGTCCGAATCAAGATTGAAGACATCCATAAAACTGCTTTCCGGACACGATATGGTCACTATGAGTTTGTGGTAGTGCCATTTGGGTTAAACAATGCCCCTACCACTTTCATATGCTTAATGAACAATGTACTCAATAAATTTTTAGATAAATTTGTACTATTTTTTATTGATGACATATTAATCTACTCTAAGAATAGAGAAGAACATGAAGATCATCTTAGACTTGTGATACAAGTGCTAAGAGAACATCAGCTCTATGCTAAATTCACAAATGTGACTTCTTTCAGAAGCAAATACATTACTTGGGACATATTTTGTCCAAGGAAGGGGTAGTAGTAGATCCTGACAAGATTAGGTCTATCATGGAATGGCCTACCCCAAAGGATGTCTCAGACATAAGATCCTTTATGGGATTGGCGGGATACTATAGGACATTTATAAAAGGATTCTCCAAGATTGGTTGTCCAATCAGTGCCCTCCAGAAGAAGGGGACAAAATTCCTGTGGACATAGAAATGTGAAGAAAGATTTCAAACCTTGAAACATCTACCAACCCATGCACCTGTGTTGAAAATCGTTGACCCAGAAGTTGACTTCCTTGTGTGCATAAATGCTTGTAAGGAAGGGATTGGAGGAGTCCTTATGCAGGAAGGAAGTTTGATCTGCTATGAATCCCGAAAGTTGAACGAACATGAGGTCAACTATGTGACTCATGATCTAGAAGTGGTTTCCATAGAACATGCCTTAAAAATGTGGAGGCATTACATCTTGGGAAGGAAATTTGTATTTATGATAGATCACTATGGATTACAGTATTTGTTTGACCAACCAAAGCTCAATGCTAGACAAGCTAGATGGATGGCCCTCCTTAGCTAATTTGATTTTGAAATCAAACACATTAAAGGGAAAGAAAATAGTGTGGCTGATGCCCTTAGCAGAAGCATGAAAACAATTCACCTGGCAGCGGTGAGTACCTACGAGATAGATGTCAAGAACAGAGTCAAAAATGCACAAGAAACAGATCCCTTCGCTCAAACTGTGACCCTGTACCTACAACAAGAACCCCCTGAAGTAAAGTGTGAAGGCTACCAGATGACCGAAGGAGGTTTGATCACTTACAGAGATAGATTGTACATTCCAAAGGATGACGACTTGAAGAGGTTCATTATGGATGAGCTACATAAAAGACCATACACTGGTCACCCAGGATACCAGAAAATGATCACCGCCACCTGGAAACAGTTTTATTGGCCTGGATTGAAGAAAGACATAGCCAAATATTTGGCCCAATGCATAGAGTGCCAACATGTTAAAGTAGAACATCGATACCTAGCAGGACTATTACACCCTTTACCCATCCCAAAATGGAAATGGGAAACCATCTCCATGGATTTTATCACTGGATTACCAACTTCAACCAAACAGAATGATGCCATTATGGTGGTGGTGGATAAGTTGAGCAAGTCTTCTCATTTCATCCCCGTCAAATCAACCTGCAAGGCGATAGATATCACCTAGATATTCATGAAAGAGGTATTCCGACTGCACGGTATGCTGAGAGAGATAGTATCTGACAGAGACACAAAATTTACTTCCAAATTTTGGAAATCACTGATGGCTGGATTGGAGACCAAATTTTTGTTCAGCACCGCCTATCACCCTCAAACCGATGGACAGATAGAAAGAGTGAAGCAAATATTATAAGATATGTTAAGGATGCATGTAATGCATCAACCCGGGAAATGGGAAGACTACCTGCCACTGATAGAATTCGCCTACAACAACGGCTACCAAGCATCCTTAAAGATGAGTCCCTTCGAGGTCCTCTATGGTAGGCCGTGTAATACTCCGATTAGCTGGAGTAATCCTGTAAATAGGATTTCTTTTGGACCCGACATGCTAAGAGAAATGGAACAACAAGTGACTCAGATAAAACAAAATCTGAAGATTGCTCAGAACCAACAGAAAAGGTATGTTGATCAAAAGAGAACTCCAAGAGAGTTCAAAACGAGAGACCATGTATATCTCATAATTAAGCCCAAAAGAAGTTCCCTGAAAATGGGATCTTGTGCCAAGTTGGCACCCCAGTATTGTGGACCCTTTGAGGTTCTATATAGAGTGGGACTTGTAGCCTATCGGCTAGCACTTCCTCCCACAGTAAAAGCACATAGTGTTTTCCATGTTTCATTACTGAAGAAATATGTACATGATGTTAATCATATAATTGACTGGTCTATGATCCAGGTGGAACCGGAGGGAGAATTTCTACCAGAACCCCAATGCATACTGGACAGAAAGGAAACCCTGCTCCGGAACAAAACCATTGCACAGGTCAAGGTGCAGTGGAAACATTTTGGCCCAAATGAGGCTACATGGGAAATGGAGGATGCCATGAGACAGGCATATCCGAGTTTGTTTACTTCTATACATGCAATTCATGTTAGTAGATAAGAACATCAAGGATGATGTTCCTTTTAAGGGGGAGGGAATTGTAACACCCTGTTTCCCCCAGTTTGTAAAAATAAATAGACTAGCCAAGAACTATGGCAAACTCATAAATGTGAATATGTGATGTAAATGGACCTTGAGGAAAAGGTCAATAAATGTGAATAACATTATGAATTTATATTGCAGGATTGTTGAGAGGGGATGTGCGGAAAAAGAGACCACGATGGCGGTGGAAGGTACCTAGAAAGGTGGCGTTAACTTCCACCGAGAATTAATATCGTATTTGGACTCCACTAGCTCGGAGAACCAAAAGCGGCTTGCTGGACCTGAATCAAATGTCTCGTTGGCTGGTAAATAGATGGTTTAATGACGGATGGGAGGTGAACCTCCCATCCATAGAGACATCAGGCCTGATCAGCACGAGGATAATCGCACCACACGTAACCTCACAAGAGGATAAGGCATGGTGTAGAAGCGATTGGGGGCAGACGCGAGGGGAGAACTCTGGCATTACGCAGAGTGAGTGATAGCAGAGATGAAGGATTGAAACCTTTGCTCTTGGTCACTGGCAAACGCTGACGCAGTCTCACAGCATCATGGTCTCAGCTTGGGGGTGGCTAGTGGTAAATCCGCTAGGAGTCGCTAAGCCTATGGTTGGGTGGAAACAAGCACCCCTCTCAGCAGTTGCTTGACTCCTAGTGTTATTTCTGATAAGTGTTTTTCCTCTGGCATCTTGAAATATATATATATATATGTTTATTCTGATAATTATGCTCATAAGCTGTGAAACTGTGAATGATTTCATTATAAGAATGACTGTATGGTGTTTTGATCAGTTCTAGTAGTGGTATAACTATATGGAAGGACTACGTATGGTTTATGTCCTCATGAATTTGTTATTTGTGTGCATACTGACCTAATTAAGAATTCACATCTAGTTTTCGGGAGAAAGACATCCTTATATACCTCAGGTAGTCGCCTGAGTAAATATCCCCATAGAAATACCTTCCTTGAAAAGCCCATCAAGAACCGGGAAGGTGGTTGTGAAGGCGTAAGGCCTTAATAATCCTGCATGAGGAGGAACGATCCTCTTGAAAACTCAGATGACAGCATAAGGATGAAGTAACGAATCGACGGATGAGATCCCGTTAGGAGATCTGTGGTCACTCATGACCGTCATATTGGAGGAAGAAGATGGAGTGTTAAGTACTTTAACCCTAATAGGTATTAATCAATGAACGAGATTTCATCGGGGAATCTGCGGTCACCCACGACTGTTAGATTAGTAGGAGAAAGTAGGGCATTAAATGCCTTACCCCTTTGTTTTCCTGTGTCTTCGTGTGTAGCGAAGATTTTAGGACCATAGATCCCCAAGGTTCATGAGAGTATCTGGACCGTGGATCTTTTCCACGCCCAGGGAGTCGTGGAAGAATGTATGGGTAGGAACCATTATGAGCCGTCAAATCTCGGCTGAAAAACCTGACAACCGTTGGATCTGTCAAGAGTTACCCGAGGGTTAAGACTCCAATGTATAGGGGCTTTCCATTGTGGAAATCCTGGGATGGACCTGAACTGTCCATCTAACGGAGGCCACGTGTCAAGAGATCACCCATTTCGGGAAACCGGGAGTCGGGAAATCGGGAGTCCTGTTGACAAGAGATCGGGGCTTTCCATTGTGGAAATCCTAGGATGGATATGGACCATCCGTCTAATGGAGGCCACATGTCAAGAGATCACCCACTTCGGGAAACCGGGAGTCAGGAAATCAGGAGTCCTGTTGACAAGAGATCGGGGCTTTCCATTGTGGAAATCCTGGGATGGATCTGGACCGTTCGTCTAACGGAGGCCACATGTCAAGAGATCACCCACTTCGGGAAACTGAGAGTAGATAAATCGGGAGTCCTGTTGATAAGAGATCAGGAATTTCCATTGAGGAAATCCTGAGATGGATCTGGGTCGTTCGATGGACAGAGGCCACGTGTCGTAAGAGTTCCCATTTCGGGAAATTGGGAATCACAGAATCATGATTCCTATTGATAAGAGTTTGGGATTTCTCCATGGTGAAAACCCCAGGATAGATCTGAGACATCATATTGATGGAGGCCACACATCGTGAGATCTCCCCATTTTGAAAATCCTGAATCGTGAGATCGGGAGTCCTGGCCACAAGGGATCGGGGATTTCCTGGGTGGAAACCCTAGAGCAGTTGTGGACCGTCCAATTTAAGGAGGTGACGTGTTGAGAGATTACCTGTTTCAGGAAATTGGGGATATGGGATTCAGGAGTTCCGTTGACAAGAACTCAGGCCTTCGCTTTGATAAATTTTGACCCATAATGACGAGACGATAGCAGGTGTTTGAGTCCCGAGGAACGAACAAGATTCCTTCGGGAAATCTCAAGGTCCGTAATGACTTCCCGATGTGAGGAAGAGATGTCAGTTTTATGTTGTAAGGTAGCTAGAGAGGTAGTGGGGGGACCTAGAGGGCCCATAGTGATAATAGTGGAGGTCATTCAATGTAAGGTGGACTAGGTCCACTATATTATTAAATAAGGCCCACTATGGTA
>ML783954.1:933884-958826 GCA_009831015.1 Picea engelmannii | reverse complement strand
ATGTTGCATAAACTTATCATTTAGTGATAGATCTGTTTTCAAGCTAATGTCAATAGAGTAGGAAGTGGTCGTATCTTGTTTTGTCCACAGACCTCAGCAAGGAGCAAAGGATTGGAGCGCAACTCGGAGCGTGCAGGGACAAATGTTGGTTAAAAGGTACTTCTGTTACTCTCCCTTCTCATGCATTAGGCTTAGATATATTCGAAAGAAATTCAGTGTCCATGATAAGCACTTTTCTGTCTAGGGTTAAGGTCAAGCCTTAGAGGTCGATCTACTTGTCCGCAGGCAGATTTTCCTACAACAGACATCAGGCAGAGTCTCGTGGAGACTGGAAACAGAAGAGTGGTTCGAGATTTCAGAAAAAGGGAACCAAACCCTCAGGATTTAAGAACTACAAGAAGAACCCCATAATGAACTTTCCAGCTCAGAGTGTACTCCAACAGAACTTTCCCTTGGTGGACGGAAGTAAAACTTCTAGACCTATACTAGTGAAGACTAATAACCCAAAGAAAGAACCTCTAAAATGTTGGGGTTGCGGAGAAGAGCATCTCATGAGAGACTATCCACACCGACAATAGAATAGTTGAAAATTTTATAACATTCAGGAAGCTCCCACAGTCAATGATGTGGCAAGGAGTGTGTCGCAGATTTATGCAGCCTTGGATAATAACCAAGCTGACCACCAAGCTTCAGTGGTGGAAATAGAAGGTATGGTTTTCAACAATCTGGTGTCTGTTTTGATTGACCCTGGTTCAAATTTGAGTTATATAGCCCCTAAAGTTGTTGATACGTGTAAGCTACAACCACTAAAGAAAACTAAGCCATGGTTGGTACAGTTAGCCACTGGCACCAAAAGAAAGGTAGTAAAGGTCATACCAGCCTGCCAACTAAGGTTGGGTGAACTCCCCACCCAAACAACCCTTAATGTATTACCCCTGGGATAATACGATCTGTTGATTGGTATGGACTGGCTGGCCGCCCATAAAGCCAAACTGAACTGTTACCATAAAACCTTAGAATGGGTGAGCAAAGAAGGAAAAAGGATAACCCTTCAAGGGATCCGAAAACCGGTCTCGGTGAGGCAAATATCAGCCCTGCAAATGAGAAAGTATTGTCGAAAGGGATATCCCCTATATGCAATACAGGTGTTGAAAACAATCGAAGGCACTAAACCAAGCCTTGATGATCACCCTATCCTGAGAGAATACAGAGATGTGTTTCCGGAAGAGGTACCAGGTCTACCTCCAAGAAGAGACATTGACTTCTCGATAGAGCTCGCACCAGGAGCGGTGCCGGTGTCTAGGACACCCTACCAGATGAGCACATCTGAGTTAGTGGAACTCAAATTGCAATTGAAAGAAATGATGGATAAGGGTTATATTCGACCCAGTATGTCCCCATGGGGAGCACCAGTCCTATTTTTGAAAAAGAAGGATGGCACCATTAGACTGTGTATAGATTATAGACAACTCAATAAAGTAACCATAAATAACAAGTACCCCTTGCCTAGGATCAATGATCTATTCGATCAATTGGGGGGTGCGTCTATTTTCTCAAATATTGGCATGAGGTCAGGATACCATCAAGTCCGAATCAAGGGTGAAGACATCCATAAAACCGCTTTCCGGACATGGTATGGTCCCTATGAGTTTTTGTTAGTGCCATTTGGGTTAACCAATGCCCCTGCCACTTTCATGTGCTTAATGAACAATGTACTCAGTAAATTTTTAGATAAATTTGTACTAGTTTTTATTGATGACATATTAATCTACTCTAAGAATAGAGAAGAACATGAAGAGCATCTTAGACTTGTGTTGCAAGTGCTAAGAGAAAATCAGCTCTATGCTAAATTCAACAAATGTGACTTCTTTCATAAGAAAATACATTACTTGGGACATGTTTTGTCCAAGGAACGGGTAGCAGTAGATCCTAACAAGATCAGGTCTATCATGGAATGGCCTACCCCAAAGGATGTCTCAGACATCAGATCCTTTATGGGATTGGCGGGATACTATAGGAGATTTATAAAAGGATTCTCCAAGATTGGTTGTCCAATCACTGCCCTCCAGAAGAAGGGGACAAAATTCCTGTGGACACAACAATGTGAAGAAAGATTTCAAACCTTGAAACATCTACTAACCCATGCACCCATGTTGAAAATCGCTGACCCAGAAGTTGACTTCTTTGTGTGCACAGATGCCTGTAAGGAAGGGCTTGGAGGAGTCCTTATGCAGGAAGGAAGTGTGATCTGCTATGAATCCCGAAAGTTGAACGAACATGAGATCAACTATGTGACTCATGATCTAGACCTGGCTGCCATAGTGCATGCCTTAAAAATGTGGAGGCATTACCTCTTGGGAAGGAAATGTGTACTTATGACAGATCATTGTGGATTACGGTATTTGTTTGACCAACCAAAGCTCAATTCTAGGCAAGCTAGATGGATGGCCCTCCTTAGCGAATTTGATTTTGAAATCAAACACATTAAAGGGAAAGAAAATAGGGTGGTCGATGCCCTTAGCAGAAGCATGAAAACAATTCACCTGGCAGCGGTGAGTACCTGCGAGACAAATGTCAAGAACAGAGTCAGAAATGCATAAGAAACAGATCCCTTCGTTCAAACTATGACCCTGTACCTACAACAAGAACCCCTTGAAGTAAAGTGTGAAGGCTACCAGATGACCGAAGGAGGTCTGCTCACTTACATAGATAGATTGTACATTCCAAAGGATGAGGACTTGAAGAGGTTCATTATGAATGAGTTACATAAAAGACCATACACTGGTCACCCAGGATACCAGAAAATGATCACCGCCACCCGGAAACAGTTTTATTGGCCTGGATTGAAGAAATACATAGCCAAATATTTGGCCCGATGCATAGAGCGCCAACAGGTTAAAGAAGAACATCGACACCCAGCAGGACTATTACACCCTTTACCCATCCCAAAATGGAAATGGGAAACCATCTCCATGAATTTTCTCACTGGATTACCAACTTCAACCAAACAGAATGATGCCATTATGGTGGTGGTGGATAAGTTGAGCAAGTCTGCTCATTTCATCCCCGTCAAATCAACCTGCAAGGCAATAGATATCACCCAGATATTCATGAAAGAGGTATTCTGACTGCACGGTATGCCGATAGAGGTAATATCTGACAGAGACACAAAATTTACTTCCAAATTTTGGAAATCACCGATGGCTGGATTGGAGACCAAATTGTTGTTCAACACCGCCTATCACCCTCAAACCGATGGACAGACAGAAAGAGTGAACCAAATATTAGAAGATATGTTAAGGATGCATGTAATGCATCAACCCAGGAAATGGGAAGACTACCTGCCACTGATAGAATTCGCCTACAACAACGGCTACCAAGCATCCTTAAAGATGAGTCCCTTTGAGGTCCTCTATGGTAGGCCGTGTAATACTCCGATCAGCTGGAGTAATCCTGTAAATAGGATTTCTTTTGGACCCGACATGCTGAGAGAAATGGAACAACAAGTGACTCAGATAAAACAAAATCTGAAGATCGCTCAGAACCGACAGAAAAGTTATGTTGATCAAAAGAGAACTCTAAGAGAGTTCAAAATGGGAGACCATGTATATCTTAGAACTAAGCCCAGAAGGAGTTCCCTGAAAATGGGAGCTTGTGCCAAGTTGGCACCCCGATATTGTGGACCCTTTGAGGTTCTAGATAGAGTGGGACCTGTAGCCTATCGGCTAGCACTTCCTTGCACAGTAAAAGCACATAATGTTTTCCATGTTTCATTACTGAAGAAATATGTAAATGATGTTAATCATATAATTGACTGGTCTGTGATCCAGGTGGAACCGGAGGGAGAATTTCTACCAGAACCCCAATGCATACTGGACAGAAAGAAAACCCCGCTCCGGAACAGAACCATTGCACAGGTCAAGGTGCAATGGAAACATTTTGGCCCAGATGAGGCTACATGGGAAAAGGAGGATGCCATGAGACAGGCATATCGGAGTTTGTTTACTTCTTTACATGCAATTCATGTTAGTAGATAAGAACGTCGAGGACGATGTTCCTTTTAAGGGGGAGGGAATTGTAACACCCTGTTTCCCCAGTTTGTAAAAATAACTAGACTAGCCAAGAACTATGGAAAACTCATAAATGTGAATATTTGATGTAAATGGATCTTCAGGAAAAGGTCAATAAATGTGAATAACATTATGAATTTATATTGCAGGACTGTTGAGAGGGGATGTGCAGAAAAAGAGACCACGATGGCGGTGGAAGGCACTTGGAAAGGTGGCATTAACTTCCACCGAGAATTAATACCATATTTGGACTCCACTGGCTCGGAAAACCAAAAGCGGCTCGCTGGCCCTGAATTAAATGTCTCATAGGCTGGTAGGTAGATGGTTTAATGAGGGATGGGAGGTGAACCTCCCATCCGTAGAGTCGTCGGGCCTGATCAACGCGAGGGTAATCATGCCACATGTAACCTCGCAAGAGGATAAGGCGTGGGGTAGAAGCGATTGGGGGCAGATGCGAGGGAAGAACTCTGGTATTACATAGAGTGAGTGATAGCAGAGACGAAGGATTACAACCTACGCTCCTGGTCACTGGAAAATGGAGACGCAGTCTCACAACATCGTGGTCTTAGCTCAGGGGTGGCTAGTGGTAAATCCGCTGGGAGTCGCTAAGCCTACAGTTGGGTGGAAACGAGCACCCCTCTCAGTAGTTGCTTGACCCCTGGTGTTATTTTTGATAAGTGTTTTGCCTCTGGAATCTTGAAATATATATATATATATATATATATATGTCTGTGTGTGTGTTTATTCTGATAATTATGCTCATAAGCTATGAAACTGTGAATGATTTCATTATAAAAATGACTGTATGGTGTTTTGATCAGTTCTAGTAGTGGTACAATTATATGGAAGGACTACGTATGGTTTATGTCCTCATGAATTTCTTATTTGTGTGCGTACTGACCTAATTCAGACTTCACGTCTGGTTTTCGGGAGGACGACATCCTTATATACCTCAGGTAGTACCCTGAGTAAATCTCCCCATATAAATACCTTCCTTGAAAATCCCATCAAGAACCGGGAAGGCGGTTGTGAAGGCGTAAGGCCTTAGTAATCCTACATGAGGAGGAACGATCCTCTTGAAAACCGAGATGACAACATAAGGATGAAGTAACGAATCGACGGATGAGATCCCATCGGGAGATCTGTGGTCACTCATGACCGTCAGATCGGAGGAAGAAGATGGAGTGTTAAGTACTTTAACCCTGATAGGTATTAGTCAATGGACGAGATTTCGTCGGGGAATCTGCGGTCACCCATGACCATTAGATTAGTAGGAGAAAGTAGGGTGTTAAATGCCTTACCCCTTTGTTTTCTTGTGTCTTCGTGGGTAGCGAAGAGTTTAGGACCGTAGATCCCCAAGGTTCATGAGAGTATCTAGACCGTGGATCTTTTCCATGCCCAGGGAGTTGTGGAAGAATGCATGGGTAGGAACCATTATGAGCTGTCAGATCTCGGCTGAAAAACCCGACAGCCGTTGGATCTGTCAGGAGTTACCCGAGGTTTAAGACTCCATTGTATAGGGGCTTTCCATTGTGGAAATCTCGAGATGGATCTGAACCGTCCATCTAACGGAGGCCACGTGTCAAGAGATCACCCATTTCGGGAAATCGAGAGTCGGGAAATCGAGAGTCCTGTTGACAAGAGATCGGGGCTTTCCATTGTGGAAATCCCGGGATGGATCTGGACTGTCCTTCTAATGGAGACCACGTGTCAAGAGATCACCCACTTCGAGAAACCGGGAGTCGAGAAATCGGGAGTCTTGTTGACAAGAGATCGGGGCTTTCCATTGTGGAAATCCCGGGATGGATCTGGACCGTCCGTCTAACGGAGGCCACGTGTCAAGAGATCAGCCACTTCGGGAAACTAGGAGTCGGGAAATCGAGAGTCCTGTTGATAAGAGATCGGGACTTTCCATTGAGGAAATCCCAAGATAGATTTGGGCTGTTCGATGGACAGAGGCCATGTGTCATAAGAGTTCCCATTTCGGGAAATCAGGAATCACGGAATCGGGATTCCTATTGACAAGAGTTCAGGATTTCTCCATGGTGAGAACCCCGGGATAGATTTGAGCCGTCAGATTGATGGAGGCCATGCGTCGCGAGATCTCTCCATTTCAGGAAATCGAGAATCGCGAGATTAGGAGTCCTAGCGACAAGGGATCAGGGCTTTCCTGGGTGGAAACCTCAGAGTAGTTGTGGACCGTTCGATTTAAGGAGGTGACGTGTTGAGAGATTACTCGTTTCGGGAAATCAAGGATCGGCAATTCAGGAGTTCCATTGACAAGAACTCGGGCCTTATCTTTGATAAATACTGACCCATAATGACGAGACGATAGCAGGTGTCTGAGTCTCGAGGAATGGATAAGATTCCTTCGGGAAATCTCAGGGTCCGTAACGATCGTCCGATGTGAGGAAGAGATGCCATTTTTACGTTGGGGTGTGAACGTGCATTAGGGTAAGAAGCGAGCAGATCTGGATGGCCAGTGTCCGCCTGCCAGATCTACGGCTGAGGATGCATTCCATAGCCCTATTGGCCAATCGCTAGCCCTGTCGGGGTTCGGCAGTTGCCAAGTCAAATGACTCAACATCACTATAGCGCCGAGGCGCGAAATATGAAAGAGGTACTGCGATCATTTAAACTATGATCATGACCCACGATCACATGGGAACAGAGAGAGAGAGGAAGATCCAGCTTACGTTGGTCCTCCATGGGTGTTTAGGGCTTCTGATTTGGTAGAAGACCAGAAAAATCCGATTTAGGTAGTGGGTATGTGACAGGAATCGCCATCGTTAATACAGATTCGTATGAGGGAGACGTTTACTTCCATCTCTGTGTGAATATCACACTCTATGAGTGTTACTGATTATGTGTTATACTACTTAGTCTGGTTAGGAATCTAACAACTATTTGTATAAGGCAGTTTAACTGACCAAAATTTAAGGCAGATTTATTGCCTCTTGTTGAAACCACTCAGCTAAGATAGGGGCAACAATTAATGTAATAAATTTTGTATAACTGATGGAGATTTTGTTTAAATATGTATGTCTGAGAGGCAGATTGTGAGGAAAGGGCTTCAAGCCATCTCCAGGATGCTGGTTGTAATCTCCTGTTAAGAAATAAAATGTTGTTTCCATTTTCCCGTGGATGTTTCCCTCATCCTGGGGGTTTTACCACGTAAATTTTGTGTCTCCATGTGTGATTGGTTTTTGCTATGATTTCATGTTTGTGCTGTAAATTTATCTATGTGGGCTTCCACTGCAGAACAAGTGGTATTAGAGATTTAAGGTGCAGCTTGATGGTGTTGAGATCAATGGGAGAACGAAGCGTCAGTATGATGAGAATCTAAATCCGTTGTTTTTTTATGAAGTGACCGCCCACGATTGAATGGAAAAGGTCATCAACTTCATGTGATTGATGTTGCAGAAAACACACATAGTCCCGTGAATGATTGTGAGTAGGCATGATTTGTCTATTGTTGTTGAAAGTGAAATCGCAAGGCTGCTCGTTGTTTAATGTAGAGGCTGTTGTGAGGGCGATTTCTATGAGAGCATTTTTTTTGGAGTGCAAACCATTGTAAAGGAGGAGTTGTCACTACAATTGAAGGTGGAGCCATATGGAAGAGAGCGGAGGATGTGGGTGTGTATGAGAGAAGCACTGCCTTTTTGGATGCATCTGGTGACAGCCGCAGAGTTAGAACCTATTTTGGCATAGGTGAACATTCATATCGCTGCCCATAAATCACGTTTTGTCCACGAGATGGCTTGAGGAAAGGCATTCCAATATTGGGTCAGAATGAACAGGAGGGAATTGGAGGCCACTGGAGTTTTTTGAATCAGTGTGAAACACGACGTTGTATTGAAACATCTGTGTTTCATGTCTCTTAGCATATCCGGAATCTGCTAGAGCTTCCAGTTCCAAGGAGCTCACTAAGATTGCAATGAAGGTAACCCTGGATGAATTCAAAGTTCTCTGACACTTTAACTTCTGAGATGAGTTGGCAACCGATGAGCCAAAGTGACTGATCCACCATTGAAGACTACATGGAGCTCTTCGGATATTATTTTCCGTCAACTTAACGACTTTCTCGAGTCTCTACAAAACCCAAAATGGAGAAGGAAGTGACGGTTTTTTTCTTATTAGTTCACGGGAAGATCTTGGCATGTGAAAGTTGGGGTAGTGTTGGATCTATTGAAGGAAAGTCCAGGCTTATCGACAGAGTCTCTTCATTCATCTTCCCATGCATTATTTTATGCATCAATAGCTACTACAACTGCTACCTCTGCCTTGACTTTCTTTCCCAATTTCCCATCTTTTGCTTCATAGTTTCTCTTCAGTGATGCAGGTTCGATTACTTATTGTGATGCTACTATAGGCTGGGATGATATTTGATATAGCTCTCACAATGCTTATAGGGATCCCACTTATGATTATGCTTGATGTGGTATATCTACTAGAGGCAATGGATTTCCACGGTTAAGAGGCTCAGATCTGCATAATTACACTCCTAAAGTGAGGTTTCGGTTGGTGCTTGTGTGTATTGGAAGAGAAGGGAGCTTCATGATTGTATGAGCATGTGCAGTGTGAGACAGGTCAGGTGTCTATGAAGTTTGCACAATATTGCATGGTTTTCATTTGAGATCAATTTGGTAGAGCTCGGATGATGCTTGTGGCAGCATTGAGAACGAGCACGGAAACATGAGCAAGAGGATGAGCATGGAGAACAAAGAGGAACCGTGTCATGTTTCATGGATTGGTTTCTGTTGTTTTAGAGTTCGATACCCATAATGCTCTTGGAGGAGATCGACACTGAAAGTTCGACGATTTGCTATTTTGGCAAAGCCAAGACCATCAAAAAGGAGGCGCAAGTTTGTTTAGAGCCCCTGCATGGAGGCTGCACAGGATGTAGGTGGAGGGACAACTGGTCTTAAGGGGGTTTTTATCACAAGATCTACGCTTCAACATCGTGTGGAGGATTTGTGAAGAGGCAACAAAGATTTGTGTGGAGCAATGGTAATGGTAGTTGTCATGTGAACATTTATTTTAATGGAGTTGTAAAATTTTGAATTTCCATGTAATTGGGCATATGGTTGTAAGACCTTGTTTGGCTTGCATACCCCTGTTTTTCAACCGGTTAAGTCTAGACGTAGACTTTAGTGATAGGGGGTGGGTTACGAGTCATGATAATTGCCCGTGGTTTTATGTCTATGTAATCGCATGTAATAAAGCCTGCTTAAAGGCTAGTTGTAACTCCGTTATAAATGGGCATGGAGGTGAGCAATGAATGTTTACTTTGTCAGCTTGGCTGGATTTGGTCAAGGAGATGTTCATGTTAAGGTGGAGCTAGGACTCCATTTAAATTTTCCTGGAGGTGAGTTTTTGTCACAGTCACTTGGCTAGCTTCATTTGTTTTTTGGTGAAGGTCTTGAACACAGTGTTCGAGGTGGAGAACTAAAGGTGCTCATGATCGCAACAGAAGAGTTGTTTACAAATCTCAAGTAATTCATTGTATGGCCTAATGGTACCTAGGCATATGGTACATGATGTTGATTCCTTCATGGTGATCCAGATTTACAAGAAGTGGGAATAACTATGGTATTCACTATCTTGGTAATTAAGTAGTTGACGATATGCTTGTTGCAAGCACACACATGGTTATGATCAACGGGTTGGATCGGTTGGCTTGGACGTTAGAGATGAAGGGTCTCGGAGCAACAAAACAATCTTGAGCATGGAATACATAGAGATAGGACTAAAGGTGAGGTTTGGTTATCACAACATAAGTGTGTGGAAAAGACACTCAGAAATTCGGTATGAATTTAACGTGAAACCTGTAAAATCCTTTTAGAATCTTTCTTCAGGTTTATGTCCAAGATATCTGGAAGAAAAGGGTTACATGTCTCATGTATCGTATGTTGGTAAAATGTATAATTTTGCGATGAGAAAATCAAATATTTCACTTGCAGGGAGTTGTCAGTGGTCACATGATAAATCTAGGTGGAACAATGAAATGGGTGCTTCGGTTTTAAAAGCATCGGTATCATCTATATTTATCTTGCAAGAAGGTGATGAATGGACAATGACATGGAATTAGGTAAATTGTTGTCAAGGTGGAGATTGTTAGGAATCTGACAACTATTTGGAGATTTAAGACAGATTTATTGCCTCTTGTTGAAACCACTCAGCTAAGATAGGGGCAGCAATTAATGTAATCAGTTTTGTATAACTGATGGAGATGTTGTTTAAATATGTATGATTGAGAGGTGGATTGTGAGCGAAGGGATTCAAGCCCTCTTCGGGCTGCTGGTTGTAATCTCTTGTTAAGCAATAAAATGTTGTTTCCATTGTATCGTGGATGTTTCCCTCACACTGGGGTTTTACCATGCAAATTCTGTGTCTCCGTGTGTGTTTGGTTTTTGCTATGATTTCATGTTTGTGCTGTAAATTTATCTATGTGGGCTTCCGCTGCACAACTAGTCTCAATATCACACTCTATGAGTGCTACTGATTTGTTTTTCTACTACTTAGTCTCTTCTCTCCTTCTTCTCTCCATTTCTATGTTCATTTTAGTTCAGTCGATGTTTTCTTCTTTATGCATGAAACTCCGAAATGATGCAGCGTGCAGTGAAATAATGTAATTCTTGCTCAACTTCTTAATAATGTATTTCGATCTGTGGGAAGGCCATATCCAATATACTTACTCGAGATCGCGTAAGAATTCTATGGCGCTCGACCCTTCTTTATTTACTTTAATATAAAAATATTTGTTCGATCTTGCATTTAATGTGGTCGTTAATTTACTTGCATGCTTTTGGTTCTATGGCCCATTCAGATCGCCTCGCCCAATCCGTCGGAATCTGGTGGGAGTCGTAGTTTGTGTTGCTTAAATAGTCGTTTCCATTATTTGAATCCGTGGAATCTGGTTGAATTCTAATTTGTGTTGTTAAAATAGTCGTTCCAATATATTATTTTATGATCGCAGTTTACAGATGCTTATGGTTAGATTCAAATCAAAGTCATGTAAAATACATCGTAGGATTAGAGAGCTTGTTGACACATTTCGAAGGTTGGTGGCTCTTTAATGTTATACATAGTTTCACGTCAAAACCATGTATATATCACCATATCATGTAAAATTTAATATTATGGAAATATTAATGATGATCATCATGGTTTGGTTGACCAAGATCTATTTATCAAAACTTGAGAAAGGTAAAATATTACTTGTATCAAACAAAACTTGAGAAAGGTAAAATATTACTTGTATCAAAACTTGAGAAAGGTAAAATATTACTTGGAATTCTTATGTTTTGATTTCTTGAGTTTTTTTAACAAAGTTTGTAATATGGAAAAAGCACATGGCTTTGGGCTATGTATTGGTATAGAATACAAAGGAAGTATGAAGACAAATGATAGTGGGAAAAACACCTATCTCTTTTTCCCCACTACATATCCGCACATGGTTCATGCTTTGCAAAATATGTGTAATGCAAAAGAAGGGTGTCTCATGCTTTGCAAAATACATGTAATGCAAAGAAGGGTGAGGGAAGAGTGTGGAGTAGTCCACCTTATATTTGAATTTCTTTGTATCTTTGTATGGCCACCATGCTCCCAATTGATAGGTAATGTGGAGGAATCACCAGAAAGGAAGAGGGTAAAGTGTTGAACACCCATCGTGCCTTCTCCTTGCTTTGCCTCTACATCCTCATACAAATCTATGCCTAATTCATCCTTTTGAATTAGCATCGAAATTTGCATTAACAAAGAAATACATTCTTTGTTGTCGAAACAACTAAAAATTTAAAAGATGAGCTCATTAATCGCTTGATTAGGTTGTTCAGTGCTAAGACCTTCAACCAAGTGAAGGTCCTCAAGAAAGCAGACCAACATATGAAAATTGTGAGGGACCAATATAGGGTTCATCTAGAAACAAACCCTAGGTATGAGCGCCCTCCAATGATTCCAGTAAGGGAGTCGAAATCCCTATTGGATGATGCAAGGGAGAGGGCTTTAAGAAAACAGGGAAAGCTACCATCGGGCATAAGAAGGTATGCAATACTTTGAACAGTGTAATTATATGTTTATTACTCTTTATTTTTACATGAAATTTGCAACATCTAATGTATTTCAAACTTTTCATAGGCTGGCAGACACATCAAAGGAAACAAATGCTAGACTAGAAAAGCATGGACAACACAAGCTTGGGAATGGTGGTTATTCCAATCGGGTGGCACGAGTTGTAAGTATCAATAACTCAAACATTGTATCCAAATAATAAATTGCATATAATTTAATTTTTATTTCACCATAAAAGATAAATCGATGATCTTATGCAAAATTGCAAGCCAATTGGTTCAATGAAATGCCAACGGAGGACAACTTGAGGCTCGTCTTCTAGCACGACTTTGCAGTTGTTCTTGAATGTCAAAAATCAACAAATTTGATTTAAGATTGATTACTTGTGGAGTCTATTAATTATTAATTTTCTCCATAAAGTATTGAGCCTCTTTGTTTTAAGCATGAAAGACACAATACATATAATGCCCAAGATGGAGAATGACTGGCCAATGAAGGCCATGTTGTGCATCCTTCTAATGGATGTATTAATGTGCTACAAAAACCTTAGTATGAATTACAATTGAAAATATTTAATTGCAAATATGGTATTAATTTTAATCTGTGATGTTTCAACTCTAGATCATGCAGAGGGTCATCCTGTACAAGATGATGCAGTTAGACAAGGAGATGAAGTACATGATGTGGCCCCGTCAAGTAAAGAGAACCACTCTAATGTAGTTTTTATTAATAAAATACTTGTGATGATATAAACAAAACATATCAATTTAACATTTCTTCATTATTGCAGTAGATCTTGGTGTTGGCATTGTTGGTTATGTGTTGTCATTGATGGCAACATGAATCAGTCATAAAAAAATTTATACAACATGAATAAATCATGGACAAAGTTATATAGTTGGAACTAGTGTCAGAATGGCCAATAAGGTTTGTCCATGTGTAATGAAGGGTCATTGATGGAAAGAGAATGCAACATAGTAGCAAGGCTAAAGTTCAGGAGAAATAGAGTATGGAAAATGTCATCGATGTAATATTCGATCATTTTCAAGGATTGATGATCTTTGCTATAGGTACATTTTCCAAAGCTCAGAAGAGATAGTTCTTTTGAAGTCGTGCAAGAGATCATGTTTCAGAAAGAGAATGTTTACAGTTGGAAACCTTTATAAAAATCAAGCAATTGGAGTCGTTCATCTAGAATTCAGACATAAATCTGACCATTGGATCACAGAGGGAAACTGTGTAAAGAAGAAGAGAATAGTGATTGTATGATTGAATATTCGGGAGTGACTTAAACCGTCAGATCGTGTAGGACGAACAATGGTCAAATTCAGAGCTGACTACTTCATATAAAATTACCCGAAGGAAAAATATTTTAGCCGAAGACGAAGTCTCTAAGTCAACATGAGTTATTCGATATCAAAAACAATTCAGGAGTAATATTGATCGTCCGATCAAAATAAAGTGGAAGGATAGGATAAGAAATTCCAAGGCATGAAGTTCCTGATTAAAATCATCATATAGCATCAGGAAATATCTCAGTCGTTGGATTAAAGATGAGTATAATTGGTCAACCTCATCATTGACCACTTCAGTGAAAAGGATTTTGAATTGAATTAGAATTCATGAAGCTCAAATTCATGAAGAAATGTCAGTCGTCTGATCTGAGGAACACATCGGAAAATATTCCGACCGTTGGATCAAGTAAAGAGGAAGTATATGATAAGCAAGCCCAAAGGCCCAAGATCCCGAATAGTTAAATTCCTAACAATCGTTGGATCATGTTAATATTCTCGAGTTAAAGAAGGATCATTAGATGAAGTCAAGTTACTCGAGGTTTATTCTCTAGGGAATCTCACTCCGGGAGAATTGGGAAGTGGGAAAAATATAATAACCCGAAGTCTCGAAGGCCAAAATGAATCTGGACCATCCAAGTGGAAGGATATCCTAAGCACTAAGGATTGTTGGATCATCCACGATAGCAGGACCTCGCCAACAGGACATGTGGCGCAATCAGAAGGTGAAAAGTGTCAAGGTCTAGTTGGCACTTTAGGTATATGAAACTCATGAATCTAAGTGACATGTGGCAACCACTCAGTTAGTTCCATGTCAACAGTGATGTCACAAACCACATCACTCTGGGATTACTAACTTTAGGGATATCCAAACCTATGTTATCATCTAATCGTCGAAGGCCGGAACCACGAAGTAATGTTAATCATTGATCTAATTCGAGAGCATTCTCAATCGTTGATCAAGTACATTGGAAGGATAGAGTAAGCATAAATCTCAAAGTAACACTAACTTTTGATCTACTTCGGGAGCGTTCTCAAACATTGATCAAGCATAGTGGAAGGATAGCATAAGTGGAGGTGTTAACCGACAACAAGTAGTCATCATCGCTTTATGAATTTATTCGGTAGGTAATCACTCCAGAGGGATTGAGCTATCTCAGATTTTGAATATCCAAGAGTCCCGAATCTCCGAAGTTCCAAAGTAAATAAAAAACATCCATCTCAACGTCCAATTAAAACACGACTGTTGATTTTTATAAGTGATTAAGCACATGTTTGGCTTAAAACCTAGCCACCGTGTGTGGTCATATAGAAGTCCCGAAGTGAAAGAGAATCGTCCACCCAACTGTATATTAAGTCATGACCATCGATTTGTTTGAAGCCTCTGGATAAGCTAGGATCGTCCATCCAACCAAAGATTAATATTGACCGTCTGATCTAATAGTGAATACAGTATACACACTTTGGAGAAATATACTTTGGGAGGATTGAATGACTGAAAAAGATCGAAGTCCTGAAGGATGAAGTACCGGATAACCTGGTTCTACCACCGGTCACGCGATAAGGTAAAGAAGTAATAATCCCTTAGACGCTTGAATATGATCCCACATAGAAGAATAGGAGAGGAATAAGAAAGCGCTAGGAGAAAACACTTAAGTGGAT
This sequence comes from Picea engelmannii, assembly GCA_009831015.1. Lineage (NCBI taxonomy): Eukaryota > Viridiplantae > Streptophyta > Pinopsida > Pinales > Pinaceae > Picea > Picea engelmannii. Next base: position 943,729 of record ML783954.1, on the reverse strand, counting down.
AGGCTCATGGTTTTGAGCTCACAGTTATTTGAACACTGGGTTGAAAGGAGCACCTCATACAAATTTAATTTCTTTAAACAACTCAAGGTTGGTAGGGTAATTCGACAGAGAATTAAGACCATAACAATACAGAGAATCGGTAAAAGATTGAATATGATCTATTGGCAAACTGAGGATGCAATAGAAGCATGGGAACGATATAATGAGTCAATCCATTTCTGTGATCAACTCATGAGGACAAATGAACCGATACACAGTCATGATTAAAAGAGAGTTAAATCATGAGCATTATGAATAAAGAATAGAAAGGAAAAATGATATTATTTAAAGTTTAATATTATCATTTAAATGAAAAGGTACAATGGTTCAATATCAAAAGACGCAATGTTTCAAATCCACAGGAGTTGGAAGACTATATAAACAAGAAAGAATGGTGAGAAGAGAGTGTCTTGGTGGATTAAATATATTTATATATAATAGATTGAATGGAAGTTTATTCTATTAGGTTGGTGCATTTTTACAAGATGAGTCTTGTTATGAGGGTTCGATTCCTGAGATCTCAGTTGGATTTGAAATCAACAAGTTGGGACTTGTAATGAGGGTCGAATTCCTCATTTCTCGGTTGGATTTGAGAACTACAAGTTGAGTCTTGTATCAAAGAGTTGGATCTCTCATATTCAGTTGAAATCAAAGATATTAAAGGATTGATTTTATATGTATTTATACAAGTTAGATAAATAAAAGAAACATATTATATCTACTTCATACAATTTGTGTTTTATATGTTTATGAATAATTAATTGAACTACATATCTTATTCAATTAATTCAGTTAATCTATGAAAGTGTGAAAATTAGCCACAAGTTTCAGACACTAATTCACCCCCCCGTCTTAGTGTCAAGTGTACATTTCAACAACTGGTATCAGAGTGGGTTCCTTCAACATAGTTTAAACACTAGAAGATTGATTATGAATAAATGGGTGGACAAATTGTTATCTCCACAAATGAATCTCCCTTATTTGATGGAACAGAGTATTCATCATGGAGGGAAAATATGAAAAGATATTTGAAGTCAAGAGGACCTGGAGCTTGGGATTTAGTAGTAAGTAAGCCTTGACACTTAAATACTTCAAAGAGAAAAACCAAAACTGCAAAGCAAGCAAGGAGAAACAATTCATTAGCCTTAAAAGGAATCCAGGATGGATTGTCAGACCAAGTCAAAGAAAATATGAGGCACTACAAATATGCTAAAGAATAATGTCTCTAGTCAGAAAAATGTTATCAGAATGAAGCACAAGAAGAAGATAAATCCTATCAAAGTAAGGAACAAGACTCAGAAAAGGAGAATTCCAATCAGATTGAAGAACAAAATATAGATAAAGAGAATTCTGATCACAATAAAGAACAAAACATGGAACATGAAACCTCCATCAAAGAATTGATGCAAACCCGAGTCATCAACATAGATGACTACTACATCAATGAATTGATGAATACCTCAGTATTAACTAAAGAAAAACTATTAGATTTTAAGAATGATGTTATAACTACATTTGAAGTGATTAGTATGGAACCAACAAATGGTCTATATATTGAGGTAACTAAGGATGTTCTTGACCAGCTTGAATACATAATTATGTGCACTTTTGAATAGTTGGAGAAACTTCAAAAGAAATATATGTTGCTACTACAATAGTTAGATCAATCTAACCATGAAGAGCATGAACAAAATATTCAGCTAGAAAACAAAGAAGAAGAAATCAAAATATTGAAGACCGAAGTTGTTAATCTAACAGAAGAAATGGAAGAATTAAGGACACATGACAATAAAAGAAAATAAGTACTAGAAGAGATAGAAGAAATGGTCATCTGTCTAAAAACTCAACTTGAAGAAACTAAGAAAAGTGAAGAAGCCCAAAAGATTCAATTAAATAAAAGAGAAGAATCATGTCACATGTTGGAATTGGAAATTATTAACATCAAAAAGATAAATGAAAGTACTAATGCAACTATAATGACTCAAATTGAGGAAGCTAAGAAAAATGAAGAATCACATTAGATCCAATCAACTAAAAAGGAAGAATTATACCATAGGTTGGAATTGGAAGCCATCGACCTCAAAAGGATTCAACTAGAAAACAAGGAAGAAATCAAAAGATTGAAAACTAAAGTTTTTGATCTAACAAAAGTATGGAAGAGTTGAAGACATATGAAAAAACTATTAAATGCAAAGAATTCTTGGATGAGACAGAAGAAATAGTCATAAATATAAAGACTCAACTTGAACATGCTAAGGAAATGGAATATGCCCTAAAGATTCAATTGACTAAAAAGGAATAGACATGTCACATGTTGAAATCAGAAATAGTCAATCTCAAAAAGATGATTGAAAAGACAAATAAAACTGTAAATTTCTAGAATAGCTCAGTTATCCTAGATAAGATTTGGAACAGTCAAGGATCGGTTGATGGAAAAACTTGTCTTAGATACAATAAAAAATAAGACAATTACAAGTGGAGCACCATTTACAAACATGATAAAGGATCATCCTTCTCAAAAGGAAAAGGTGCAATTACAAAGAAATTACAAGTCATGAACTTTGTTAAGGAAGGAAACTACAGAAGTAAAAAGGAAGAAGAAAATCAAAAGACAGATCTCTCAAGCAAAAATAAATTCAAGAATGGAAACACATTCAATGGCTATTTCTTTTCTTCTCATAACTTTGGCCATAAAGCAATGGAATGCAAGAAACTACAGAAATGATATACAGGAAAATCCAAAAACTCAATTAGATGTTGGAGATGGAATTTTGTTGGGCACACAACAAATTTTGTCATACAATGAGATGTTACAACTGTGATAGGTCTGGGCACAAATCCCAAAGTTGAAGGAGTTCAAAAAGTCAATCCTTAAATAAGTCATTCAAGTAAGGGATAAAACCTAATAAAATCTGGACAAAGAAAGGAGATGACGAATCTCCAAAAACACAATTAGAAAGAAAAGGTCCAAAAAGAAGAATATCTCATCGAAAAAATATGGAGAAGAAAATCTAAAGGAGAAAGAAAGAAAGATGATCTTGCACCTGAAAATGAAGAAATGAATAACAAGAAAATAATATGAAATAGATTGATCTCAAGAAGGGGAAATCCCTATAGAAGAATATGACACAATCCTGATGATCTCATAATCCTTTAGCCAAAGAAACAAAAATCATTGATAGGGGGAGTTGTAGAATACAAGAAGGAGAAAATGGACAAAGAAGATCATCGCCTTAGGGCGTGTATAACCTCATATGGAAGAAGAAAAGATATTTTTTTCCATTTTTGTAAAAAGGGGAGAAGAGAAAAAGTAGCAGCGAGGTTCAAGGGGTATCAATAAACAAAGATCAATTGATATTAGCAAAGTTAAATTGATAACAAATTAATATGGTGTTAGATCAATTGGTATCAATCCTCAATTGATATTCCTGTGAAATATCAAAGAAGAATAAGAAGCAGAGCAAAAAGATTAGTAAGATTCATACTCTTGTTCTATTTGACAAAGGAAAGACAGTAAAAACTCAGGGGGATTATTTTGGTTATCAAATAAGAAAGTAATTAGATTAGGTTTAAAAGAATTGATTTCTACAAATTGGTATCACTACAAGTTGGTATCAAGAACACTACTTATTTGACCACAAATATCCCAATGAATTGAGATAAGCAATTAGTAAATTCACATGGGGAGAAAAATAGTCAGAGCCTCACTCTTTGTCATTGATGTCAAAGAGGGAGAGAAGTAGTAAAATAAATTTCAGAAGAAAACAAATTTGGCATTAGATAGAAAAAGAGATCAGTGATAGGGGGAGCAAAGATACAAACTCTTTTTATTTTACATATATTTTTCCCTCAATGACAAAGGGGGAGATTGTTGGCATTGTTGGTTATGTGTTGTCATTGATGACAACATGAATCATTAATGAACAAAGTTATACAACATGAATCAATCATGAACAAATTTATACAATTGGCATTAGTGTCAGGATATCCAATAAGGTTTGTCCATGTGTAATGAAGGGTCATTGATGGAAATAAAATGCAACATAGAAGCAAGGCTAAATTTCAGGAGAAAAAGCATAAGGTAAATGTCATCGATGTAATATTTGATCACTGTCATAGGTACATTTTCCAAAGCTCAGAAGAGATAGTGATTTTGAATTTGCGTAGGAGATCAGGTTTCAGAAAGAGAATTTTTATAGGTGGAAACCTTTATAAAAATCAAGCAACTAGAGTCTCTCATCCAGAATTTAGATGTAAATCTGATCGTTGGATCACAAAGGAAACTTGTGTAAAGAAGGAGAGAATAATGGCCATATGATTGAATATTCGAGAGTGAATTCAACCATCAGATCATGTAGGAGGAACAATGGTCAAATTCAAAGATGACTACTTCGGATAAAATTACCCGAATGAAAGATATTTTAGTTGAAGATGAAGTCTCAAAGTGGACATGAGTCGTTCGATCTCAGAAAAATTTATGGAGTAATATTGACCATTCGATCAAAATAAAGTGGAAGGATAGGATAAGAAAGGCCAAGGCACAAAGTCCCTGATTAAAATTGTCAGATAGCATGAGGAAAGATCTCAACCGTTGAATTGAATATGAGTACAATTGGTCAACCTTAGCACTGACCACTTTTCTAAAAAGGAGTTTGAATTGAACCATAATTCCTGAAGCTCGAATTCACGAAGAAACACCGACAGTCTGATCTAAGGAACACTTCGAGAAATATCCCGACTATTGGATTGAGTAAAGAGGAAGTATATGATAAGCAAGGCCAAAGGCCCGAGATCCTGAATAGCCAAATTCCTGACAATCGTTAGATCATGTTAATATTCTCAGGTTAAAGAAGGATCTTCAGATGAAGTCAAGTTACTTGAGGTTTATTCTTCAATGAATATCACTCCAGGAGAATTAGGAAGTCAAAAAAAGTGAATAACCTAAAGTCCTGATGGCCAAAATGAATCTGGACCATCCAAGTGGAAGGATAGCCTAAGCACTGAGGGTCATTGGATAATCCATGACAACAGGACCACACCAGTAGGACATGTGGTGCAATCAGATGGTAACAAGTGTCAAGGTCTAGTTGGTACTTTAGGTATAGGAAAGTCATGAATCTAGGTGACACGTGACAACCACTCAGTCAGTGCCACATCAACAGTGACATTACAAACCATGTCACTCTAGGATTACTAACTTTGGGGATATCCAAGCCTATTTTATCAGCTAATCGTTGAAGGCCAAAGGCACAAAGTAACATTAATCGTTGTTCTAATTCGGGATAATTCTTGACCATTGATCAAGTACAGTGGACAGATAGAGTAAGCGTAAATCTCAAATTAATGCTAATCGTTGATCACGCATAGTGGAAGGATAGCATAAGAAGAGGTGTTAACTGAAAACAAGCAGTCATCATCGCTTTATGACTTATTCGTTAGGTAATCACTCCGGAGGGATTGAAATATCTCATAGTTTGAATATCCTAGAGTCCCGAATCTTCAAAGTTTTGGATTAAATAACATATGTCCATCTCAACGTCCAATTAGAAAATGACTATTGATTTTGATAAGTGATTAAGTACATGTTTGTATTAACACATAGCCATCTTATTTGGTCATATAGAAGTCCCGAAGTGAACGAGAATCATCCACTCAACTGCATATTAATTCATGACCGTTGATTTGTTTGAAGTCTCTGGATAAGCTAGGATCGTCAATCCAATGAAAGATTAATATTGATCGTCTGATCTACTAGTGAATACATGATATTCACTTCAAGGAAATATACTCTGGGAGGATTGAATGACTGCAAAAGACCGAAGTCCTGAAGGACGAAGTACCGAAGAACATGGTTCCAACACCGATCACGTGATAAGGTAAAGAAACTAAAGGGGCTAAAAGTAATAATCCCTCAGACGCTTGAATACAGTCCCATGTAGAATAATAATAAGAAAGTGTTAGGAACAAATGCTTAAATGGATAGGCCCGCGATTTTGAGCTCACGGACATTTGAACACTGGGTTGAAAGAAGCGCCTCATATAGATTTCATTTATGTAAACAGCTCAAGTTTGGTAGAGTAATTCGACAGAGAATTAACACCATAACAATACAAAGAACCGGTAAAAGCTCGAATATGATATGTTGGCAATTTGAGAACGCAACAGAAGCATGGGAATGATATAATGAGTTGATCCATATATGTGATCAACTCATGAGGACAAATGAACCGATAAACATTCATGATTAAAAGAGAGTTAAATCATGAGCATTATGAATAAAGAATAAAAAAAGAAAAACAATATTGTTTAAAGTTTAATATTATCATTTAAATGAAAAGGTACAACGGTTCAATATCAAAAGACACAATGTTTCAAATTCACACCAGTTGGAAGACTATATAAACAAGAAAGAATGGTGAGAAGAGAGTGTCTTGGTGGAATAAATATATTTAAATATAATGGATTGAATGGAAGTTCATTCTATCAGGTTGGTGCCTGTTTACAAGTTGAGTCTTTTTATGAGGGTTGGATTCCTTACATCTCAGTTGGATCTGTTATCAACAAGATCGGACTTGTTATGAGGGTTGGATTCCTGAATTCTCAGTTGGATCTGAGAACTACAAGTTGGGTCTTGTATCAGAGAGTTGGATCTCTCATATTCAGTTGAAATCAAAGATATTAAAGGATTCATTTTATGTGTATTTATACAAGTTAAATAAATAAAAGAAAGATATTATATCTACTTCATACAGTTTGTGTTTTAGATGTTTATGAATAAGTAATTGAACTTCTTATCTTATTCAATTAATTCAGTTAATCTATGAAAGTGTGAAGAATAGCCAAAAGTTCCATACACTGATTCACCCCCTTCCCCCCCTCTCAGTGTCAAGTGTACATTTCAATACTTGGAACATTACAACAACATATTCTTCATCATGAGTACATGACCCAACAAATAATAAGACAACCTGCAGAAGTGACTGAAAGAATTGATAAAGATGTTGTAGAAGATGAACAGTTGATTTCTGAATTTGTGAAAATAAAAAAGGCAAAAAAGAAGTGATTGTAATAACATTGACATATTATTTTTTATAATATAAACTATTTTTTTACTACTAATGAATGAATGAATTAATGAATGAATGTTATAAGTACTTAATGAATGAATGTTGAATGTTTCTTTATGACGAAAAATACATATTTTCATATAAATTCATTAATTTTCAAGTACATGCATTGGGTATGGGGAATTGAGAGTGATGTGCGGGGGGAGGGGCCATATGAGCTTCAACATTTACATGGTTGGCCCTGTTCAGTAGAAAATATTAAACTATTCTTGAAACAAAGAGAATCTCAATAAGGTAATGATCGTTATTCTTATGTATTATATATTCATGTAAATTTTGAAATGCATGTCTATTTCTTAAATTATTTATAATAAATTTAATGTTTCATGGTTCATTGATTTCTACAGGACTCCACACTAGGAATTGTAACTACTCACTACCCTATCTGGAGAGGTTGCATCAATTGTACAAAAAGGTACATAATTAATAGTCATGAATCTGTCTTTTTATATGTTGCTTACTTATTTATCTTTCATGGGAATTGTAGTGCTTTACTTCATTTATTATATGTATTTTATTTCATTCATTCATTATTATATGCATATTTACCCTAAAAAACCTAACTAACACTTTACCCTACCAACCCTTACCTTGTTGGGTATGTGTTATATTCTTTGCGCGAGTAGTAGTGTCTGAGTGTCTGGGCCGGGCGCGCAGGGGGGTTAGAAAGGGGGCTGATAGGCCCCCCCTCGGGGGGTGCAGGGGGGTGGAGCCCCCCACGCGGGGGTTCCAGGACGACATATTTCCAGGACCACATGATATTTAGGTGGTTTTTTTGCACATGGTTTTTTGCCGATGGTTTTCTATTTCCGGTTAAAGTATTAGGGTTTTGGACTAATCCAGGTCATTGGGTTAGGGTTTTGGATGCCGCTGGCTCCTATATGTATATTGTATTGTAAACAATGTAACACAATGTATGAATATAATATATGCTGGTTTTCCTGGTTTGGGTTTCCAGGTGAAAAATCTCTGTGTAATGTTTGTGTTTGCCATTGTATCTTTTCTGTTCTTTTCTGAATATCAGTTTGCAGTAGATATTGTACAAGGTTAGAATTTACATTTGGTATAAGAGATTTATTGGCTTCAGGGGGATGCCTTTATCGTCAAGGGTTTGGCTCGGGACTGTGATAAGCCTTGTTACAGTGGGAGATCTGTGGTATTTTTTTTCAGGTGAAAAGAAATGGCAAGCAATTCGAAGATGGAGATTGAGAAGTTTAATGGGAAAAGATTTGAGTTGTGGAAGCTCAAGATGGAAGATCTTTTGGTGGACAGAGATCAGTGGATCATAGTAGATCCAGGTACTGCACCTACAGGAACTTCTGCAGATGACTGGAAAAAGATGGATCAGAAGGCAAAGAGAACAATTCAACTGTGTCTCTCCGATTCAGTATTACTGAATGTGTCAGAGGAAGCTACAACAAAGGATTTATGGGAAAATTTGGGGAAGTTGTATCAGTCTAAGTCCTTGGTAATTAAACTATTCCTGAGAAAGAAGCTGTATAACTTGAGGATGAGAGATGGAGACTCGGTGGAAGAGCATTTGAACGCCTTCAATACTGTGGTAAGTCAGTTAGTATCTGTTGATATTAAAATTTTAGATGAAGATAAATGTAACAGTTTTTTGTGTTCTTTACCAAACTCGTGGGATAGTCTGGTTGTGGCCATAGGTAGTAATACAACTTCTTTGAAGTTTGAATAAGTGGTCTCGTCCTTGTTGTCGGAGGAGATGAGACGAAAGAATATGGAAGGACATAGCACAGACGCATTATTTGCAAGAGACGTTCCCAGGAAAGAAATAAATCTAATTTCTCAAGTGGGAGATCTAAGTCTAAGGGTAGATATAAATCTCCTGGAAAGTTTGGAAGGGTATGTTGGAGGTGTGGAAAAGAAGGGCACTACAAGAAGCAGTGTATATCCAAAGTTGAGAAAAAGAAGGGATATGAAGAATCTTCTTCTACAGAAGAAAAGACCTCCAAGGAAGGAGGGGATGTGCACTTGGCCTCTTCAAGCACACATGCATATCATGAGGCATGGTTGATTGACTTAGGTGAATCCTTTCATATGACTCCCCACAGGGAGTGGTTCAGCGAATATGAAAAGTATGATGGAGGTAATGTTTTCTTGGGTAATGATTCAACAACCAGAATCATAGGAAAAGGAAGGGTCAAGTTGAGACTCATAGATGGAAGTATTAGAACACTGCCTGGTGTTCTACACATCCTAGGTATGGCCAAAAATTTGATTTTTGTAAGCAAAATAAAAGATGTTGGGGTAAAAACAATTTTTGAAAAGGGAACTTGTAGGATGGTTCGAGGAGCAATGGTGTTGATGAGGGGAGTTCGGTTTGGAACTCTGTATAAGATGCTAGGAATCACTATTAGTGATGGGTGTAATAGCTCCATTGTTCCTGATATTGAAGTTGAAGAAGAAAGAACTCCTACAGTCTCTGGAGAAAAGGTTATGTTGTGGCATCAAAGACTGGGGCATATCGGAGACAAGGGTCTTCGACTACTACACGGTAAAGGTATGGTTGAAGGTATGTCTAATTTCTCTCTAGATTTTGATTTCTGTGAAAATTGTCTATATGGGAAGCAGAATCGGGTAAGATTCCCCTCTGGTGCAACGAGGGCAGAAGGAATTTTACAGCTAGTTCACAGTGATGTTTTTGGACCTGTGTTG
>ML783954.1:907102-929667 GCA_009831015.1 Picea engelmannii | reverse complement strand
ATGTCAAAATCCCTTAGTTGGAGCTCATTGATCATGCAAGGGATGATTATGTTGCTATAACTTGATGTGTCAATGCACATTTACCTAGCTATACAAAACATAAGAATAATCAATGTCTTCTCATTAAAAACTTGAAACATACAGTACTATGGTTGAAATGATTTAGTGAAACTATTTGAAATGCATTGAATTTTGATCATTCTACATTTTGCATGATAACAACCCACAATTACCATGACCAATACTATGACTATCATTCAACAATCCATTGATGATGCTCCACTCATCATTGTGAATGCTGTTATTTATGTAATTTTGTGGGTTGAGCATTGTTGGACATATTTTCATTGATGTCAACAGTTGATGTGATGATTTTTTGTTAATGTGAATTACCATAGATGAGATTGTCATTGATGTCAACATCAGTTAGTTGAAAGAAATTTGTGATTATTGTTGATCATGATAGGATCAACAATGCTCCTATGATCAAAGCTCAGGAGAATTAGCGACTGACTATCAATGCATAAAAGAATGCACAAACAGTTACTAAAGCTCGGGAGAGTTAGCGAATGAAGATAACATTCTAGAAATGTCGTCCAATCAATGGAAATATTGAGAAGTCGACCAATGTACAAGAAAAAGTGAGAAGCCTCAACAGTCGTCTGATCAAGAAATCGATTGTGTTTATCATCTCATATTACATACGTCGGTCATATGAGTGACCATGGCCTTGAGGATCGTTGGAGCATTGTGACCATCGGATCTGCAAGCCAGATCAATGATGGGGATGCATTGCAGGGAGCGAAAGAAGAATTAAACAACCCACTAGTTCTAATCCTGCAATTGGTCTATATCGTCAGGTCTCATAGACTCAAATATTGCTGACTGTGGTTGATCCAAATAATGATCAGTTTAAGTCATATTAAGTCGTAACCATCGGATGTGCAATCGCCAGATCAACGACAGGGATGAATTGTGGAGATCGAAAGGAAAATTAAATATCATGCTAGTTCCAATGTCATAATTAGTCAGGACCGTTCAATCTTATAGCTTCAAATATCGACGATTTTGGTTGACTCACCAATAACGCACAACTTCCAATTACAGAGTTTGGGTGACAAGTTAAATCACTCGCAAATTGTGGTTCCACAATCATCCTTGATCATGGATCTTCTTTGCGAAATATTCACAACCGTTGGATCATTTTTGAGTGGAAGGATAGGATAAGTGGGGTAAAATGATTGAGAATTCAATTAACCGAGTACTCATTAGTCGTCGTATCAAACCCAAATTCTCTTCAACCATCAGATCATTTCGAGTGGAAGGATAGGGTAAGCGAGGTAAAAGATTTGAAATCTCATTTATGCGAATTTTTGTCAGCCGTTGGATCATCCTAAGTGGAAGGACGAGATAATATAGAAGAGATGCATCGTATATAGATCGAGCCATCGATCTAAGAACATGATCGACTAAAAACGTTTAGTTTGGGTCTAAATTTGAGAGGAGGTTATGCTCCAAAGAAATCTCACTTCAAGATTTTAGTTTGAGATTCGAAATACCTAAAGCCCAAAAATCTGAAATGAATAAGGACCATCGGATTTGGAGGACATAGGATGAATGTTGGATCAGGGTTGTTGGTCAGCATACCATGACAATAAAATACATGTGGCAGACGATGACATCAAAAGATATGTGGCAGAACATGTCAATAGACCACGTCAACAAATGCACATGGAATAATCAGATGATGACAAGTGTCAAGAGGAAATTGGCTCATGCCATGACTACAAGTGTCGTAATAAACTTACGTCACTTCGGAAGAATTACTTCGAGAGTTCTACCACCAGCACTTTCCCAAAGCCCCAAAGTATCGAATTCGACACGAGACATCTGATGTAAAGATTACTTCGAGAGCATTCCAAACCGTTTATATACTATAATGGAAGGATAGTGTAAGTGGAAGCGTTAACCGACAACAAGCGGTCCCCACCATTTATGACTTACTCAACAGGTGATCACTCTGGAGGAAACAAGAGGTTGAGATTTAAAATCTCCGAAGTCCGGAGACCTGAAGGAGATCTCGACTGTCGATTTGATGACAGGTGTACTCTCAATCGTTTATCAAAATACAATGGAAGGATTGTTGATTAAGGTTGGTTGTCATTGATGTCAACCCTTGAAGAAATCCCCGTAGCACAAAGGTTTGGGTAATGGACCCAATATTCTTTGATGTAAATATGACTCATTATTGTTTTGTCATGGTTAATAAGAAGTAAATATGGATGAACTCCAAAGTGGTCCCCTTATGGTGAAAGCCCTCACCGAAACATGCTTTGTGGAGGAAGAGAACCCATGCTTGATTGTGGAATAATGAGATGAAGGACAATGAATTTGTTAGGGAAACTATCCTATATGGATAGTTATTTTCATACCATTTTCGGTGGTATGTGGAACGTAACATAACTCCTCACGGTTAGAGAGTTATGGCCATGAGAATTTGGAGACCCCAGGTTTGGGTAATGGACCCAAGTTTGTTTGATGGGTAACGGTATGAGTTATGATATATTTTTAGATAATACTATTCTATATGGATAGTACATGTCATTCCATTTCTAGTTGTATGTGGAACATCACATAACTCCTCACGGTTTGAGAGTTATGGCCTTACGAAGTTGGAGGACCCTCATATGTCATCTAGAAGCCCCAAAAGGTCAAAGTAGTCAAATTGGTTTAAGAGATTTTTAAAGGATAAATAATGAAGTGAAGTGATGCCTTTATTGTAATTCAAATTGAATACAAAATAAATTATTTCAATAATAATTTTAATGGAGAAATTAGAAGTGGGTTAACCCTAAAATAAGGAAAGTCGGCCAAGTGACGTAGAAGATGTTTTTAAGGAAGCTACTTGGAGGGTATAAATAGGATGCAAGGCTCTCTCATTTAATACACACTTGAGAATATTGAATATATATAGGTGTCTAAGGTAAACAAGGATATCTAAACCGGAATTCTGAGTGAAGGTGAAGAAAATAAGGTCGAAATGCAAGGAAGGATAAATTCTTTTGATGGTGCTTTCTAAGGTATGTTATTTATAGGTCATCTCGCAGTTTTCACTATAACCTTTTTTATATAATGATTCAGACCGTGAAATTGATATGCCATTGAGAAAACATATCCAAGTATCTTTGGTAAAAATTCATCTTGTGGGTCGTTGTATTTTGGGAGTTACACTCCGTGGAAAATAGGGTTTGTGTCTAGTCCTGAAACTAGTCAAAAATAGGTGTTTCGGGTAAAATGTCGTAACTTCTTCATAACAGATCCAAATTTAGTGAGAAAAAATGTGTTGGTTAGGGTACAGTCTATAGTATGCTTTGTAACAGTTTCATATCAATTCAGAAAATATACTGTGTGGGGCACGCTCTACAAGGTCTCTCTCTAGAATAAGCCAGAATTCAGCAAGGTATGCCATTTTTGCTATAACTCCTTTTCTGAGAGGTTCCAAGTAGTGAAACTTGGAGGAATTGCATAAAGCACACTGGAGAATATTTTCTATCAGTTTCAAATCTTTATACATTACATGTACAAAGTTATGATTACTTCAAGTTAGGGTTGTTGAATAATCCAAAACCAGGCATGTGAGACTAAACAAAAGTTTGATGAAAATGCTAGTCTCTTGTTGTTAAAGTTAAGGAAGGTTTGAAGGAATGTGATCATATACACCAGGTCTATTACAGAGCTACAAATCATATTTGGATGATGAAATTGGTGAGGGATTTTGGTTGAGTTACATGTTGAGTACATGGCTGAGACAAGTAGTTGATGAGTTGGCACATACATGAGGTGTATAGTTGATGATGTTGGTTGATGAGTAGTTGACACATGATTGGTACATACTTGGTACATGGTTGGAGGCACTTGTTTATGGTACATGTTGATTACAGGTTGCTTGGTACAGGTTGGTGCATGGTTGATGCACTTGTTTATGGTATAGGTTGATTACAGGTTTCTTGGTATAGGTTGGTGCATGGTTGATGCACTTGTTTATGGTACAAGTTTATTACAGGTTGAGGTACAGGTTGATGCATGGTTGGTGCATGGTTCAGATTTATTGGTATAGGTTTACATCGATATATCTCACAATGACAGGTTGACAATGGTTCCATCATTCTACTTCTACTTCAGGGTGGTAGGATGAGGCAAGGACAGGTGGTTGTAGCCACCTTCTGGTTGTAGCCGAAGAACATAGGGGGTTGTAGCCTCCTTCTGGTTGTAGCTAGAGAATTAGGGAGTTGGAGCTTCCCTCAGGTTGTAACCTGAGAAACTAGGGGGTTGGAGCCTCCTTCTAGTTGTAGCTGGAAAACAAAGGAGGTTGGTGCTTCCAATGAATGTAATTCTTCAAGACATATAAGAAAAAACATTCTGTGGGTTTCTCCCGATTTGGGTTTCCACGTAAAACACTAGTGTACTGTGTATGTATGTGATTTTTTATTTCTTACTACTCATTATTGGATAATAATTCTACATTGATATAACAATTGAAGAAAAAGGATTATAATTACGCTATCACTGATTCACCCCCCCTCTCAGTAATCCAACAATTGGTACCAGAGTAGGTTCCTTTAGAAATCAGTTTAACCACTGAAAGGTAGATCATGGAGAGTACCAACTCGTATTAAAATGGAATACCACAGTTTGATGGACAGAAGTATGCTTTTTGGAGCATAAGGATGAAGACATATATACAAGCACATGGATTTCAAGTTTGGCAATCAATTGTAGATGGATACATAATGTCAGTAGTTCCACCAACAAATGACAAAGCAGTGAAACTTGGTGAGAATATTTCCAAAGACAAAAATGAACTTTTGAATGGTTTTAGTGATACGGTATTCACCAAGGTTTCACATTGTAAATATGCTAAAGAGATTTGGGACAAGCTTCGAAATATTTATGAAGGAGATTCAAAAATCAAAGCAACAAATATTGAAACTTACAGAGTTCAGTTCAAACAACTAAAAATGAAGGAAGATGAAGATATCATAGCCTACTTTTTACGAGTTGATGAAATAGTGAATGCAATCATAGGATTAGGAGAAGAAATCAAAGAATTTGTAATTGTTCAAAAGGTAATAAGATCTCTTCCTATCAGATTAAACCCTAAGATATCAGCACTAGAAAAAATATCGGATCTAAACTCAATAAGCATGGATGAACTGCATGGAATCTTCACAACATATGAGATGAGAACTAAACAGGAAAATCCAGATGTAAAAGAAGCAGCCTTCAAAGCATCCATAAGATCAAAGAAAAAGAAAAATGAACAAGAAGAATATAGCATCAACATCGACGTCTTGGAAGATGATGAAGAAGTGGCCAACTTCATCAAAAGACTGAACAAGGGAACCAACGATAGGTATAAAGGAAAGTTTCCTTTAATGTGTTTTAATTATGATGGTATTGGTCATTTTGCTAACAAATGTCCTCATAAGAAAAAGAGAAATGATGAAGGTTAATCAAAAGGAAGACAAACATATAAAGGTAAAAGAACTACAAATAAAGTTTTCAAGAAAAGATTTTGCACAAAAGAAGACATCTCATCATCAGATGAAGATGAAGTCAGTGACAGTGAAACAGGGAGAGTTCTATTCATGGCAGTATAAGACACTGATAAAGAAGACTCCGAAGAAGAATATGAAGAAGCATATGAAGAAAGAATTGAAGAGGTAGAAGTTGACTTCCGAGAAGAATTAATGAGTGCCATAGAAGTTATCAAAAGAGAAAAGAAGAAAACCAAGAAACTTCAAGCAGAACTAGATAAGAAAAATGACACTCAAGAACCAGAACAAATGATCACAAAATTGAAGGTTCAAATAGAAGAAGATAAAAGAATTGAAGAATCACTCAAAGAACAACTAGAAGGAAAGGACAAGATCATTCGAAACCTGGAAGCAAAGATTGTCACACTAAGAAAGGATATTCAAAAGAAAAATATGTAGAATAACTCAAAAGTTCTGGATGACATTATCAGCAGTCAAAAATCTCATCTTGACAAGTCCAGACTTGGATAAAATCAAAGAGAAAAGGGATCAAGCTTCAAAACAACAGAGCAAGAAGCAAATCCAAAAATCTTTGCAGAAATAATCAAAGGGGATAAAAATATATACAAGGAAGATTACAGGGACACTCCTCCACCAAGAAGATTCAGATTTCATAATCAACATTAGATAGACAGGCCTCAAGAAGAAGAAGGATTCATAAGAGCACCTCCTTTCAGAAGATCTTCAACCACTAGGTATCAAACTATATTTTTTGGTTTTTGTTATGCATGTAATAATTTTAGACATAAAGTTGTAAATTGCAGAGCTAATAACAAGAACAATAACTACTTTGAGAGCCATACACAAAGGATTTATTCAAGAATACCTAGTGAAACATAGAGAAGAAGTTCCAACAAGTTTGAATCTTTGAGCATTGAAGTGGAATGTTACAAATGTAACAATTTTGAACACATGGCCAAAAATTGCAGAATGACAGTCCCTCTTAAATAACCTCAACAGAGTCACAAACAAGAACCTCATAAAATGACATGGATAAGAAAGAAAGATCAATATAGCAATGAAGAATGCACAGTCGTTTTACAAGCTAAACAGAAGAAACGTGGTTGTTATGTTGACAGTGGATGTTCAAAACGCATGATAGGTGATAGAGACAAGTTTCTTACATTATGAAAGGAAAGAGATGGATCGGTCTCCTTTGGAAATGATGATTTAGCCAAAATCATTGGAAAAGGCACAGTTTGAATTGGGAACAAGAATGAAAAGGAAGAAAATGTTCTACTAGTAGAAGATATGAAACATAATCTTTTAAGTGTGATTCAAATGTGTGACCAAGGTCATAAAGTTACTTTCGATTCACAAAAGTGTGAGATAAGAAAAGAAGGTTCAGGGAAATTGGTCACTACAGCTGCAAGAACTTCAAACAACATATATGTGTTAAGCGAAATTGGAAATGAAAAGTGTTGTCTAGGAAATGAATATGAAAGTTGGCTATGGAACAGAAGAATGGGTCACATGCATTTTCATAACCTTGTCAAAGTCAACAAAAGAGAAGCAGTCAGAGAAATGCCCCAGATAACCAAACCATCCAACACTTTATGAAAGCATTTCCAACAAGGAAAGCAAACAAAGACCAAGTTCAAATCAAAGGAATATTCAACAACAAAACCACTGGAAATTGTGCATACTAATCTAGTTGGACCAACTACAACAAAAGGCTTAAAAGGTGAGAGATAATTTATGTTATTAGTTGATGATTATACAATAATGACTGTAGTTTGATTTATTAAGAACAAGTCATAAGCTTTTGAAAACTTCAAGATCTACAAGGAAATGGTTGAAAATGAGATGGATTCAAGAATCAAATGCTTAAGATCGGATAATGGAGGAGAATTCACCTCAAAGGAATTTATGGACTACTACAGTAATAATGGAATAAAAAGGCAATTCTTCATCGCTAGGACACCTCAATAGAATGGAGTTGTTGAAAGAAAGAGCAGGACAGTACAAGAAATGGCTTGAACAATGATAATGGATTCAAAGTTGACAGATATTTTTTGGACACAAGCAGTGCATACAACAGTTCACATTCAAAACATAGTAATGCTCAGAAACAACACTGATAAAACTCCCTACGAGCTATGGAAAGGAAGACCAACAAATGTGAAGTACTTCAAAGTTTGTGGAAGCAAATGCTACATCAAAAGAGAAGATGGTAGAATGGGAAAGTTTGAATCTCGTGTGGACAAAGGAATACTTGTTGGTTACTCAAGTACAAGGAAAGGAATAGAGGCATGGTTCTAGGGGGAGCATGAGTGATATGATAACCCTCATTGATTAAGGTTAACCTATAAGTGGGTTAACCCTAAAATAAGGAAAGTCGGCCAAGTGACCTAGAAGATGTTTTCAAGGAAGCTACTTGGAGAGTATAAATAAGAGGCAAGGCTCTCTCATTTAATAAAAACTTGAGCATATTGAATATATATAGGTGTATGAGGTAACCAAGGATATATAAACCATAATTCTAAGTGAAGGTGAAGAAAAGAAGGCTGAAATGCAAGAAAGGATAAATTCTTTTGATGGTGTTTTCTAAGGTATGTTATTTACAGGTCATATCACCATTTTTGCTATAACCTTTTTTCTATAATGATTCATACTGTGAAATTTCTATGCCATTGAGAAAACATATCTAAGTATATGTGGTAAAAAATTCAGCTTGTGGGTCATTTTATTTTGGGAGTTACACTCTGTGGAAGATAGGGTTTGTGGCTAGTCTTGAAACTAGTCAAAAACATGTGTTTTGGGTAAAAATGTTGTAACTTCTTCATAATAGATCCCAATTACATAAGAAAAAATGTGTTGGTTAGGGTAAATTCTATAATATGTTTTTTAACGGTTTCAGATCAATCAAGAAAATATTCTATGTGGGGCACGCTCTACAAGGTCGCTCTCTAGAATAATCCAGAATTTAGCAAGGTATGCCATTTTTGCTATAACTTATTTTCTGAGAGGTTACAAGTAGTGAAACTTGGAGGAATTTCATAAAAAACATTGAAAAACATTGTGCATCAGTTTCATATCTTTATACATTACAGGTACAAAGTTATGATTACTTCAAGTTAGGGTTGTTGACTAATCCAAAACTAGGCATGTGAAACTAAAGAAAAGTTTGATGAAAATGATAGTCTCTTGTTGTTAAAGTTAAGGAAGGTTTGCAGGAATGTGATCATATACACCAGGTCTATTACAGAGCTAAAAATCATATTTGGATGATGAAATTGATGAGGGATTTTGGTTGAGTTACATGTTGAGTACATGGTTGGGACAAGTAGTTGATGAGTTGGCACATACATGAGGTGTATAGTTGATGATGTTGGTTGATAAGTAGTTGACACATGATTGGTACATACTTGGTACATGTTTGGATGCACTTGTTTGTGGTATAGGTTGATTGCAGGTTGTTTGGTACAGGTTGGTGCATGGTTGATGCACTTGTTTATGGTACAGGTTGATTATAGGTTGAGGTAGAGGTTGATGCATGGTTGATGCATGGTTCAGATTTATTGGTACAAGTTTACAATGGTATATCTCACAGTCACAGGTTGACAGTGGTTCCATATTTCTACTTCTATTTTAGGTTGGCAGGACGAAGCAAGGACATGTGGTTGTAGCCGCCTTCTAGTTGTAGATGGATAACATAGGGGGTTGTAGCCTCCTTCTGGTTGTAGCCAGAGAATTGGGGAGTTGGAGATTCCCTCAGGTTGTAGCCTAAGAAACTAGGGGTTGGAGCCTCCTTCCAGTTGCAGCTAGAAAACAAAGGAAGTTGGTGCTTCCAATGAAAGTAATTCTTCAAGACATATAAGAAAAAACATTTCGTGGTTTTCTCCCGATTTGGGTTTCCACGTAAAACACTGGTGTACTGTGTATGTATGTGATTGTTTATTTCTTACTGCTCATTATTGGATAATAATTCTACATTGATATAACAATTGAAGAAAAATGATTATAATTACGCTATTACTGATTCACCCCCCTCTCAGTAATCCAACAAGGATAGCGTAAGCATAATAGCCGAAGTCCAGAAGTAAATGGTGGCCATCCATCTCATTGCTTGATTAAGTCCTGGCTGTTGGATTAAGAAATGAAAGGATAGATGTAAGGATCGTATATGACCATTGATCTGGTTCCATCAAATAAACGTAAATCATTCGATCTATTCGGGAAATATGATTCGAAAGTTTTGAAAGGTTTCAAGACCAAAAGTTCTGAAGGGAGAAGTGTCGAAGTTTCGACAGTCGTCCATCTCATCAGAAGATTGAATCGTGATCATTGATTCTGATAAAGCACTCAAGTGCTTGTTTGGTCTAGTGTCTGGTCACCGTCGTTGATCATATGAAATAAGAAATAAAGGAAAAATATAATACAACAATTAAATATATAAGCTCGTGGTTCTACGCCTATGATCATATGGTTTGAAGGAAGCACCTCATACAAGTTTCATTCGACAGTGAGTTACACTAGAACAACACAGAGAATCGTTAAAATATTGAATATGATCTGTTGGTGAAACGAGAACGCAACAGAAGCATGAGTACGATCTAATGAGTTGATCCATGTCTGTGAACAACTCACGAGGACAAATGAACCGATACACAATCATGATTGAAAGAGAGTTAAATCATGAAAACATGAATAAAGAAATAAAAAGGAAAATGATATTAACTAAAGTTTAAAGATTATCATTTTAAATGAAAAGGTACAATGGTTCAAATATCAAAAGACACAATGATTCAAATTCACACCAGTTGGGAGACTATATAAACAAAAAGGAATTGTGAGAAGATTGTAGTTGAATTTGTCGAAGTATATATATTTATATATAATGGATTGAATGAAAGTTCATTCTATCATGTTGGTGCATGTTTACAAGCTAGGTCTTGTATGAGGATTGGATTCCTCAAATATCAGTTGGATATGAGATCAACAAGCTGAGACTTGTTATGAGGATTGGATTCCTCATTTCTCAGTTGGCTCTGAGAACTACAAGATGGGTCTTGTAACAAAGAGTTTGGTCTCTCATAATTGTATGAAGATGATATTCAAAGATTTATCTTATGTATTCATTCAAGTTAAATAAATAAATAAAGTATTTATTGTTTTATATATATTGATTGAGTAAATGAAATAAATACTTTTTATTCGGTTACTTTGTGAAAAGTGGAAAATTGTCCTAAGTTTTGTGACACTGATTCACCCCCCCCCCTCTTAGTGTCAAGTACCCATTTTCATCAATTGGTATCAGAGGGTGTTCCTTCAGCATAGTTTAAACACTGAAGGTAGATTCAAAAGAAATGGGTGGACAAATTGCTATCTCCACAAATGAAGCTCCCTTATTTGATGGAACATATTATTTATCATGGAGATAAAATATGAAAAGATAACTGAAGTCAAGAGGATCTGGATTTTTGGATTTGGTAGTAAGTAATCCCTGGCACTTAACTACTTCAAAGAGAAAATCCAAAATTGCAAAAGAAGCAAAGAGAAACAATTAAGTAGCCTTAAAATCATTTCAGGATGGATTGTCAGACCAAGTCAAGGAAAAGATGAAGCACTACAAATTTGCTAAAGAATTATGGCTCCAACTAGAAAATTGTTATCAAAGTGAAACATAAGAAGAAAATAAATCTTATCAAATTGAGAAACAAGAATCAGATACAGAGGATTCCTGTCAAAATAAAGAACAAGAATCTAATGAAGAGGATTCCTATCAGAATAAATAACAAAATTTAGAAGAAGAGAGTTCTTATCAAGATAATGAAGGAAAGAAAAAAAAGAAAAATTGCAATCAGATTGAAGAACATAATACAGAGAAATACATTTCTAATCAGTATGAAATACAGGACTCGATGAAAATCTCAGTCAATAGTGAGGAAGACAACCTCATTAAGGAATTGATTCATACCTCAGTAATCACTAAAGAAAGATTACATAATCTTAAAACTGATGTTGCAACTGCTATAGGAGTGATTCGGTCTGAACTAGGAAATTATATGCATATTAAAGTTTTCGTGGAGGCTCTTGATAGTATTGAGTACACAACTCTGTGCACTCTAGAAGAGTTGGAGAAACTCCAAAAAAAGGATATGTTTCTACTTCAACAGTTAGATCATTCTAACCATGAAAAGTTTGAACAAAGAGTTCAGCTGGAAGAAAAAGAAGAGGAGATTGAGAAATTGAAGAATGAAATCAGTCAGGAAAAAGAAGAATCAAGTCATAAGTTGGAATCAAAAGTTGTGAATCTTAGAAAGGAGGTTGAGAAGTCAAACACTCAACTTGAGGAAATTAAAGAAAGTAAAGAAGACCTAAAAATCCAGTTAACAAGGAAAGAAAATTCTTACCACATGTTGGAATTGGAAATCATCAATTTCAAAAAGATTAATGAAAGTACTAATGAAGATCTGATGACTCAAATTGTAGAAGCTAAGAAAAAGGAAGAAGATCAGAAGATCGAAATAACTAAAAAGGAAGAATCATGCCAAATTTTTGAATTGGAAGCCATCAAACTCAAAAGGATTCAGATAGAATACGAGGAAGAAATCAAAATATTGAAAACTAAAGTTTTTGATCTAACAAAAGAGATGGAAGAATTAAAGACATATGACAAAACTATTAAATGCAAAGAAGTATTGGATGAGACAGAAGAAATAATCATCAATCTAAATACCCATCTTGGACATGCTAAAGAAGTGGAAGAAGCCCTTAAAATTCAGTTCACTAAAAAGAAATAATTATGTCACATATTGAAGTTAGAAATAGTAAATATCAAAAATATGAATGAAAAGAAAAATAAGATTGTTAATTTCCAGAATAGCTCAACTATCTTTGATAAGATTTGTAATAGCCAAAAATCAGTTGATGACAAAATTGGTCTTGGATAAAATAAGAAAGAATACATTAACAAATGGAGCACCATTTACAAAGATGAGAAAGGATCATCCTTAAAAGGGAAAGATGCAAGTGCAAAGAAATTACAAGTCATGAACTTTGTTAAAAGGAAGAAGAAAATCAAATGATAGATCCTTCAAGTCAAAATAAAATCAAGAATAGAAATACCTTCAATGGCTATTGTTTTTCTTGTCATAGCTTTGGCCATAAAGCAATAGACTGCAAGAAACTAAAGAAAGGATATACAAGAAAATCCAAAAACTCAATTAGATGTTGGATATGTAATTTTGTTGGGAACACAACAAATTTTTTTCATACAATGAGATGTTACAACTGTGATAGGTTTGGGCACAAATCCCAAAATTGCAAGAATACAAAAAATCAATATGTGAATAAGTCATTCAAGTCAATGAAAAATACTAATAAAAGTTGGAAGAAGAAAGGAGATGACAAATCTCCAAAAGCACAATTAGAAAGAGAAGATCCAAAAAGCAGAATATCTCATAGAAAGATATGGAGAAGACAATCTAAAGGAGAAAGCAAGAAAGATGTTATTTTAGCTGAAAATGAAGAAATTAATAATAAAAACATGATGGGTAAAAGTCCTAATAAAGAATGTGAAATTCAATATGAGATAAATCAATCACAACAAAATGAAGTACCTATAGAAGAATATGGGACAATATTAAATTATGATGATGTCATAAGTTGTTAGCAAAAGAAGTTTAAATTGGTATTTCAATCAATTGGTATAATTCCTCAATTGATATTCTTGTGAAATATAAAAAAAGTGAATAAGAAGCAGATAAAAAATATCAGTAAGATTCATACTCTTGTTCGATTTGACAAAGGAAAGTCAGTAAAAACTCAGGAGGAGTATTTTGATTATTGAATAAGAAAGTAATTAGATTAATTTTTGAAAAAGACTTTATCACTACAAAATTTGTATCAAGAAGACTACTTATTTAAACACAAAAATTCCAATAAACTCAGATAAGAAGTTAGTAAATTAACAGGGGAAGAGACCTTGTCAAGAAGATATACCATTTCAGAAACAAAGGGGGAGAGTAGTCAGAAGCAAAGAGAGAGAATATTGACAGGGGGAGTCATTCAGTTATGGCAGGAAGAACATGATTCCAGGGTGAGTTAACCAAGTTCATATTCTGGTCAAACAACATGTAGACAAAAAAATGTTGATTATAAGGGGAGTAACCCTTTGCAATTGATGTCAAAGGGGGATAAAAAAATTCATAATAGGTGTTGTTACAGAGTCTGTACTTAAGGCTTAGAAGTATAGTGTCTAGGCATCCGAAAGTGAGTAAGGGGTAGAGAAGGAAGAAATGTCAACCTTCAGCAAGGAAAGCTAGGGATGATTTCTAGGTTGTTGTCTAGCTTCCAACTATTCCTGGATGTTCACGTCCCTTTCAATTGCTACCCATGAACGTTCAAGTTCTACCTAGGTAGTGGCTATTTTAAGAATAGTGTCAAAAAGATTCAAGGCAATATGTGTTTGATCTATTAGTCTGGGTTCAATATTAGGCTATCTTGTCACAGGGACAATCATAGAGGAACAAAATGATAAGAAAATCTCAAAGAACTTTTTAGATGTTGTCTCGATTTTGGTCGTATAAAGGAGACTTTATAGCTCCGATAGTGAAAACAGGGTGCAAATCAAAGGCCCTTTCCCGTAACTGAGTTATATTTTAATAAATGTGTATGAGGTGTAAGAAAAACATTAAGTTGTCTATCATGTAAGGCTCCTATCAAGGGACAATATCACTCATAAACAGAGGAAGAAAAAGATAAAGAAATAACCTGATGAAGCATAAAATATATATAGAAATCTAAAGTGTTTACTGGTCTTATACCTGCTGATAGCTGGTACAGAGGAAAAATGGTAAACAATATAGAAAACTTAAAATTAATTCACTATAGTAGAGGTTGTACTAAGTTATAGAGAAACATTCATCAGATACATATATGAAATGAAATTAAATATGAAATAAAAGGAAACAAACTCATAACACATTCATGACAGAATCGAGAATCTTCGGATTTTCTTTGTATTAACTCTCAAGGGGGAAAATCTCTATTAAAATCGACCCAAAAAGGTCCAGCTCTTGTTCCTTCCTTCTATTGTATATTTATACAGATTTACATATGATGGAATCTCAATCGTTCCAGGATTTTCAGTTACAAAAAGAAGGAGATCAATCGTTTCATTTCTTTATTTTTGTCTTTATTTGGTACTAGAAGCCTGTGCCTTTGCATGCTCGGTACAAGTGACACATTTTTCCACCAACCGAGATATCAACCTAGAAGGTTCCGCTTGACAATTGGCCTCAGAAATATAACAATCTCTGACTAATTGTGGTAACCTTCCATCTGTCGGTCTAGGGTGTCGATAGTGCACAATCGCACACTTGGTTTAATAATCCATTTATCTATTTGAACTATGTCTGCTAGAGTTACTTGTGAGATTTCAGCTGAATCTCTTTCTTCTTTCTCATTTATATCAAGCGAGAATTTTCCTATATTCATTTGGTTCAGTGTCTCAACATTGATCTCACTGTCAAAACCTAACAGATTTCCATCTATAGAACTGAAGGCCTCTTCACAGAATTTCCTTACCCTCTTGGCTTGAAATTTGCCTTCTGATATGCTGCGTTCCCATTCTTTCAATAGAATATTACCTTGGGCCTGTTCCAAAATGGAAAACTCGGAACTATTTGTTGATTCCCTGTTTGTTGTAGCTATTAAAGCCTCTTGAAATGCGACCTGAGCTGCTCTAGCTTCTCTCTCTCTGATATATAAGTTTTCCAATACTTGATCAATAAGCAGGCAGTTGTCCCGAATCGTCTTTACCTTGGCAAGTAAACTTCCCTGAGCTACAGAAACTCTGCTCCGAATCTCCATAGCCTAGGACTAGAATATCCCGATATTTATAACTTGGCTTTCATCGAACTCTAATCTAAATTGTAGCTGCCCTATCAAGTCTCTTTGCTGACCTACCTGTATTTCATTGGTCTGAGCTACCAGTTCTGCTTGTTCGAGTTTAGCTTTGAGCAGCTCAATTTCCTTTTTATCGGCCATTCTTGCTTGTTCTATTCCTATGTTCGCCTGGTCCATGGCAGCTTCCTCTGTTGTGGCTAGTTTGGCTTCTAAGGTTTTGATGAGGCGATTTTTTCTCTTCAGCTGATTTTTCAAAACCCCGACTGAAAATTGGTTTGCTATAGTAAATGCCCCTAATGTCCTCGCGATTTCTGTCATGAATTATTCTTTCTTCGTATCTTTCTTGTCAGTCAACACCTTAAATTTCTTGTTCGTTGATCATGCTTCTTGATAGAATTATCTTTTTACCACATTGTTTCTCTTTTTATAAAAAAAAAACTCATTTGGAGAGAGCTCTTCCATCCTTATATGTCTCAATTCTTCATTGAAAATCCACCCTGCATCTATGTTCCCTTGAGTTTACTGTAAGGGAGTAATGGAGGCGATGGGATATTTGATTTTCTTAGATGATTGGCCTAGAGTGGCAAGTTGAGTCTTCTTTTTCGACGGATCGAGAGTTTTCATTTCTGGTTTCAGACTCCTAGTTTGCTCTTCCCTGTCCTAGTGTTCTTCTTGTCTGGATGATGAATCTTTTGAGCCTTCGGCTTCTTTTTGCTGCACCTCTGTTTTTATTGGATTCTCACCCCACAATACTGGGGGAAGACAACTCCGACGATGTTCTTGGAATTTTAAAACATTGGCCCTTTCTTCAGGCGCCAGGGCTTGTATCCGAGCCAAAACCTCGGCATAAGATCTTGTGCCTCGGAAAATGTCATTCGAGGGTGAATTTTCATGCTCAAACCTTTTAAGCCCACAATTGGATAAGTGGTTACTTACGACCCTATGTGGATCGTGCTTCTTGATCGACGTGAACCAATTTCAGGTCTTCCAGGGCTGTTGCCTCAGCTTTAGCATGGAAGAAATCTAACAAAGAATAGGAATTTAAATGAATAGGAAAAGGTGGCCATACCTTCTTAGAATATCCCTTAAGTTCCTTGCTTATGCCACCGATTATGGTTTTCCTAGCAATCTCACGACAAGCCAGCCTATCGGGTATGAATAGTCGTAAGGCATTCGGAGGAACAGAAGCACCGAAAACTCTGAGATATGAAAATTCTGCTTCCACGTACCAATCGACTATACTGCTCAGATTTACCACAATATTGTCTGAGATCCTGGGTGGTGAGTGGCCGAAGATAGTGATGTGCAATGGTACCATTACCCAATTAAATATTTCATATACAAAATCTAAAGCTTTGTCTTCCCACAGCTTTGAATGGTAGATGTGGATGGGCTCAGCTTCTGATGGAGTCCAGCTCCAACTCATTAAGGCAAAAGGTGTCAGAAAACACTCGGCGTCCATGATATACATGGACATAAAGAATGAAGTGATCTTTTTTCTCTCCTTCTGCTCTCGATACTCTGTAACTTGACTGGTCAAACTATCAGACAATAGTTTAGCCCAGTTGAAGGAACAACCTTCGGCGACTGAATGGATTAGAGGCACCCATTGAAGGAAAAAATGTGTGGTGTCCTCTCTCCCATATAATTTGTAGGTCATCATAACTACATATTTAAATTGTGGTTCTAGAGAAGATATTGAATATATACCATTATTGTTTTCCCTGAACTTCGCAGGGAGTGAAACCCAATCTTTGATTAAACTGGACATACTCTTGTCATATTGCACGCATTCCTTCTGTTTAAAATTTTCCAAGAATTTGACATTGTATACTAAGTCTGACAGGGTGGGCAACTTGTACATAACCTGCAGTTGTTTGGGTCTAAAAGTTCCAATAGTGACTCTCTGCTCGTTGATGATGGTTTTGGTTGGTATATCTACATGGTCTAATGCCCATCAGACCATATCGTAGAAAGGGAGAAGACATGGCCTAGCCACTACTTTATGAATTTGAGCCTGGACAATGATCTTGTATTTGGTGATCAGGTCATCTTTTTCATCGTCACTAGAATCATTCGAAACATCTACCAATTCAGACTGTAGAACCTCAGAAATATACGACCAGGTCCTGACAGAGTCGACACTTCGAGGTGAAGTATCAGAAACATTGTTTGAACCTTGTCCTGAAACCTCAACAATGGCTTTAGATGCTTTTCACGGGGCCATGGAGGGGGATTCTACTTTATCTCTCCTGTGATAACAATATGTATACATACAGAAATTAGTTTGCTCTAGAAAGGTTTGCACTGTGTAGAATAGAAATGAAATTTGTGACAACAAATAAAAGATCCATGCCTTCGACCATTTAAAACTAGGTCGTCCTTAGGAACAGAATGGTCAAATCATTCTTAAATATAAATTTAGCAATAAAAACCAAATCCTTACTTATCGATTCGCCTCATTTCCAATTAATGTCCTAGATTTTGACAGTTTGTAATGCAAGTTGGCGCAAGGATAGTTTAAAATTTCCTCGGAGACTATGCATATTAATTTTCATATTAAAACACTGGAAATGCTTTCTTAACTTAATTAATCAGGCCTTTTTAAATGTTAATTAATCTTTTGGCATTCGCCTCATCGGGAGATTTCGCTTTAACCCTTTGAACCTCTAAAACTCGAGATCACGATAATTAGTTTTGGTTGATAAAAAATGTAACCAGAATTAAGCATCTAATTAATTACATTTTTATTTATATCGCGACTTCGTGAATCAGGGTTTCAAAGGTATAGCTTCTGGGAGGCTCGTATGTCGAGTTGCGAAATCGCGAGATCGCGATGATATGATCTAATTAAAATGGAAGATAAAACCATATTAAGTGTTTAAATAATTATGTTTTCATTTATATCGCGACTTTGCGACTCAGGGCCTCGAAGGTATAGCTTCTGGGAGGCTCGTATGTCGAGTTGAGAATTCCCGACAGAGCTTAACCACGGTTAAGCTTTTTACCTTTAACATTAACCTGGGTTACTAAAACAAGAATCTCGTGGTTTTGGCCATCGGGGTTATGAAGGTAAAACTTTTGGGGCTAGCCAACGCCAAGACACGAAATCCTGATAATGTTTAACTATGGTTTAGAGTATATTTACTCTCGGTAGTGATCTGGGTAAACTTTTTAAAAACTATTTCGCCGTTTCTCCCCTCAGAACTTGTAAACTATGTGATCTATAACTTCCGACATGCGACATCCCGAGGTAAAAAAGTAGAGATTCGTTTAAATGATAAAAAGAAATAAATCTTTCCTAAGAGTATGATAATCGTCACTGCTTGCGTGATGAGACTTCTGAGATTTTGGTGAAAATAAAGGAAAATACCAAAACCAACTTTCAATTTCAAGCGTTAAGATACAAAATTTAAATAAGGGTTGAAAAACAAAGGTGGCTCCAACATAGGCTCCAGCTAGGGATCCTATTTTCCTACAAGATAGGAAGAACAGTAGACCGTGTGCCTATATTGGGTAAATGGATTCAATGGCTTTAATCCAGCGAAGATGTTCCTTAGAATAGGATACCGAAGGGGAAAATAAACTTCCTTTTTTTACTTTCGAAAAGATTTTCAAACTCAGATACTTTTTAAACTTAGTTGTAGTCCCTTTCACAACTTTCTCCTTCTCGTTACTGAATTCAGGTCTGCACTGAAACAATCAAAACAGTTCTAGGAGACCCAACAGATCTTGTGGCTATCGGCTTGCATCAAAAGAAACAAATTATATGTTTTTAATCAGGAAGTCATGTCTGAACTCAGGATGTAGATCGGGTTTTGAAAAAATTGGTTACCAGAGCAGAGTGATATTCATGTATAAAAACCTTACAGATATCTCAGATATTGCTTCACTACCAGCGAGCCTATTCAGTACACTGATGAAGTTATCTGGCCCTTTTTACTGAATTTCCTTTCACCACTTCGGAATATATTTATGCATTTAAATGTTGAGATGAGGGAAATCATTTCTAAATTTCATTTCATTGTCTTTTTGACTAGATGGGGGCAATCATTTCTGAATTTCCTTTCACCACCTGTCTTATAATTTTCTTTTTTAGAGCGTGAAGTGGGGGCAATCAGTTTGTATGAGGGCTGATATTTGTGTAATATTTTGCATTATAGGTCTGCCAACTTACTTTGATTACTCGGTACCAACCTTCCCTTAACTTTCACAACACCTTCATTCGTAGGGAAAAAGGGAAAAATTAATTTTTTGGAGTTTTCAATTTGAGCAAGCCTCAATCCTCTGAAACTGTTGAAAAACCTAGAAAAGTCAGGATCACTTAGGCATCGCTTTGTTTAGTAAGGGACTGAGGAGTTGTGAAGACCAACTTACTTTTCACAATCTGCTTTGAAGCTTTCGAGGTTAAAAAGTAATCCCTTTTCCCTACGTATGCGAAACCTGAAAGCTGCTGGATTTTCAAAAGGTAAACCCAAAAACAGAAAAGGGTGACAGATAGAGATCTATGAACTAAAAAAAAAGGGGTCAAAAATCAAAACTGACTCTTGAAAATCTCTTTTGGGGGTGCTTTACTTTGGGTGACTTATTCATTTCATCTTATTCTTTTGTAAATGATTAACTACGGAAATGTTCCTTTATTTATTATTTCAGATGATACTGTTGTATTCTTATGCGGTTATATTGGTTTCCTTTGAGAGCCCTTCAAAACAAGACTTTAGAAATTCTCCCTTATCTTACCATTTCATTTTCTTTTCAAACTATCAAAAATCTCTTGTATCCCCTGTTTAAGCCAATTTATTTTCTAATACACTTTCTATTTACTTCTCCTGCTCATTTTGTTTGCAGCTGGAATCCTGTAAAAAGGGAAATATGAAGGTTATGAAGTCTTTTTGAACGGTGTCGAAAATTTACGAAAAGAAAAAAAAAATCAAAATAACAATGCATAATGAAATATATATACATATGTAAAAAATTCTATATATGAAATATACACATCTTTATTTATTTTTTTTATTTTTATTTTGGCGATTTCTTATGTCATATAATGCTTCAGATAACGCCTATTGATAGGGGCATTGAGGATTTCACGATCTAGATTTTCTAGTAGGAAAGATTTTTTTCCTTCGAGAGCTAAGACTCTAAATGGCCCATACCAGAGGTGATCGAATTTACCATGTTTCACTGTTTCTTCTCTCCTTGCATCCCACCTTAATACTAAATCACCTGGGAGGAAATCTCTGTCCTTTGCCCTACAGTTGAATAATGCCTTCATGTCATCTTGGTACTTCTGCAACCTTTCATCTACTTCGACCCTGTGCTGTTGAATCTCGATTAGCTAGTTTATCCTCCTGGTGACATGATTAGGTTCTTCTTTATGATCTTGCCATAATTTCATCATGGGAAGCACTAAATTTATAGGTAACACCGCATTTGTCCCATATACCATCTGAAAAGGGGAAATGCAAATAGAATTTTTAGTGCCTATGTGATTCGCCCACAAGGCATACTTTAAATGCACATGCCAAGACGTTTTGTTTTCATCCAACACTTTCTTAATTATATTGATTAAGCTCTTGTTAGATGACTCGGACAATCCATTTCCTTGGGGGTAATACGCTGTGGAATGGCCAAGAACGATATTATACTTTTGGCAGAAGCTGATCATAGCCATAGATTTGAAGGCTTGGGAATTATCTATGACTATCTTCCGGGGGTAGCCAAATCTTGACAAAATATTGTCTTTTAAGAAATCTATTACCACCGAGTCAGTTGCCCTTTTGGTTAGAATGGCTTCCACCCATTTAGTAAAGTAGTCTGTGGAAGTTAAGATCCACTTTTGTTGGGTGCTAGAATGTGGATTAATCTCGCCTATAAAATCTAACCCCCATTGTTGAAAAGGGGCTTCAGTTTTCACCGAAACTAAAGGTAGTGCTGGGAGTTTTTGTTTGCCTGCAAATAGTTGACAAGGGTTACAGGCTCAGACCTTGGCATTAACGTTTGAGAAAATTTTTGGCCAGTAATAACCAGCCCTCAGAATTTTGTAAGCTGTGTCCCTCCAAGTGTGATGTCCTCCACACACCCCTTCGTGAAATTCACTTATAACCCTTTATGTTTCTGATAGGACTAAGCAGATTAACAAGAAACCGAATGGGTCTTTCCAATATAGTTGATTTTCATCAATAGAATACTTAACCACATGAAGCTTTAAAGTCCTAGATTTTGATGGTTATAGTTCACTCGGGCATTTTAGAGTCAGCAGGTAGGATACTATGTTTCTATACCATTCTGATGATATGAACTTCTCTTCGATCTTAATTGTATTTGTTTTCTCATCAATCTCATTTATGTTCATGTCTTCCTCACATTCTTGCAGGCAGTTTATATCCAGAGCTCTGAGATTTGATTCAGCCAAAAGTTTGGCCAAACCTTGTCCCTTTATCAATTTAGTACATTTGATTTCCAGGTCAAATTATTGAATCTTGGCAAGCCATCGTCCTCTTTTCCCATTGTTATCTGGTTGTACTAAAATATCTTTCACAGAATTGGTAGGCACGTATGCAATTATCTTGGAGTGTAATACATATGTTCTAAATGCCTTCAGTGCTTTCACCATGGCATACGCTTGTTTTTCTATTATATCATATTTAAGTTCTACGTCTTTGAGGCTCTTGCTGAAAAAAGAGATCGGTTGTTCAAAATCCTCTTTGTTTTTTTGGAGGAGTCTCGTGACAATCGTGTGTTCGGAGGCAAACGAGAAAATAAGAAATTCTTTCAGATAATCGGTGTTCGACAACACAGGTATTCCAACAGAGGACGAACACCTTCAGTAACCACTCACATAACCAGATCAAAGATCAACACACCGATGTTTTCACGTGGTAAAACCCCTACGGGGAAACATCCACGGCCCCAGCCAACGCGGCTACTTGGAGCAGTTTATTAATGCAAAGAAAAAGATTACAGAGAGTTTTTACAAGAGGGTTTCTCACAATCGATCATCGGCAAATGACCCTCCATGCTCTTTAAATAGAGATCATGGACCAATCGGGTGTTAAGCCACGGATCAATGGCCGTTAAGATCGAGGAGAGTATGAACCGTCGGATCACTCT
>ML783954.1:873923-888280 GCA_009831015.1 Picea engelmannii | reverse complement strand
GTAATAGTTACATTCTTTACATTATCATACATATGAGCACCAACTCATAATGAGGCTACAACCTCAGTTTTGCAAGCTGCTACTTGCTGAGAGCACCAACTCTCTGTTTTCTCTAGCACCCACTAGAAGGAAGCACCAAATCCATGGTTTCTATAGCACCCACTAGAAGGAAGCACCAACTCCCTTATTTCTTTAGCACCAACTAGAAGGAAGCACCAACTCCCTGGTTTCTCTAGCACAAACTAGAAGGAAGCACCAACTCCCTGTGTGTTTCCAGCACCAACTTCCAATCATACAGGCACCAACCTGTATAATAGAGAACAAGAGTTCTCCCTTGCACCACCCTGCCACCCTGGTTTCTCTGGCTGCAACCATATGGAAGCTACAAATTCCTGTGTTCAACATCTCACTTGAACTTCTGAGAACAATAGTCCTCCCGAGCACCTCCCAACCACCCTTAAATATAAATCTTTGCTACTGAAACTTATTACAGTGATATAATGCTCAACAATGGCTTACCAGACTCATCACTGTTTCGTTGCATTTCGTTGCTCTGTCTGCCTCACTACCTTCCTGCACACCTCACTTGCACTGTATGTTCTTCTGCTTTTTATGCTCTATGTGCCATGTCCATTCACTGCACAGTTCCTCTTCTTCTCAATTCAACTACTGCACTCTCCTCCTTCTTCACACGTGAATCACCTTCAACAACAACAACCACAACCACTCCAACAGCAACAACAACATCATCTCTTCTCTGTACCGTGTACTTATAGCTTCTGTACACCTTGTGCATGCAATGTGCACAATACCTCTGCATACTCACACCGCGTCCATATCCTCCACCTCTCGAGTGCTCTGCCTGATCATCATGGTAACTCTTTAGCTTCTCTGGCAGTTTTCCCACGCGTTCAGCATCATTGGGTGTTATGCTGAGATTCCTCAGCCTCTTTGGCAGTTGATACTATTCATCTTCTCTGGCATAGTCGAGCTTATCCTTTCTATTTCAGTTACAGGCTCCAACCCTCATCCAGCTATCAATTTCCTCCACGAATCATCTTCATTCCACTGGCAGATTCCTTGTAACTCTTCAGTTCCTCTGGAAATCACACAGAAGTCTCTTCGCATCCTCTGGTAGAAACCATCAATGGTTTCTAGCAGTTACACTGTGAGGATAAATATTATCCCTTCAATCATGCTCATGTTCACCTGCACCGTTGGATTGATTCCATGGGATTTTGCATTTATTTCGGCATTTCGACATTCGACAATTCGACATTTGTGTGACCATGCATCTCGACATTCCCAGTTGCGATTCCCGAAATGGAGCTTGGTTTCTCTAGCTCTTTCCTCCATCTCTCACTGATGTGACCAAGGGCTTTAGCCACAGCCTTATGCATAAGGTGCTTTTTCAATTTCTCATTTCGTGAGTCTGGAGATGAGGCATCTCGACTCTCCAAGTCGTGGTCCCTGATACCCCGAAATGGTGTGGGATCAACGGTCCTAATAAACACTTGATCTGACGGTTCAGATCATTTCGCGATTTCACATATCACGATTTCAACTTTCTTGTGGTGAATGTTCTTGTCACTTCCAAATCCCGATCCACGAAACTCCATAAAGAAGTCATATCAATGGTCCAGATCACATCTTGATCTGACGGTTGCAATTATGTCACGATTTCGCATATCGCGATATCAAAATTCTTGATGTTAACATTCCTTGACATCTCCAACTCTCGATCCTCAAATTGCTGAAGTGGACTTGGATTCAACGGTCTGGATTCAATCTTGATTCAACGGCTGCGATTGAATCGCGAATTCGCATATCGCGATTTGGGAATTCTTGCTACGTTGTTTTCTTGTCTCTCTATGTCGCGATTCATGAAACTCTAATATGGAGTTGGCTCAACGGTCTAGATCTTATCTTGATTCAACGGCTGTGATTAAGTCACAATTTTTCATATCACGAAATCGAGATTCCTATTACATTGTTTCTTTGACATCTCCAACATGCGATCCTCGAAACTCTGACATGGTGTAAGTCTGCTGACGTCACTTGTGTTAAATAACTGCCACGTGTCACCCTAATTTGTGACTTACATGTGCTTGGCATGTTGAATCAATCTGACACTTGTCATTACCTAGTTGTGCCATGTGTTCCTAGCTGACGTGGTTTACTGACGTGAGTCGGATCGACGGTCCAGATGTGATCTTGATTTGACGGATCAGATTACATCGTGATTTTTCATATCGCGAAATTGGGATTTCTGTGGATGATATTACTTGTCATCTCCAACTCTCGATCCCCAAAACTCCAACAGGGAGTCGGATCAACGGTCCACATAACCCCCTGAGATGGATGGCCCTCCTACTTTTGAGATTTTGTGAGCCCTCTACTCCTTGCACCTTAAAGATCATGCAAGTTCTCCTCTATCCAACAGTGGTCGGACCCTGCGCTCAGATCTAACGCCTGAGATCTATCCTCCTCTTCAACACGCTCTTCTTGTCTATATTCAGATCTGATGGCCCTCATTTTGTCGAGAATTTTGGATGGGATCCAATGATCATAAATGCTTCACAAACTTTACGGGACTTCATCATGCTTGATCAATTATTTAGATCAATCCTCGATTTGACGACTGAGGATTGTTGTGTTTAGACAATTGTTGCATTGCTGGTCTTCCTGAATATCACTGTGCTGCTGATCATCACTGTTATACTTGCCATCAATGACAAGCATACGTTGCATGTAAAACATACCAAACATCCTCTGCAATATCTCTTCTGATCTTATCAAGGTTTCTCTGCAGCATCTTCCCAAAATACTTCTGGTTCCCGTCTGTTACATTCTTCTTGTACTCATGCCATCTTCATTGTTGTGCTTTCCATCAATGACAAGCATATGCTACCTGTTAAACATTTCCAACAAATATGACCCAAAATTTTACCTTCTCGCATGGCGAAGTGTGATTTCTTGGGATTTAAGGATAGACCAAACTTGCGGCATTTTTCAAATGTTTGTTTAAGATGTACCAAATGCTCTTCGTCGGATTTGGAGAAAACTGTTAAATCATCGAGATAGATGACTACGAACTTATCCCTCTCTCCAATGAAAGCGATGTCCATAGCACGTTGGAACGGGGCTCCTGCATTCATCAAACCGAGAGGCATTTTATCATACAAGAACGTACCCCAAGGGGTAGTAAAAGCTGTTTTTTCTTTATCTTGTTCATTCATGGCAATTTGATTATATCCAGAGAAACCATCAATCATAGACATTCTGTTCACCCCATCTACCTTTTCTAGCACGTGATCCATTTTAGGCAACGGATAGTTGTCTTTAAGAGAGGACTTATTTAGATTTTTGAAATCTACGCACAATCTAATTTCCCCACTCTTTTTTTTGACCGGGACCAGGTTTGTCACCCAGTCGAAATATCTCAGAGGTACTATAATTTTCGCCTCTAAAAGCTTCTTCACTTCTCTCTCGACCACAAGCAATAAAATGGGGTTGATCTACCTAAGCTTTTGTCTAAAGGGTTTGACTCCAGGCTTTAGAGGTATCTTGTGATCGATCATGGTAGTGTCATAGGTTCTTAACTCGTCGTAAGACCAGGTGAAAACATCTTTAAATTGTCTAAGTAGGTCCTTATACTTTCCTTTTATTTCAGGGGGGAGGAGTTTAGATATTTTAACCATCCTGGACTCTTCTTTGGTTCCTATGTCACAGTCCTCAACCTCTTCTAGTTGGGGTTGTAAGGTGGATTTTACAGGTATGTCATTTTGATCAAACAATCTTTCCAAAGGGATCAGTCCTTTTGGAATCTGGTTATTTTTTAGGATCAACATGCAATGATTTGTGATTTTGTCTTGGAAAGCTTGAGGGTCCTCCCCTTCTTGAATGATCCATATATGGTCATTCTGATTTTCTTGATCTGCGTGAGTTTCAGAAAATTCACCTACTGCTTCAAATAACTTCTTAATTTTTTCATCATCCTCAAAAACCTTCTAGTGCTAGATATTATCTGGTATAGATAGTCTGTGTCTTATCTCTATGTGATACTTCAATTTAAAAGTTGTAGGAGGAGTGAAAGTTGAAGTTGCTTTAGCTAATGCATCAGCCTGTAATTTTTCTGTGTGTAGGATGAAGTGGACATTTACAGATGAGAAAAATTTATCCATTAGATCCCGGGCACAATTTCTGTATGCTCTTAATCTGGGATGCTTGGCCTGGTATTGCCAGTTTATTTGTTTGACTATCAACTCCGCATCTCCGTATACCTCTAGGTTTTTTATTTTTAGCCTCCTGGCAGTTTCTAATCCTAAGACCAAGGCTTCGTATTCACATACATTGTTAGTATAATCTATATCCCATTGTAGACTGTAATAAAAAGGGACAATGAACCTTTCTTCGGGTGCCACAAAAAGCACTCCTACACCAACTCCTTTGCATGACAAGGCACCATCAAAAAACATTTTCCAGATACCGGTGCTACACATATCCTCGGTCATGTAACCTGACTCTTCATGCTTTATATCATTTTCCTCTGTGCGACCATCTAAACTATTGTTAAAAGATAAGATACAATTTCCTAAATCTTGATCTGTAATGTAAATAGGGAAATTGTTCGGATTTTGGGGGTCGCTTACTGTATATGCTAACCTCGTCTCCCTGTACAACCGAGTAAATTGCCCACAAAACACAAGAATCGTGGCATACGTCATATCCAATTGAAGAGAACCCCCTAGCTTGGCTCCCCATGACCTAGACAATAGTAAGCCATACTTAGGGGGAATATCAGCAATGACCACATCCATCAAGACGCTCTTAACTGGGACCTGTGCCAGGGTGACTACTAAATCCTTTATCATTCCCATGCACTTAACTTTTCTCGAATCAAATGAGTAAAGATCTCCATAAGGTCTGGTGATCTGGAGGACCAATCTTTCCATAATAATTTTAGGCATCACGTTATGTGAGGCTCCAGAGTTTAGCATGCAATTATGTAGTAGTTGATCATGCACATTTAAGGTGATATAAAAGGGAGCAACAATGTCTTTGGCCCCTTCAAAATGTGGACCGAAAGTGATGTTGGGATTATCATCTTCCAGGTTCAAAACGTGAGATTGGATTTCTAGCTTTGAAACGCCTATCACTTTGGTAATCTGCTTTCGATAAACGGGGTTTTTCGCTAACTCTACCAGAGGAATTGGTATCTTAATTTTATTTATCTCGTTTTCGAAACTGAAAACTCCACTCACCTTGTCTGTTTCTCTAGTTGGGACTTCCGAATCCTTCTTTTCCAACTTATTTGTCTGGACTGCCTTATTACTCATGATCTTGGTTAAAGGTGTATTTGTATTAGCTGCTTCGGTTTCCTCTGTTTGAGTCTCAACCTTCTCCACTTTGGGTTCTTGCATGTTTACTACTTTCGCTTTGCTGTTAGGTAACACGGTTTCTTCCAGGGTAGGCTCATAAGTTTGACCTCTTGGGAGAATTTTCTTAGGTTGGGTAGTTAAAATGGGCTTACTCTTAGATCTCAAGTTATACCTAGGTTGAACCTCAACCATTATCATATCGGTTTCTTCTTGATAACTACAAAGGTCAGTGTAATCTCGTTCTTCACTCTTAATAAACGATTGTTGGGTGTTTAGAGATTTTTCATAATCCTCTCTAGTCAGATAAGGTTGTGTGCAGTCATCACCCAAGTTCATGACATCATCATCTAAATCTCCAAAATCTTGGAGATCACTCCCTCCTATAAAATTTCCGTTCTTTAGTGGAGTTTGTATTTTCTGATCTTCGTTTTTTATATGCCTTTGTTGGTTTAAGGGATTGGAATTCCTCTTGAAATCCTTGTTGGAAAAATAATCGGCTTTGGAATGTTCTAGCTCCATCCTGGATATCTTATTAGACAACTCCTTAATTATCTTGGCCATATCGTCTACTTTATCATCTGTGTATCTATTTAACCCCGACGACCCTACTTGTTCTCTAAAGCGTCTAGTTTCTCAGTTTCCCACCTCTACTTTAGATTTTAACTTACTAGCAGCCATCATATTTGACTCAATTTCTACAGTGTCATATTGCATTCGTTTTAGAGTATCTCCCCTTCTTTCTCGTAAAAGAAGTGAAAAATCTGGTTCGAAATCCCCCGCGAAAGTTACTTTAGCTGCGGGTTGGGACGGTTTAACTTCGGCTGGGATTTTGTTATACAGCTTGTTGAATCTTTGAATAAACTCCATATCTATTTCTAAATTCTTTTTTCTTAAAGACCCAGACTCGGTTAAATAGTATAGGTGGTCCTTTATTTCGCCCCATTGTCTAAGGAAAGCATCTTCCAAGGCGTCATAGGATAAGATAGATCCTGTAGGTAGACTCTGAAACCAAGTTTGGACCTGAACTTCAAAGGTTTGGAAAAAAATACTCGAATATACATCTTCATGATCGAGACCTAGGATGTCTGCGAATTGATCAAAGAAATTTATGTGTTCAACTGCGGTTAGATCTCCTTCCCCAGTGAATTTTGGCAATTTTTTTTTATAATTTTCGGGAAGGTCGTGCAGAGGAACGGGCAATACCAAAGGAGCGTATCTTGCTGCCACTTTAGCAAACATTCTAGGAGGGAGGGCGGGCCCTTGACCTCCAGCTCCTCCTCTAGGAGCACCCCCACCTCCTCCTCCAGGAGGACCCCCACCACCTCCTCCGACGGCTGCCATCGATATTAGTGGGAAGTTGTAAAGGGGGTTTTGGAATATTAAAAGTGAATCTTTACTTTCTTCACGGGGTGAAAAATCCAAGGATAATTGGTAAGGGATGCGAGGGCTTGGCTCTTCAGAATTACAAGAGATATAATCAGGAAAACCAATGGGTGTGGAAACTATATGTGTGAAATATTCTTCGAGATTGTGTGAGGTCGCGAAATTTAACTGAAGAGTCGACGATATATCGACAACAGATAAATTTTCTACAGGACCTTTTCCTTTATGTACTACAAATCTTATTGGATGGGTTTCACTTCTAACTTCGGAGTAGTTTGATGTTAAATCCTTAGTGTCGAAAAGAAGGTTGCGTGAAGTTGAAGGTTCAGAAGAACTCTTGGTCTTCAGTTGTGGGTATTTAAGCTGATAGACTGTAGGGGTTGGCTTAAGAGAGCCTCTCTCCTTTAAAATCTTCTCAGGATTGGTAACAGGTGTGGTCTGTTTACCATTCGGGTTTTTCCTGGTATTCCTTCGTCCAGATGCTAGCTTATTAATCGTGGAGTCACCAAGTGAAATATTAGAAATCCTTTAAAAGGTGTGCACTCTTTGTTCACTATCAAAGGGTGGCACTTTCAACGAAAAATGTTGTTTTCCTAGGGAAAAAGATTTCATAACTTCGGTCCCCGACAACGGAGCCAAAAATATGTTGTTCTAGTGTCTATACTTAAGGCTTATAAGTACAGTGTCTAGGCATCCGAAAGTGAGTAAGGGGTAGAGAAGGAAGAAATGTCAACCTTCGGAAAGGGAAGCTGGGGCTGATTTCTAGGTTGTTGTCTAGCTTCCAACTATTCCTGGATGTTCACATCCCTTTCAATCGCTGCCCATGAGCATTCAAGTTCTACCCAGGTAGTGGTTGTTTTAAGAATAGTGTCAAAAAGATTCAAGGCAATATGTGTTTGATCTGATAGTCCGGGTTCAATATTAGGCTGTCTTGTCACAGGGACAGTCATAGAGGAACAGAATGATAAGAAAATCTCAAAGAAATTTTTAGATGTTGTCTCGATTTCGGTCGTATAAAGGAGATTTTATAGCTCCGATAGTGAAAACATGGTGCAAGACAAAGGCCCTTTCCCGTAACTGAGTTATATTTTAATAAATGTGTATGAGGTGTAAGAAAAACATTAAGTTGTCTATCTTGTAAGCCTCCTATCAAGGGAGAATCTCACTCATAAACAAAGGAAGAAAAAGATAAAGAAATAACCTGATGAAGCATAAAATATATATAGAAATCTAAAGTGTTTACTGGTATTATACCTGCTGATAGCCGGTACAGAGGAAAAATAGTAAACAATATAGAAAACTTAAAATTAATTCACTATAGTAGAGGTTGTACTAAGTTATAGCGAAACATTCATCAGATACATATATGAAATGAAATTAAATATGAAATACAAGGAAACAAACTCATAACACAGTCATGACGGAATCGAGAATCTTCGGATTTGCTTTGTATTAACTCTCGAGGGGGAAAACCTCTATTACAATTGACCCAAAAAGGTCCAGCTCTTGTTCCTTCCTTCTATTGTATATTTATACAGATTTACATATGATGGAATCTCAATCGTTCCAGGATTTCCAGTTACAACAAGAAGGAGATCAATCATTTCATTTCTTTATTTTTGTCTTTATTTGGTATTAGAATCCTGTCCCTTTGCATGCTCAATACAAGTGACACATTTTTCCACCAACTGAGATATCAACCTAGAAGGTTCTGCTTGACAATTGGCCTCAGAAATATAACAATCTCTGACTAATTGTGGTAACCTTTCTTCCATCTGTCAGTCTAGGGTGTCAATAGTGCACAATCACACACTTGGTTTAATAATCCATTTATCTATTTGAACTATGTCTGCTAGAGTTACTTGCGATATTTTAGCTGAATCTCTTTCTTCTTTCTCATTTATATCAAGCGACAATTTCACTATATTCATTTGGTTTAGTGTGTCAACATTTCTCTCACTGTCAAAACCTAACAGATTCCATCTATAGAACTGAAGGCCTCTTCATAGGATTTCCTTACCCTCTTGGCTTGCAATTTGCCTTCTGATATGATGCATTGCCATTCTTTCAACAGAATATTACCTCGGGTCTGTTCCGAAATGGAAAACTTGGAACTATTTGCCGATTCCATGTTTTTTGTAGCTATTACAACCTCTTGAAATGCGACCCAAGATGCTCCAGCTTCTCTCTCTCTAACAAATAAGTTTTCCAATACTTGATCAATAAGCAAGCAATTGTCCCGAATTGTCTTTACCTTGGCAAGTAAACTTCGCTGAGTTGCAGAAACTCTGCTCCAAATCTCCATAGCCTGGGACTGGAATATCCTGATATTTATAACTTGGCTTTCAGTGAACTCTAATCTAACCTGTAGCTGCCCTATCAAGTCTCTTTGCTGGCCTACCTATATTTGACTAGTCTGAGCTACCAGTTCTGCTTGTTCGAGCTTAGCTTTGAGCAGCTCGATTTCCTTTTTATCGGCCATTCTTGCTTGTTCTATTCCTTTGTTCACCTGGTCCATGGAAACTTCCTCTGTTGTGGCTAGTTTGGCTTCTAAGGTTTTGATGAGGTGATTTTTTCGCTTCAGCTGATTTTTCAAAACCCCGACTAAAAATTGGTTTGCTGTAGCAAACGCCCCTAATGTCCCGACTATTTATGTCGTTAATTCTTCTTTCTTCATATCTTTCCCATCGGTCAACACCTTAAATTTCTTGGCCATTGATCCTGCTTCTTGATAGAATTCTCTTTTTACCACAGCTTTTCTCTTTTTATCAAAAAAGAACTCATTTGGAGGGAGCTCTTCCATCCTTATAGGTCTCAATTCTTCATTGAAAATCCACCCTGCATCTATGTTCCCTTGAGTTGACTGTAAGGGAGTAATGGAGGCGATGGGATCTCTGATTTGCTTAGATGTTTGGCCTAGAGTGGCAACTGGAGTCTTCTTTTTCGACAGATCAGGGGTTTTCATTTCTAGTTTCGGACTCCTAGTTTGGTCTTCCCTGTCCTAGTGTTCTTCTTGTCTGGGTGTTGAATCTTTTGAGCCTTCAGCTTCTTTTTGCTGCACCTCTATTGTTATTGGATTCTCACCCCACAATACTGTGGGAAGACAATTTTGTCGATGTTCTTGGAATTTTAAAGCATTGGCCCTTTCTTCAAGTTCCAGGGCTTTTATCCAAGCCAAAACCTTAGCATAAGACCTCGTGCCTCAGAAAATGTCATCCGAGGGTGAATTTTCGTGCTCAAACATTTTAAGCCCACAATTAGTTAAGTGGTTACTTACGACCCTATGTGGATCATTCTTCTTGAATTTGACATGAACCAATTTTAGGTCTTCTAGGGCTGCTGCCTCAGCTTTAGCATGCCCGAAATCTAACAAAGAATAGGAATTTAAATGAATAGGAAAAGGTGGCCATACCTTCTTAGAATATCCCTTAAGTTCCTTTCTTATGCCATAGATTACGGTTTGCCTGGAAATCTCATGACAAGCTAGCCTATCGGGTATGAATAGTGGTAAGGCATTCAGAGGAACAAAAGCGTTGAAAACCCTGAGATATGAAAATTTTGCTTCCATGTACCAATCGACTATACTGCTTAGATTTACCACAATATTGTCTAAGATCCTGGGTGGTGGGTGGCCGAAGATAGTGACATGCAATGGTACCATTACGAAGTTAAAGATTTCATATACAAAATCTAAATCTTTGTCTTCCCACAACTTTGAATGGTAGATGTGGATGGGATCAACTTCCGATGGAGTCCAACTCCAACTCATTAAGGGAAAAGGTGTTAGAAAACACACGACGTCCATGATATACACAGACATAAAGAATGAAGTGATCTTTCCACTGTCTTTCTACTCTTGATACCTTGTAACTCAACTGGTCAAACTATCAGACAATAGTTTAGCCCAGTCGAAGGAACAGCCTTCGGTGACTGAATGGATTAGAGGCACCCACTAAAGGAAAAAATGTGTGGTTTCCTCTCTCCCATATAATCTGTAGGTCATCATAGCTGCATATTTAAACTGTGGTTCTAGAGAAGATATTGAATATATACCATTACTGTCTGCTCTAAACTTCGCAGGGTGTGAAACCCAATCTTTGATTAAACTGGACATACTCTTGTCATATTGCACGCATTCCTTTTGTTTAAAATTTTCCAAGAATTTGGCATTGTATACTAAGTCTGACACGGTGGGAAACTTGTACATAAATTGCAATTGTTCGGGTCTGAAAGTTCCAATAGTGACTCTCTTCTCATTGACGATGGTTCTAGTTTGTATATCTACATGGTCTAATGCCCATCAGACCATATCGTAGTAAGGGAGCAGACGTGGCCTAGCCGCTACTTTATGCATTTGAGCCTAGACAATGATCTTGTATTTGGTGATCAGGTCGTCTTTTTCATTGTCACTGGAATCATCCGAAACATCTACCAATTCAAACTGTAGAACCTCAGAAATATATGACCAGGTCCTGACAGAGTCGACACTTCGAGGTGAAGTATCATAAACGTTGTTTGAACCTTGTCCTGAAACCTCAACAGTCACTTTAGACACTTTTCATGGGGCCATGGTGGGGGATTCTACTTTAGCTCTCCTACGATAACAATATGTATACATACATAAAATTAGTTCGCTCTAGAAAAGTTTGCTCTGCGTAGAATAGAAATGAAATTTGTGACAACAAATAAAAGATCCATGCCTTCGACCATTTAAAACTAGGTCATCCTTAGGAATAGAATGGTCAAATCATTCTTAAATATAAATTTAGCAATAAAAACCAAATCCTTACTTATTGATTCGCCTCATTTCCAATTAATGTCCTAGATTTTGACAGTTCGTAATGCAAGTTGGCACAAGGAAAGTTTAAAATTTCCTCGGAGACTGTGCATATTAATTTTCGTATTAAAACACTGGAAATGATGGCTTAGCTTAATTAATCAGGCCTTTTTAAATGTTAATTAATCTTTCGGCATTCACCTCATTGGGAGATTTCACTTTAACCCTTTGAACCTCTAAAACCTGAGATTGCGATAATTAGTTTTGGTTAATAAAAAACGTAACTAGGATTAAGAATCTAATTAATTACGTTTTTATTTATATCATGACTTCGCAACTTGGGGTTTCGAAGGTATAGCTTCCGGGAGGCTCGTATGTCGAGTTGCGAAATCGTGAGATCGTGATGATATGATCTAATTAAAATGGAAGATAAAACCAGATTAAGTGTTTAAATAATTACGTTTTCATTTATATCGCGACTTTGCAACTCGGGGCCTTGAAGGTATAGCTTCTGAGAGGATCGTATGCCGAGTTGCAA
Source organism: Picea engelmannii (assembly GCA_009831015.1). Taxonomy (NCBI): domain Eukaryota; kingdom Viridiplantae; phylum Streptophyta; class Pinopsida; order Pinales; family Pinaceae; genus Picea; species Picea engelmannii. Next base: position 876,201 of record ML783954.1, on the reverse strand, counting down.
ATTCCTGACAGAGCTTAACCACAGTTAAGATTTTTACCTTTAACATTAACCTGGGTTACTAAAACAAGAATCTCGCGGTTTCAGCCATCGGGGTTATGACGGTAAGACTTTTGGGGCTAGCCAATGCCAAGACATGAAATCCCGATGATGCTTAACCATGGTTTAGAGTATCTTTACTCTCGATAGTGATCTGGGTAAACTTTTTTAAAACTATTTCTCCATTTTGCCCCTCAGAACTTGTAAACTATGTGATCTATAACTTCTGACATGCGACGTCTCGAGGTAAAAAAGGAGAGATTCATTTAAACAATAAAAAGAAATAAATATTTCCTTAAGAGTATGATAACCATCGCTACTTGCATGATGAGACTTCTCAGATTTTGGGGAAAATAAAGGAAAATACCAAAACCAGCTTTTGATTTCAAGCATTAAGATATAAAATTTAAAAAAGGGCTGAAAAACAAAGGCAGCTCCAACAAGAGGAAAGAATCATCACAGGGGGAGTTTTTTATATGAAGTTAGTGTGTTTCCCTCAATGACAAAGGGAGATATTTTTGGACATATTACCATTGATGTCAATGGTCGATGTGATGATTTGTTGTTAATGATGAATTACCATAGATGAGATTGTCATTGATGTCAACATCAGTTAGCTGAAAGCAATTCATGATTATTGTTGATCATGATAGGATAAAAAATGTTCCTATGATCAAAGGTCAGGAGAATTAGCGACTCACTATCAGTGCATAAAATAATGCACAAATAGTTACTAAAGCTCAGGAGAGTTAGCGAATGAAGAGCACATTCTAGAAATGTCGTCTGATCGATGCAAAGACTGAGAAGTCGACCAATGTACAGGAAAGGGTGAGAAGCCTCAATAGTCGTCTGATCAAGAAATTGATTGTGTTTATCATCTCATATTACGGACATCGGTCATATGAATGATCATGGGCTTGAGGATCATTGGAGAATTGTGACCGTCAGATCTACAAGCTAGATCAACAGCAGGGATGAATTGTGGGGAGAAGAAAAAGAATTAAACAAACTTCTAGTTCTAATCCCGCAACTGGTCTAAATCGTCAAATCTCATAGACTCAGATATCGATGATTGTGGTTGATCCAACAAGCGATCAATTTAAGTCAGATTAAGTCGTAACCGTCAAATGTGCAATCACTAGATCAACAACAGGGATGAATTGTGTAGATCAAAAGGAGAATTAAATACCGCGCTAGTTCCAATCCCATAATTAATAAGAACCATCCGATCTTATAGCTTCGAAGATCGACGATTGTGGTTGACTCACCAACAATACACAACATCCAATTGCGGAGTTTGGGTGATGAGTTAAATCACTTGCAAGTTGTGGTTCCACAATCATCCTTGATCATGGATCTTCTTCAAGAAATATTCACAACTGTTGGATCACTTTTGAGGGGAAGGACAAGATAAGTGGGGAAAAATGATTGAGAATTCGATTAACCGAATACCCACCAGTCGTCGGATCAAACCAGAATTCTCTTCAACCATCGTATCATTTTGAGTGGAAGGATAGGATAAGCGAGGTAAAATATCTGAGATCTAATTTATGCGAATTTTGGTCAGTCGTTGGATCATACTAAGTGGAAGGACAAGATAAGCTATAAGAGATGCACTTTAGATATATCGAGCCATCAATATAAGAACATGATCAATGAACAACGTTTAGTTTGGGTCTAAATTTGCGAGGAGGTTATGCTTCGGAGAAATCTCACTTCAAGAATTCAGTTTGAGATTTGAAATAACCGAAGCCCAAAAATCCGAAATGAATAAGGACCATCGGATTTGGAGGACATATGATGAACGCTGGATCAGGATTGTTGGTCAGTAGACCATGACAACAAAAGACATGTGGCAGACCACGTTAGCAGACCATGATAAAAAAGGACATGTGGCAGACCATGTTAGTAGACCACATCAACAAATCCACATGGCATAATCAGATGATGACAAGCGTCAAGAGGAAATTGGCTTGTGCCATGACAATAAGTGACTTAAGAAATTTACGTCACTCTGGGAGAATTACTTCGGGAGTTCTACCACCAGCACTTGCCCAAAGCCCCTAAGTGTAAGGTAGCCACAGAGGTAGTGGGGGGGGCTAGAGGGCCCATAGTGATAATAGTGGAGGTCATTCAATGTAAGGTGGACTAGGTCTACTATATTATTAAATAAGACCCACTATGGTAGTTAGATATAATAAATGGGTAATTAGATATAATAAATGTAAGAGGACTTCTTAGA
>ML783954.1:841534-864111 GCA_009831015.1 Picea engelmannii | reverse complement strand
TTATGTATTCATTCAAGTTAAATAAATAAATAAAGTATTTATTGTTTTATATATATTGATTGAGAAAATGAAATAAATATTTGTTGTTCAGTTACTTTGTGAAAAGTGGAAAATTGTCCTAAGTTTTGTGACACTGATTCACCCCCCCCTCTCATTGTCAAGTACCCATTTTCATAAATAATGTTGCTACAACTTGATGTGTCAATGCACATTTACCTAGCTATAAAAAACACAAGAATAATCAATGTCTTCTCATTAAAAACTTGAAACATACAGTACTATGGTTGAAATGATTTAGTGAAACTGTTTGAAATGCATCAAATTTTGATCACGCTACATTTTGCATGATAACAGTCCACAATTACCATGACCAATACTATGACTATCATTCAACAATCCATTGATGATGCTCCACTCATTATTGTGCATAATGTTATTTATGTAATTTTGTGGGTTGAGCATTCAACGAGTTCTAATAGGGTGATATAACCAAACAACCTAATAAAACATATTAGTGTGCTCATCTCCCATAATGTTTACACAATTACTTGAAATCAATATGGAAAGTATGAAATACCACCATAACCATTAAATAATATTGACCATGCTTCATGGGGAGTGAACTGAGAGGAATGATATTGTGACAAAGATATAGCACTGTAAAGAATCATTTCCTTTTTAATGAAGAAGAACTAGTTTATTTTAGAACATATTTGAAGTTTGTAGCATTATTTTTTGAAATCTTGTGAAGAAGATGGAAATCGAACCAAGGGCCCACTCCATATGTGCCACGCTGCCAATTATTTATAATTTTATAATTGTATCTATGTGCTTATTACTGTGTTGTAGGTATATAATTATTATTCTGTTATAGGTTTTCAATTTTCATTCTTTTGTAATCATTCACTCTATTTCACATTGAATATATTATTGAGTTGTGATGATTTCATTTATAGTCTATGTGGTAGTGTGATTATGAATAGATTTCTTTTTCATTGCATGGTAATTGTTCATCCATTGAAGCCTAAATTGCAAAGTTGGATAAATTATATGTATTTCTTGTTAAAATATTTTGAATCCAAGTGGTATCCATTAGGATTGAAGTTATAATTCTTAGTTTCTTTTTCATAAATCTATTTTACTCTTCAATTAATATTTATCACTAGATATCATTGTTTTCAGTATATAGATTAGGATTTAGTATCAACACCTTTTCCATCAATCAATACAAGTACCATTATCTTCCATAAAAAAGTGTGAGTGTCTCATAAGAATAACAAGTAACACCAGTTGATAAGTTAAATGACTTTGTGTTCCTGGATTAAAATAAATCCATATAGAAACATTGTCACCAGGGTTGTTCCATTTATGAAGATTCTACCCCCATAGAGGAGACCACTCCTAGATAATGTAGAAGCAACATTTCAATCCTGCCTAGTCTTTGTGTGCTTAGATAATGAGATAGGTGGAGGTGGAATATTACCAATCCAATGTGAAAACCTTGGGTTTGAAGGGTTTGTAATACTGTCATTAGTCCTAAAATTCTAATATTGACAGGTTCTTTAAAAATAAGCCTATAACTATGCAAAATTTCAATCAAGTAATTCTACCGAATAGAAATTATTTTGATAATAGATTAAGTGTTTAGGTGGTGAACAATGTGGATTTTAATGTGTTTCTAATGGTGTCATAAAAATGGATTTGGTGACAAGCACATGATATGATAAATGCATGCCCACTCTTAAGACTCTAGCAAGGCTATAAACAATTTGAAAATGGATTGAAAAGGGTCTTCCAAATGTCTCACTTGAGAATGATGAAATCTATTAAGTAAATAAAGTGAAGATATGAACGGGTATTTATAGTGAAATTCCCATGGTGATGAAATATAAGGGGGTAACCACTATTTGTCTCAGGTGCCTTTGTAATCCCAAAAAATCCACCTAGTAAAAAAACCTACAATTTACTCACTAGGTTACCTCTTGGCATATCCTGGACAAGGGGTTACTATATTCAAGTAGTCAAGAGGTGACACATAGATTGAAATAGTTTGGATACTCCATCAAACTATTGACCCCAACCTAAGCATTGATGCTCAAATGAGAGGGTTTCCCTTTTAATAGTGAAACACATTTGCTAGAGGGGATTTTAAGTCCCATGTATTAAGTATTCATAACAAGGACAACAATCATTGTTACTTTTCTTAGCTTCTCATACACCTCAAACATAACCATTGTATGGTCTTATTGCAATCAATTTAAGTTATAGAGGGGGAGGGCCATTATTCCTATCCTTGTAAACCATCAAGATCACATCAGATCTCTTTAACATCTCCACCAAACACATGTTGTAGAGGCATAGGGAAGATTTGGAATCACCTTAGAGGCCTCAATCAGGTTTATCATTGTTAGCATGATCCTCATTCCATACAGACATGCCAGGATTCTAATCTTATTGTCTATCATTTCTCCCTATAATTTTATATTCTTGTATGTGATCAAACTCCTTGCTTTCTTAAATATTTCCAATACCAATGGTGGCATTGTGATTAATGAGGTGAAAAAATATGTCATTACCAGGATCATGAAAAAATGATCATTCATAACCTTCAAAAACAAAAGTGAAATCCCATATCAAATTAAATTTCACTCCACCATTTTCTTGTAGTATGGCCTACTACCAACACATGGTGTTTTGTATGCAATTACATGTAAAAGAATCATAGGAAACCAACCTTCAACTACCACACCTTATTATGCATCTTACACAAAGACTGCACTGGAATATGCCATATAAAAATAAATTTATTGGAATGAGATATATGTTAGTGTCTACTTAAAAGAATGGGTGTATTGGCCTCAACCTCTATGATGTTGCGAAGGCAATAGAATTAAAACCAAGTTTAATCCAAATTAAATTATTAATCTTGATTTCATGTTGGTGACTTCATCACTAACTCAATAAAAATTTGGGAATTTGGAAGGCTCCAAGCATAGCCTCAAGCACTTCAATTATGACCATGTTTGTGAATTTGGACTACATAATGTACATGTTTTCCTTGAATGGGATATTGAAATATGTCAAAATGCATTAGTTGGAGCTCCTTGATCATGAAAGGGATGATTATGATGCTACAACTTGATGTGTCAATGCACATTTACCTAGCTATAAAAAACACAAGAATAATAAATGTCTTCTCATTAAAAATGTGAAACATATAGTACTATGGTTGAAATGGTTTAGTGAAACTATTTGAAATGCATCAAATTTTGATCATGCTACATTTTGCATGATAACAACCCACAATTACCATGACCAATACTATGACTATAATTCAACAATCCATTGATGATGCTCCACTCATTATTGTGCATATTGTTATTTATGTAATTTTGTGGGTTGAGCATTCAATGAGTTCTGATAGGGTGATATAACCATACAACCTAATTAAACATTATAGTGTGCTCATCTCCCATAATGTTTACACAATTACTTGAAATCAATACGGACAGTATGAACTACCACCATAACCATTAAATAATATTGCCCATGCTACCAATTTTTGTGGAGTTTTCATTTGATAATCTCTACACTCGTAAGTCTCCTTGATAAAAACAAATTGATCACTCCTATTAATTATCAATGGAGTAGGAAACTTAAAGTACTTGTGTGAAAAATATAGAACTCAATAATTCCTTAAATTTAATATCATTATGTTGGGATACTAGGAGAAGAAAACAAAATTTTAGGGTAGCACTCACACACACACACACACATACACAGATAGAGGTTGAAATAAGGAATTTTATTTTCATACTAATTGGATATCAATATATGAGTATGTTATTTTCTTCTTTTCTCAAGTAAGAAAACTATAGATTGTGTTTTACTTAATCATATTTTCAACAATGGCGCTTTATATTATAGGGAAATTGCTTCATCCATGAACTTGTTGTATCATATTTTCCCCATTGACAACATGAACATATATTGTCTCGACCCTCCTTATATAGTTGGATGTAGATGCCAAGAGTGAGAGTAAAATAGGAACTAGGAGGAGGATGGGTTGAGAACATTGAGGGGCGATTGAATATATGAAAGAAAGGAATAAATGAGGTTAATTCAATCAGATTTGGGTAATGAAATCATTTTCATATCTATAATTCATAAATTTATGCATATTTCTCTTTCATTTGAAACTATTTACAAATAAGAATTGACAATAAATCCTTAAAGCTATACCTTGTCCTTCCAAATTCCTTCACTGAGTTTATATCTATAGATTTGTGTGCAAATTAGTGTTTTGATTGACCATTTTAGCACAAAATTGACATAATAGTGAATCCCATTATGACCTTCAAAATCAAATTTTTTTATTAGTGAATATCTACAATAGTTGTGCTTCATTTTTAAAGCTACGGGGAAAACATGCCCATGCCACTTCAATTTAGGACTCAATGGAATAAAAGTAGAGAAATAGAAATGCTTCATAGATTTTATTTGAAGTTTAAATATGAAGGGACACATCTCTATATACTTCAAACCACTCATAAAATAATGGATTTTAGTGAACAATCTCGGCATCCAATATATATATTTTTAAAACAATACAGAGCCGTCAGATATCTGAATCCATGTAGTTTGTGTCTAATGACAACGCTATAGGTTTGACTCCCTAAGGGTTTGGATATTCAATGGTTCGAATGAAAGGATGATCCGACTCCATGAAGTTTGTGTTTGACGACCTTGCCATTGTTTTGACACCTCTATGGAGTCGGATGTCCAACCCCTATGGGGTAGGATGATCGACAACCAAGCCACTGATCTGACGGATGGGGAAGTTAGATATCTGATAGTTATATTGTCTGGATGGTCGACGACCCAACCACTGGTTCAATGGTTGTGGAAGTTGGAAAATTGACTGCTGCTATTGTGTGTCGACTAACCAACCACGTCCAACCGATGCTTAAACAAAAATAATTATGTCAAATTTTAGACGTGTAACTGCCGAATTTCAGAAAAAATAGCCATCGGATTTTGGGTACAAATGTAGTTGTGAGAAAATACCCAAGCTATTCCATGACTGTAGGCATTTGTGTACTATAGTCACCCATAAGCCATCTCGGGTGAGACTACACTGTGCACTCTATGCACGATGTAGCCTTATGGTTTACCAGAAGGGTCAATGGTGAAAAAGGGTTTTGTTGGAGAACTAAGGTAGAACCCGAGTCATCTCATACATCCAACACCTACATATTAGCGATATGTTTCTGGCCATTATGAATACTCTAAGAAGTGGCCAATTTACCTAAGTTATCTAACTTTCCCATGTACTATGTGGCTACCTTGAGCTATATTTCAACCTACTTACTATGCCACATGGTGAGAGGAACAATCTCAACCATTTTTATTTTGAACTATAGGGTTTTGAAAAAAAAACTAACTATTTTGGAATGCCAATCTATTCCTTGAAATAGTTGTGAATTCAATATCACATGCATCTTTCACAAATAGGTGAGCCATATAAAATAGAGTATTTTGCAGCATAGAATTTGGTAACATAGTATTCAACAACATATGGAAATAACACATTTGGATTGAGGTAATCATGAAACATAAATATGCCATCACTTTGTCTCATAATTATGCATGGGGGCATCACCTTGTTGACCAATATCTTATCATGCTCATTCATAAAGGGGTTTTTTTAATTTAAAAAAATAAATTCAATATATTGTAGGTGTTTGGGGGGAGGTCTGGGATGTGGGGTCTCAGGGGGCCTATAGGTATTGGGGGTTATAAAAAGGGGTATCTAGTGAAAATAGGGTTTTCTTTTATTGCAAAGATGTATTGGGAGGGGGGTTCAACGAAAGGATTTTGGGAGATATTTACCAATATCTAGTGAAATTAGGGGTGTTATTTAATATCCTGTGAACAAAGGTGTCATGTCATAGGTTCACAGAGTGAATACCCTGTGTAATTATGCCAAACACTTCAATATACAATAAAATACTAGATCAAATAAAATGGATAATAATTTATAACTATGGAAATATTTTAGGTATGGAAAGAAATATTTGGGGGTTTATGGAAGGAAAAATAGTCAAGAAAGGATGAGAAAAATTAGACAATTAAGAGGATCATCAACCAGATCATTCAATTTAAGGAAATTTAGGCCTTTAATGATCAACTCTCTAAACTAAATTTTGTTACACTCACAAGCAAGACCGCTCTTAGGGATTTTTTCCCACTACATAGAGCACATACTTGGAGCTACAATGGTTAAAATATTTTGCAGTTGTTGAATGGTAGTAAGTTTCACATATGTAACCCTAAAAACAAACAACAAAAAGGTGCAAGACATCATTTCTAGGTCCTCCATCCTATTGGTGAAGAATACTAAGGAAATTGACACCTTCAATCAATTATGTTTTTATCCACTCACATTGGTATCCTAATTTCCCCCTTTCTTTGAAGGGTGAGAAGAGGATAATACATGTGGAGAGTAGCATATTTGACTCAAGGGTGAGCCAACAAGTGTGTTCGAGGATTGTTGCCCATTTTGTTTGTAAGATGCATAGGAATAACAAAAACATGACACAAGGAAAACCATATATGTGGCATGTGGACCTACAACAATTACACGGAAAAAGGAAAGTAAGCCCTATTTTGTAGCTAAGTAAATTAAGTCAACTAAGTCATTTATGATAAGTAATGTAATTTATTTATGAAATTGACTAGGTTAGTTAGGGTTTTGATAGAGTCAAAGACAATCAACATACATTGTATAAGTAGTCCATTTGGGAAATAGGTAGAGGTTGTTGCTACTATTATGGTTTGTTGTTGTCATTGTGGTTATTTTTGGTATTGTTAAGGGGTTTTTCATATGTTGTTTCTATGATGAATCACCTATTTCCTTGTTGTGAAATGATATACTAGATTCAATTGATGTTATGGGATAATGTAAGACCCCCTTATTTGAAGCTATGTATTTTTTATTCTATATGGATGACTTTTATGTTGTGATTCTATTTATTTTACAGTTACAGTTAGAGTGATTCTCCCAAGATTCAGATCTCTTCAACAACATGTCCTCATCTCATTTGACCTACTCAATCCATCCCACTGGAAAATATATCTCCTTTATTGATCCATCACAACTACATCTAAATATCCATCTTCCAAACCCAAGCTCTCTCAGTAGATGTGATCAATCACTCCATATATCCATGTCTCCTAGTACCATAAACCACTCTTATTAGAGATTCTAGATCTACCTAGGATTTTTTATACCATAAGTAAAACCCAACACAACAAGAGAAGTAAAAGAAACAAAAAATAAACACATAAATGTGAACATCGACAACTTACCTTGCAAACCCTTTGCAATCACTGAAAAATTGTCCACAACATTGCAAACAATGGTTGAAGAAAGACATCAATTCCAGCAACAATTAGTACATCTACAACATCCAAATCCATAAAAAAGGCACAAAACTATACACTTGATTCAAAAATCAAAGTGCACAAATTCACCAAAGGAAGTACGCGCACAGTGCGCAGAATGAGCAGGCTAACACAACGCTCAACGTGCACTGTGTGCAATATGCACGACTGTATACGAGAAAAGTCATGCACTTCTCATGAAATACACATTTATGAATATTGTTGACCTCTCAACCACTTCTATTCTAACCCCCAACATGATTTGACACTTAGATATGAGCGAAATCTAGCTTGGAGGCTGGTCAAGGGATAGGAAGTGCCCTAAAAAACCCCTTGTTCACACTATGAACCAGTTGTATCTTTCCATGAAAGAACACTATAAATATGTGCCATGGGTGTGCTAGAAAAATAATAACTTCAGGGTATTATTATGCTGCAAGAATTCTTCTTGGAGAATCCTCTTTTCTCTTGGAATCATTCAAGCACTATAACAATGGCCATTCCACTCACCTCTTGAGAGGATTGGCATTGTATTTCTTCACCATTGTCACTTTCCATTGCATGAAGAGAAGATATCTCTATTAGGGAACTCAAGATCCCTCCCAAAAAGGAAGAGGGGATTTTCAAGTCCATGCCTTTCTCTACGGTGTTAACCTATCAATATATTAATCCATTGGTAGCTATATGATGATCATTTTTTGTTTTTCATGGTTCTAGTTCTTGCAAGCTTCTGTAACATTTTTTTTTTCTTTTTTTTTTTTATTTCCTTGTTCCATGTGTATTTGGTTATCTAATCAACTCACAAACATCTATCTTGTTTAGATGACTTAACTAAGCAGGTAAGTGTTGTGTTTTTTCTCATCCATGTGAAAAAACCAACATAACACCCTTTATTGGGAAAACTATCCTTCAAAATATATATTTTATTCACCTTGTCTAAACCAACCAAGTTGGTCAAACAACATGATACTTGAGTCACTTTACAATGGAGAAATCAAATCCTTTAAAACAACTTATTTACATCGAATTCCATTAGTGATCCCATTGTCCACCCAATATCATGGGCTCGTAAATTTCCTATAGTAAAAAAATCAAGGAATTACACCTTGATTGAGTCGAGATAACCTAAGAACTTGCATAAACTAGAAATAACAAAACATAAACAAGATAGTAGTGGTACTTGCACACCCAAGAGTTGGATAACACCTGCTAATTCGAATAAATGGAGGAAGACATTTCTATGAATAATAGATTGAATTTTATTGCTATATTGATACAAGAAAATGAAATACATAAGATTGGGGGGAGACTCCCTTTTTAACAATCAGATACATAAACCCTAACCGTAAGCTTATGTCACATGTCTAGGTATTTGTATATATATGAGTTTTTATTACAAATACCTAGACATGTGACATAAGCTTGGGGTTAGAGTTTATGTATCCAAATAAATGGAGGAAGAAATATCTTTGAATAACATCTTGAAGTTGATTGTTATATTGATAAAATATCACGAAATGTGTAATATTGGGGGAAGACCTATATTTTTAACAATAATATACATAAACCCTAACCCTAAGCTTATGTCACATGTCTAGGTATTTGTATACATATGACATTATTACAGAGATACTACCTATGTTGTGATTAGGTACACACCATTACCTTTCTTCTAGATAATTTCACAATGATAGTCCAACATCTTGGTGACCCAACTTTGTTGCTCCAAGGAAGAAACCCTTTACTCAATGAAGTACTTCAAACTACAATGGTGAGTCTTTCTCTAAAAGTGACACCCAATCAAGTAAGGCCACCAAGTCTCGAGGGCATGAAGGATGGCCACCATTTCATTTTCATATGTATACTTGCTAATATGTTTTTTCACACAAACAACAAACAAAAAACCCTTCTCCTCTCTAGAAAATAGTAAAAGTCTAGATTTGAAATATTTGAGAAATTAGAAACCCTTGATATCTATCAATGGTTCCATTAATGTTAATACATACTAATAATCATGAATCAAATAATATAGACTTTTTATTTTATTTGTATTTTTGTTTGTATTTTTGGTGGGGGAGAAGAGGCTAACATATTAATCAATGAAAGATAAAGTACAAAGGTTACCTTTGTCACATGTGATGGTGGTATTTCATTCTCCAAACCTTCAAGAATCCATTCCTTTCTTAGGAAAAGGGGTCACCGGTCTTCAATGGTGTGAATGCAAGAAGGAATTCACAATTTTCATAACTCTATAATGGTCCCAATAGCCTTAACCCTTATGGAGAGATTCTTAAATACAAAGATGATGCTTCTTAGGTATTTATTCATTATTATGATCCATTACTTCAGGAATCCCATAATATTTATAGTTTAACTACTCAATAATGATTAATATTCACTATACCAAGCCTAATTGTTTGCAATTCACACCCTTATATCAATTTTGACTATGTATAAAAGGACCACATAGGTTCTATCCCAATATCTACATGATAGCTCTCTTCTCAAAGAAAACAAAACATGATCTAACAAGTGTTGTGTGGAAGCTTAGTCCTTGCCAAATAGATTTGGAAATGGAGATGATAGTTGGCACCTTATAATTATTGATGATGAAGATTATTGGAAGATGGGGAGAGACGAGGAATATTGTTAAAAAAAAAAAATTAACAGTATGGTAAGTAAAGGGTAATTAGAATAGATCTTTAACAATAAGCAAATGAAAGTTGAAATATGTAAAATTAAGTGACAAAAAAAAAGAAAAAAAAAATATAAAAAAGTTATGTTCAATTGTTTTTTAGAAATGAAATGATAAAGAAATTGTAAATATTAAAACCTATGTTGAAATTACATTGAACACTTATGCCAATCCTTTCAAACCTGTGTGGTGAGTTGTCACTAATCAAAGCATAATTAATGTGCATTGGGAAGGGCACAAAGGTGGCGGGGATGGAAGGGAGCGATAAATGATCTGAACTTTTTTGTGAACCTGGGTAGAGTGAAGCGTGCGAGTTCGAGGAGTGCGGGGTGGAATTGAAGATCACATAAGTTTTGGGTGCAAGATGTATATCACGAAACACGGGGAATGAGAGTTCGATAGTGACAACCCAGGAACTCACGGCCATAAAATTGGCTAAGTATGGAAAGGAATGGTGGTCAATCAGACTCACGTTCCTCATGGTTTTCACGTAAATCGCAGTTTAATGAGTTTTGATGGGATATGTCCTCGAGCTTTTCACTTATTAATGCAATCAAAGCATAATTAACGTGTATTGGGAAGGGAATGAGGGTGGCAGGGATGGAAGGGAGTGATAAATGGTTTGAAACTTTTTGTGAACCTGGGTAGAGTGAAGCTTGCGAGTTCGAGGAGTGTGGGGTGGAATTGTAGATCATGGAAGTTTTGGGTGAAAGATGTATATCACAGAACACGGGGAATGAGATTTTGATAGTGCCAACCCATGAACCCATGGCCACAAAATTGGATAAGTATGGAAAGGAATGACGGTCGGTCGAACTCTCGTAAATCGCGGTTTAATGAAAATTAATGGGAGATGTCCTCAAGGTTTTCGCTTATTAATGCCAATTTTTTTGAACCTGTGTGTAGAGTTGTCACTAGTAAAAGCATAATCAATTTTCATTGGGAAGGGTGCGAAGGTGGAGGGGATGGAAGGGAGTGATAAATGATTTGAAACTTTTGTGAACCCGGGTAGAGTGAAGCTTGCGAGCTCGAGGAATTGTAGATCACAGAAGTTTTGGGTGAAAGATGTATATCACGGAAACGTAGATCAAGGAATTGTAGATCACAAAATTTTTGGGTTTAAAATGTATATCACGGAACACGTGGAATGATATTTCGATAGTGCCAACCCGGGAACCGATGACCAAAAAATTGGCTAAGTATGGAATTGTAGATCACAGAGGTTTTGGGTGCAAGATGTATATCATGGAACATGGGGAATGAGAGTTCAATAGTGCCAACCTGGGAACCGATGGCCATAAAATTGACTAAGTATGATAAGAAACGATGGTCGGTCGGAATCCCATAAATCATGGTTTAATGTGGTTTTCGTTTATTAATGCCAATATTTTCAAACATGTGTGTTGAGTTGTCACTAGTAAAAGCATAATTAATGTGCATTGGGAAGGGTGCGAAGGTGGCGAGGATGGACGAGATCGACAGATGCTTTGAAACTTTTGTGAACCCTGGTAGAGTGAAGCTTGTGAGTTCAAGGAGTCTGGGGTGGAATTGTAGATCACATAAGTTTTGGGTGCAATATGTATATCATGGAACACGAGGCATGAGAGTTTGATAGCGCCAACCCCGAAAACCACGGCCCTGAAATTGGCCAAGTATGGAAAGGAACAACGGTCGGTGGGACTTGTGATGTGAGGATATAGATGGAGATGAAGATCTATTAGTCCACCAACCCGGGAAGTCACGATCGTATAAATGCGACCAAGTATAGAAACAGAAAGGGATAAGAGAGGGGAAGAAGAAAATCGAAAAAGGGGTAAGTATGTCACATAGCAACATCTACTGTTCATTTATTAATGAAAATATTTTTGAACTTTTATGGTGATTTTTCACTAGTAAAATCATAATGAATGTCCATTGGGAAGGGTGGGAATGTGGTGGGGATGGAAGGGAGTGACAAATGGTTTGAAACTTTTGTGAACTCGGGTATAGTGAAGCTTGTGATTTCTAGGAGTCTGTGGTCAAATTGTAAATCACAGAAGTTTTTGGTGCAAGATGTATATCATGGAACACAGGGCATAAGAATTCGATAGCGCTAACTCGGGACCCTGCTGTTAGATAATTGGGTAAGTATTGAAAGGGATGGTGGTTGATCGGGCTCATGATGTGATGATATAGATGGAGATGAGGATCTGTCAGCCCACAAACCTGGGAACCTGCGATCATAGAAATGCAACTAAGTCATGTTCAAGTTTAAATAGAATTTGTTTATATTTATTTCAATAGTATTCATATTAATTTATGTTAATAGATTATTTGTGGTCCAAATGTAAACCATGTTCCAATTTGAAGGGTGTTTTTGGTTTGCAAATTTTGGAGCTCGAGAAATTCAGGTTCAAGTTTAAAGATATTTTGTTTATATTTATTTCAATTGTATTCATATTAATGTATCTTAATAGATTATTTGTGGTCCAAATGTAAACCATGTTCCAATTTGAAGGGTGTTTTCAGCTCGCAAATTTTGCTCAAACCCATAAGAAATAGACAAAAAAATATATGACTTAACATTTTTTATATGGATGCATATTCTAAAATATGAGAAGATGTAATATATGCACAATATTAAATAGGGACATGGTGTCAACACCCGAGTTTCCATGTTGAAATAGCATCATTCATTGATTGTATTTTTGGGGCCCCAAAGAATGAAAGAATGAGGGGCCTACCCATTTCTTTCTCAAGTATAGGGTGGGTGCCACAAAATTATGTCCTATCAAAAATTATTATTCCATGTAAAAAAACAAATTAAACATTGAAAAACACCATACAACAACCTCAAATATTCTATATTCAAATAAATTGGGTTACAAAATACAGTTGAGATTATTTCCCAAAATAGTTCTCATTGAATTTGTAAAAAAACATATAGTTCAGTACATATTCTCTGAAATTTAAATGCATTTCCCATAATGAATGGGATTGGGGGTCCCATGGACCATAAAGAAAAGATGTACAAGAATCAAGCTTGTAGAAAGAAGAAATTCGACGATGGAATACATCAAGATTTGGAAAGAAGAAAAAGAAAATTGTCAGTCCTCGGTTAAAGCTTTGTATTTAAAGAGGCAGAGTAATTAGATGAAGACGTCAACAAAGACAGAAGAATGTGATCAGTATGTACTTACTATGGTGGTATCCCATGCCTTTTCATTTGATCGTTGATGTATTTTTATGGATTTCCTTGGCGATTATGGGAATTGTCTCAAGTGTCCTTTCCCCTTCATTGGTAATCTTGTAGACAACCTTTTTGAACCACTCCTCAATGTAGCTCCTCATGGGTGCCACATTGATTTCATGCCAGATTTTTATATTGAAGAATTCACTTTCCAAGTCCCTTAGATCAATAGAGAGGTTGTGCAATGTTTCTTGAATATCTTGGTTTTTAATCGAATAATCAACTAGCTAGTTTTTCACGTCATCTTCACCATATTCAAGTATGCCATCGAAATTTTCAAATGAAAGTATTTTATAGATCTCAACTTGATCGTCAAATGATTTCTTGGTTAAAAACAACGAGTTGAATATCAATTTCACTTCTTGGACTTCATTTATGTTGCCAGCTAGATTTATCTCACTTAGCTTCTTGAATAGTTTGTCTCTTCTAGATATGGCCTGGCTACATGCTTGAATGATACCATTTAGGTTTTTTACCTTTTCTTTCCAGCATGTGTTTAGTTGGTTTATTAGATCCAGGGAAGCAAGATCCTCCTCTCTTCTTCTCAATTTTGTCATACCAGTAACTTTAACACCAAATGGCACAACTACATCAATGTAAAAACCTTTGTCGTTCTTGAGATATGCTTGCAGAATCTCATGAAAATCATGCACTCTTGTTCCAAAAGAGACCATACTCTTTGACATCCCCCAAGATTCTATTATTAATTCCATTATTCTCTTTATATTATTTTCCACATACCCTCGGGTTGATGTGAGAAGCCTTGTTGATCCTGTTGACATAATTTTTAAAATTTTTATCCCTAAGACCCAAACTTTCCTTTTTCCTTTTTCAGGCTTCGGATTTTCATAAATCATAAGATTTGTTATCCTTCCCAAGCGCCCGATACCGATCTCCTGAAAAGATTTATTCTTTAAATAATAAAAGGAAAAAAACCTAAAATGTTATCATAATCCCGACGCATTTTCTATAAAGTTATTTTAATCATAATAAGATTTAAACCTAATAGAGTTAAGATTAACTTTAAAAAGTTTTTGGGATTCAAGGTTTGCTGAGAACATATATTTCAATAAATATTGAATCACGAAATCCCGATCCCCGATTTTTCGAAAGAATGAGGTTAATCCTTAATCCTAATTAATTAATTCACTAACATCAAAAAGTTAAGGCTTAAGTTAATCATTTCGCGATTTCAAGATTCAGGGATCAGCGATAACATATCTCTTGTCATTACGATCCCCAAAATCCTGAAACGTGAAATCCTGACTCAAAATCTATGTTAATATGAATTAATTTTGTTTGTTCCTTAATCTTGATTAATTAAGTCCTAAGTTAATCATATCGCGATTTCGAAAATCGGGATTCATCGATGACATCCTTCCTGTCAACACAATCCCTGAAATCTCAAAACACTCAATACCGATCAATTATTTTTCTAAACCGAATTTAAGTCTTAATTAATCTTGTTGCAATTTCGGAAGTCGAGATTCAGTGATAACATACCTCTTGTCAACTCGATCCCCAAAATCCCGAAACATGAAATCTTGACTCTTAATCTATAATTAGTACAAATTAACTCTTTTTCGAAAGAATGATTAATGACAATCAATCTTTTTAGGTTTTGTTCACGTTTCAGTTTCCGATTGAATGAAATGTTTCGATTTTTGAATTCAAAAGCACCAAAATGTGGCCACTTAAATAAATAATTTAAATAAATAATAACTGGTGATATGTGACACTAATCTGTATCTCAATAAATATCTATTGCATTAAATGTCTTGAATTCTTGTCAGTTGCGTTAGTCCTGTCATTGTTAAATGAATTAAAAGAGAGTTTGAAGGTTTGTGTCTCGCAACATTTTATGTTTCATTCTATCAAGCGTAAGAATCATTCAGCCGAGATCATACACTCCTTTTCTATGACAGGTTTTCTATCTAACTTCAATTCATGGCACCAAAAAAGGCACCGAAGAAGAGTGAAGATACACAGGAAGGAGATATCATATATGACACTACGCCACATGCTATCGATTCCATTAAATCTTGCACACAAATCTCTGAACTCCTGGAATTCGAATTCAAGAATTCTCATACTAATTCTGATAATAAATTTTGGGATATAGCAGAATCAGAGCTTCATAAGATCACGACGCGCCCTCAACTTTTGGCGTATAACGATATGATTAGTTGGGCACTAGAAAAGGTTGATATTCCGACGAGGAGCATCTTAAATAATCAAGGGGTCATTGTCAGCTTGTTCAGGCCAGCACATATACAAGTAATGTATAATCTCTAACCGAATCCTAAGTACACTTTGAATGCCGAGTTTTTAGCTGAATTTCAAAGGAAAGAATGTACTGAGGCAAACCAAACTTATCCTGATTTAATTAGATATTGGTCGAGATGTCCATCAAAGTTTACGACCAATACCCATCGGGTTTATGCCATGGCATCTTTGAATGAGTACATGGTCTATGTAGTTATTATGTTGTGTATATTGTTCGAGAGAAAGGATCCCTGCCATTTTCATGCAGATTGGGTGCCCTTTTTAGAAGAAGCTTCAGAAGGATTCACTTTCAACAAGAGTAAAATTCTATCTGATAACCTAGATCATGCATTTTGCTTTATGACTCCTTTTCTCTTGATGAATTGGAATTGGAACATAACTTGCCCCGAGCCCATTCATGGATATCATTCTACACTTTGGGAAGAAAATGATAAGAATGCATTTTATGAAATTTTCCAGTTCATAATTATTCCAATGCATAAAATGTTTCATGGTTGTGAACCCCCTCGCATTCTGAGTCAGTCTCAGGAAATCTCAAAGCAATAGATGATTGGCTCATTGATGACAACTTCTCTTATATTAGGGTTTATGGATGCTCAATCCCCCCTCGCGCACTTCTGAAATTCCTCCTGGACAGATTGGTATTGAGGGAGGTAGCACATCAAATAGTGAAAGGTGGTATTGGAATAGAGCTAAAAGTAGATCAAAATAAATCCTGGCCAACCTTCCCCATGTATGTCGAGAAACTTTCATTACTAAACCTTGACCATTCCAAAGTAGAGGCTGAAGTAGAAGAAGAAATAAAATTGGTGAATATTGAGCACAGAAAGCATGACCATTATCAATTAGTAAGAAGACATTTGATGCATTGTAATTTGAAAGCTTATGAGAACGAAACATCTGTTTATGATGATATTTTCAAGGAGGTCAAAACCTATGAAGAAGTATTGAAAAAGGTATAAGCCATGTCACCTGACTCATAGGTTGGTTTCATGTCATTTCAGAGTCACAGACGAAGTTGTTTACCAAAGAGTCTGCAGGGTGAATCTATGAACCCTCCTCCAGAGCAGGAAGGGCCTCCCCCAGGATTTGAAACAAATGTACAGGATAAAGTAAATACAAAAGGAAAAATGAAGGAGAGTGAAATTCCTTCACAAGAAATAGGAGTTCGTCAGACAGAAGAATCAGAGGCAGGGAAAGGAAAGGAGTTGGAAACACCTTTAGAAATCCCTAAGAGTTTTTCAAAAAAGGTAGGAGGAACAACATCAATAGAACTTGGAAGTCCCATTACTTCCTTGAATCCATTGGAATGTACTTTTGGAAACCCCCATGAGGGAGCTCTGTATGTTAGTGATCTTGAGCCTATTTCTAGGGATGATATTCCTTCATCCAATTATTTCTTCAGTAAAAAGAGAAAGGAAATCCTTAAATAGGAAATTCATCCAAGAGGAGATATGATGGTTAAAAAACATAGGGTCATTATAGATGGACAAAAAATTAAAGAGGGAGAATTCGCTACAGAGATAGCAGGCACGATGGCAGCTTTAGCGTTGGTGAATATATACTCTGTGGGCAATTTGACAACTATGTTGGACAGAAAGACCAAACGATATCTCAGCTACAGGGTGAATTGAAAGAGACCGAGAGAAATATTAGTTGGGGAATAAAAAAGGGTCTAGAAAAGGCTAGATTAAATGATATTCAAAAAATTCAAAAAATGAAAACAAGCTTAGAGGAAGCAAATCAGAAAATACAAGTCACTCAGACATAGGTCCTAAAGAAAGAATAAACAAATAAACAATTACAAGATAAGATTAGTTCCATTTCAAATCAAGTGGTAGAGCTTGAAATTTTCTAGGCCCAGGTATTGGGAATACATTTGAAGATAGAAGAGGAACAACAGGGAGTGTTTTTAAATCTGGAAGTCATCCAGAATTACTTTCAGGAAACAAATAAAACCTTGGAGAATATTCTCCAGAAATAAAGAGAAGTGAAGGCAGCCAGAACGACTTTCCAAAAAGCAGTGGCTTTGTCAACAAAAGAGGATCTCAGGGAGGCTAAAAAACTATCCGTTTCAGAGCAGGTTAAAGGAGATGTAATACTCAAAGTGTGGTAGGCAGACCTTGCAGAATTCAAAAGAATAACTAGAGATGTCAATGATGATTGTCAAGGAATTTTTTATCTTTTAGAAAAAGCTTCATTGAACATTGGAAAAAAAAACTGTTCAGGATTATTGGGAGAAATTAACATTGTCAAGCACTAGCTAATATTCAAAGAAGATCTGGAGGAAATGCAGGTAGAGACCCCAAAAATAAAGGTAATCAATATCACTGAAATTGACAAATGGATAGTAATGCCGAACTTAAAGTTGCAAACTATTAAGTTCACAAGGAAGATAATCGAATATCGTCTACCCGAACTACATAAAACGTTCTTCATATTTGAAGCAAAAGATATACCAGACGCTCCCAGAGTTTTGGTGAAGTTTTTAGGAAAATGTATTTGTTGTCTTAAGACAAAAGAAGGAAGTTCGTCAACACAGACATGAAAACACTGTTTTGTATATTTTCATTATTGAAATAACAAAGTAGTTAAAATAGAAATATAAACGGTTCAACATTGTTCATTCATGTAACCGTAGTCTTAGGAAGTTAGTTAATCACCAATGGGAAAATATTTGGTGATCATGTATAAATATACTTTCATAAGACTAAGAAAAGGCTTTTTGGTTTTTGAGAGCGCTGATTGTATAAACAGTTTTCAATCCATTGTGATATATATAATACAGACGAGATTCTGGATTCTGTCAACTTGAAGCTATGTGTTCTCTAACCCTGTTTACAATATATTTCTATGTTTCTCTTCCAATGTCTTTCTAATGAATGATCAACTATAATTTTATTTCATACATCTTTTGTAGTTTGAATTGATTTGGTTATCAAATTATTTACATCTTTTCCTTTGAAATTGCTATCAATAATTTTAAGATCTGTAGATCATTTGAACGATAATATTTAACATTTCATTAAAAATATCGTTTTCTTCTTTATTTCCTGTTACAATATGAGATTCTTTCGTGATTAAAGCCTCATATTATTTCAACAGTATTTCCTTGTTATTTTACTATTCTCAAAATTGTTTCAAGTCCAGGAAATGGCCTCAACTGTTATTATGTTATTATTTTGAATTTCAAAACTATTTTTCCTATTCTCATCCTTTAAAAACTGAAGCAACAATTTATCAAATTCTTTCATATTTAAATAAAATTTTACTCTCCATGACTGTCCCAAATAACAGACAACCCAACATAGAAACTGGTCTCCAAGATCAAACTAGCATAGACTTGAACCTTTTTAATACTATTCTGCAAACAATGACTAACCGGGTTGAATTAGAACATTCATGGGCAGCTATTGAGAGATATATTAGCATCCATGAACAAAGGGAAGCTAGACAGAGACAATTGAGAAACCAAATCTGATTTACCCTTCATTTTTATTCTTACCCTTTTAATTACCCTTACCTTTACGGATGCCTTGATGTTATTGTTGGACAACTGAGAGGGGGGGGGGGCGGTGAATCAGTTGTTACTGTGCTTAAACAATTATGCTTCTTTTAAACTCTTTTGCTAAGACACTAAATGATGATCACAATAATGCAGGGAAATAAACAATGGCACATTCAGCATTAGTCACATATATGAGAAACACAGAGACAGATATTTCCTAAGGAAACCCATGCAGGGTAAAAACTTATTTTTCTTTATATGATAAGTAATGGTTACAATATTTACAGTATCATACATATGAGCACCAACTCATATTGAGGCTACAACCTTTGTTTTGCAAGCTGCTACTTGCTGAGAGCACCAACTCTCTGTTTTCTCTAGCACCCACTAGAAGGAAGCACCAACTCCCTAGTTTCTCTAGCACCAACTAGAAGGAAGCTCCAACTCCCTGGTTTCTCTAGCACCAACTAGAAGGAAGCACCAACTCCCTGAGTGTTTCCAACACCAACTGGATGTAAGCACCAACTTCCAATCATACAGGCACCAACCTATAAAACAGAGAACAAGAGTTCTCCCTTGCACCACCCTGCCACCATGGTTTCTCTGGCTGCAACCAGATGGAAGCTACAAGTCCCTATGTTCAAGCACCCACTTCAACCTATGAGGACAACAGTCCTCCCAAGCACCTCCCAACCACCCTGAAATATTAATTCTTTGTTACTCAAACTTATTACAGTGATATAATGTTCAACAATGACTTACCAGTCTTATCACTGTTCTGTTCTATTTCGTTGCTCTATCTGCCTCATTGCCTTTCTAGTCACATCACTTGCGCTGTCTAATATTATGCTTTTTATGCTCTATGCACCATCTCCATTCTCTGCACAGTTCCTCTTTTGTGCTATTTAGCTGCTGCACTCTCCTCCTTCTTCACACCTGAATTACCTTTACCAACAAGCCTCACTACAACGTCCAACAGCAACAGCAACCCAATCTCTTCTCTGTACCGTGTATTTCTAGCTTATGTGCACCTTGTGCATGCAATGTTCTCCATGCCTCTGCATGCATACTCTCCGTCGTTATCCTACACCTCTCAAGTGCTCTATCTGATCATCATCGTGACTCTTTAGCTTCTCTGGTGGTTTGCCCTGCGTGTCCAGTATCACTGGGTGTTATTCTGAGATTCCTCAGCCTCTCTGGTAGTTGAGACTCTTCGTTTTCTCTGTGACAGTCGAGCTCACCTTCTCAGTTTCAGTTACGGCCTCAATCCCATCTAGCTGTAAATCATCTCCATGAGTCATCTTCATTCCACTGGCAGATTCCATGTGACTCTTCTGCTCCTTTGGAAATCACACCGAAGTATCTTTGCATCCTCTGGTAGAACCCATCAATCGTTACTGGAAGTTTCACTGTGTCGTGCAACAATAGCCCTCCGATCTTATTCAAATTCATCTGCACCGTTGGATTAACTCTGAAGAGTATTGTCGTTATTTACCCGTTTCGCACTTTCGCTACCAACTAATGATCTTCATCGACCCTGATCGACGGTTCATGATCTTGATGAATAAAAGGTCCTGATCTCATCATGATCTCACATCTCGTTGTTATTTCGATGGAGATTCTCGTCACTCCCAGTCGCGATAGGCGAGGCTCTGAGATGGAGCTCAGATCAATGGTCCATGTTCTTGGTGATCCTACGGTCCTGATCTTCTCGCAATCTCGCATCTCACGATTCCTGTGATGGAGGTTCTCGTCACTCCAAGTCGCGATAGGCAAGGCTCCGATATGGAGCTCAGATCAATGGTCCACATATTTTGGTGTATTGACGGTCAGGATCTTATTGTGATCTCGCATCTTGCGAGTTTGGTGGTTATGTTTCTTGCCTTTCCAAGTCGCGAGTCGCGAAACTCTGAGATGAAGCTTTATGGTGCTCTGATCTTTCGCGATGCGTCCTCTTGATCCAATGATCCTTGTTGAATCTGGAGATGAATCATCTCACCTCTCCAAGTTGCAATCCGTGAAACTCCGAGATGGGGTGTTATCAACGGTCCGAGTTGGATCATGGCTCAACGATTGTGATTGAATCGCAATATCGCGTTTTGCGATTTCAGTGTTCTTGTTGTCAATTGAATTGGACATTTCAAAGTCTCGATCCCCGATTCTCCGATGAAGCCTCCTGTCGAGCTTCTCCCAGTGGTGCTCGATCATTGCCACGCATCCTTCATAGATGGACGGTCCTGATCTTCTCATGACTTCGCTACTTCGCGACCTCGCGCCTCACGACCTTTAACACCAAATCCTCGGCTCTTCCACTCACGAGCTTCCGAGTTTGCTAAGATCTAACGCCTGAGATATATCCTTCTCTTCAGCACGTGCTCTTCTTTTTTTTATTTAGATCTGATGGCCCTCATGCTGTCGGGAATTTTGGATGGGATCCAATGATCAACGACGCTTCTCCTCCAAGTTTACACATCCTTCTTACTTGGAAGAATTTCGACTTTGCACTAATTCCTCCTGAGCCTATGTTGTTCTTGTTTGTCTATCGATGCACATTCTGATCCCGCCATCTTCACTGTTGTACTTTCCATCAATGACAAGCATACGCTATCTGTTAAACATTTGCCAACAATCTCCCCCTTTGGCATTGATGGCAACTAAGGCACTCGAATTCTTTTCTCCCCCTTTGACATCAATGTCAAAGAAGAGACATTCTCCCCCTGAGCTATTGCAGTAAATTTAGGAGGCATTAGATAATAAAACAATACAAATGCCCCCCTAACAAGATGGAGTCTTTTAGGTATGAAACGAAATGACACCCAGCTTCTGTCTGAGATATTAAAACGGTGTCTTGGCAAGCGGCTTAGTAAATATGTTTGCAATTTGTTCTGTAGTGGGAATGTAATGGACCTGAACAATATGATTGGTGACCTGATCTCTCAGAAAATGATATTTTATGGGAATATGTTTTGTCTTAGAGTGGAGGACAGGATTTTTAGACACACTGATGGAACTTGTGTTATCACAATGAATTGGGATCGGTGCAGTATATTTTACCTCTAAGTCTGCAAGTGTCTGAATCATCCATAATACGTGTGTGCAACAGGTAGCAGTAGCAATGTACTCTGCCTTTGTGGTTGATAGAGAGATGGAACCTTTCTTTTTACTAAGCCAGGCTACTAAGGAGTTACCCAAGAAGAATGCTCCTCCACCGGTGCTTTTTCTCTCATCAACACAATTTTCTCAATCTGCATCTGAATAAGAAGTCAACTTAAGACTTTGATTTTTGGGATACCACAGACCATAAGTCATTGTTTCTTTTAAGTACCTGAATATCCTTTTGATAGCTTGCAAATGACTCTGTTTAGGAGCAGCCTGATATCTTCCTACCATTCCTACAACATGCATTATGTCTG
>ML783954.1:790778-838496 GCA_009831015.1 Picea engelmannii | reverse complement strand
GTTAATCCTTCTGAGGCTTTGATACTTGACAGATTCTGATTATACAAGGCTTGAAATTTCTCCATTTCTTTCCTTGTTTTCACTACTTCTTGTTCTAATGATTCACATCTTGCCTTCTTTTTTGATAGTTGTTGTTTCAGAATATCTTCGATTTTCTTTGCCTCTTCCAATTCTACTTTTAGTAGGACATAGTATTCACCAGGTTCTTTATTGTCTTTATCGAACTGTTTCAACAATTGTCTTTGCTTTCTGTTCTTGATTCTTAGTCTGTCAATCTCTTCTAATGCACTGATCAGTTCTCCTTCCGTGTCAACCAAAACTTCTTCATCATCCTCATTACTGTCTGTGCTTTGATTATCATAATTCTCTTTGGCCATAAGTGTGAAGTCATTTAGTTTATCTTCAATAGATGAATCATTATCCTCTTCATCTGAAGGATCATCATCATTGTTTGCACAAAGACTTTTCTTCTTAAAGTTATTCTCTTTAAAGAAATTTTCTGTGTTTGTATTTCTCCTCATCATCACAAGTCTGATCCTTTCCTTTGTGGGGACATTTGTTTGCAAAATGACCTATCCTTCCACAGTTAAAACATTTGAAGGGCAATTTTCCTTTGTATTTTCCTGATCCCTTCTTCAGTCTCTTCACAAATGTTTCTTCAATTTCATCGGGCTCAGAATCCTCATTCTTGTCTTCTTTAAATGATGCTTCTCTCGAGGTGGGTTTATCTTTAACTATTCTCATTTCATATGCAGTCAATGTTCTGTGAAGTTGGTCAAACTGCAGGGTTTTCAGATCATTAAGTTCTTCTATAGCATAGACCTTCGGGTTGAACCTATCTGGGAGAGATCTCAAGATTTTCTGAACTAAAGAAGGTTCCCCAATTTTTTCACCAAGTGCCTTCATTGCATTTACCAATTCTTCTATTCTCAAAAAGTATTTTCCAATAGTTTCATCTTCCTTCATCTTCAGCTATTCAAACTGTATTATGTAGGTTTGAAGCTTTGCATCCTTTACCTTCTCATTACCTTCATAACTGTTAATGATCTTGTCCCACATTTCTTTGGCAGTTCCTAGATGCATAACTTTTACGAATTCTTCTTCTGCAAGCCCACTCAAGATAGCATTCATAGCCTTAGCGTTGAAGCTAAATTCTAGTTTGTCATCCTTATTAGCTAGCACAACTGGATTTATATAACCAATCTCTACCACATCCCAGACATCTGCACCTAAAGCCATTATGTAGGTTCTCAATCTAACTTTCCATAAGGAAAAGTTTGTTCCATTGAACAGAGGGGCTTTATTGGTTGAATTTCCTTCATGGATTGACATGTTTAAGCTCTAGGATCTACCCTTAGATAAAAGGGGTTGGATCTGATACCAATTGTTGGACAACTGAGAGGGGGGGGGGTGAATCAATTGTTACCGTGCTTAAACAATTATGCTTCTTTTAAACTCTTTTGCTGAGACACTAAATGATTATCACACTAATGTAGGGAAATAAACAATGGCACATTCAACATTAGTCACATATATGAGAAACACAGAGACAGATATTTCTTGAGGAAACCCATGCAGTGTAAAAACCTCTTTTTCTTTATATGATAAGTAATGGTTACAATATTTACAGTATCATACATATGAGCACCAACTCATATTGAGGCTACAACCTCTGTTTTTCAAGATGCTACTTGCTGAGAGCACCAACTCTCTGTTTTATCTAGCACCCACTAGAAGGAAGTACCAACTCCCTGGTTTCTCTAGCACCAACTAGAAGGAAGCTCCAACTCCCTGGTTTCTCTAGCACCAACTAGAAGGAAGAACCAACTCCCTGAGTGTTTCCAGCACCAACTGGATGGAAGCACCAACTTCCAATCATATAGGCACCAACCTATAAAATAAAGAACAAGAGTTCTCCCTTGCACCACCCTGCCACCCTAGTTTCTCTGGTTGCAACCAGATGGAAGCTACAACTCCCTGTGTTCAAGCACCCACTTGAACCTATGAGGACAACAGTCCTCCCAAGCACCTCCCAACCACCCTGAAATATTAATTCTTTGTTACTCAAACTTATTACAGTGATATAATTTTCAACAGTGACTTACCAGTCTTATCACTATTCTGTTGTATTTCGTTGCTTTGTCTGCCTCATTGCCTTTCTGCTCACATCACTTGCACTGTCTGGTCTTCTGCTTTTTATGCTCTGTGCATCATCTCCATTCTTTGCACAGTTCCTCTTCTGATCTATTCAGTTGTTGCGCTCTCCTCCTTCTTCACACCTGAATTACCTTAACCAACAAGCCTCACTACAACCTCCAACAACAACAACAACCCATTCTCTTCTCTGTACCGTGTATTTCTAGCTTTTGTGCACCTTGTGCATGCAATGTTCTCCATGCCTCTGCATGCATACTCTCTGTCATTATCCTCCACCTCTCGAGTGCTCTATCTGATCATCATCATGACTCTTTAGCTTCTCCAGTGGTTCACCCTGCGTGTCCAGTATCACTGGGTGTTATTCTGAGATTCCTCAGCCTCTCTGGCAGTTGAGACTCTTCGTTTTCTCTGTGACAGTCGAGCTCACCTTCTCAGTTTCAGTTACGGCCTCAATCCCATCTAGCTGTCAATCACCTCCACGAGTCATCTTCATTCCACTGGCAGATTCCATGTGACTCTTCTGCTCCTCTAGAAATCACACCGAAGTCTCTTCACATCCTCTCGTAGAACCCATCAATCGTTACTGGCAGTTTCACTATGTCGTGCAATAGTAGCCCTATGATATTTTTCAAATTCATCTTCATCGTTGGATTAACTCTGAAGCGTATTGTCGTTATTTACCCATTTCTCACATTCACTACCAACTTATGATCTTCATCGACCTTGATCAATGGTTCATGATATTGATGAATAAACGGTCTTGATCTCATCGAGATCTCGCATCTCACTATTCCTTTGATGGA
This sequence comes from Picea engelmannii, assembly GCA_009831015.1. Taxonomy (NCBI): domain Eukaryota; kingdom Viridiplantae; phylum Streptophyta; class Pinopsida; order Pinales; family Pinaceae; genus Picea; species Picea engelmannii. Next base: position 835,536 of record ML783954.1, on the reverse strand, counting down.
GATTCGCGTCACTCCCAGTCGTGATAGGCGAGGCTCCGAGATGGAGCTCAGATCAACGGTCCACGTTCTTAGTGATCCGACAGTCTTGATATTTTCACAATCTCACATCTCGCGATTCCTGTGATGGAGGTTCTCGTCACTCCAAGTCGCAATAGGCGAGGCTCTGAGATGGAGCTCAGATCAACGGTCCACGTCTTTTGGTGTATTGACGGTCTAGATCTTATCGTGATCTCGCATCTCGCGAGTTTGGTGGTTATGTTTCTTTCCTTTCCAAGTCGTGAGTCGCGAAACTCCAAGATGAAGCTTCATGGTGCTCTGATCTTTCGCCATGCGTCCTCTTGATCCAACGGTCCTTGTTGAATCTGGAGATGAATCATCTCGCCTCTCCAAGTCACGATCCATGAAACTTCGAGATAGGGTGTGATCAATGGTCGGAGTTGGATCATGGCTCAATGGTTGTGATTGAATCGCAATGTCACGTTTCACGATTTCAAAGTTCTTGTTGTCAATTGAAATGGACATTTCAAAGTCCCGATCCCCGATTATCTGATGAAGCCTCTTGTCGAGCTTCTCCCGGTGGCGCTCGATCGCTGCCACACGTTCTTCACAGATGGATGGTCCTAATCTTCTCGCCACTTCACTGCTTCGTGACCTTTAACACCAAATCCTTGGCTCTTCCACTCACGAGCTTCCGAGTTCACTCAGATCTAACGCCTGAGATCTATCCTTCTCTTCAACGCGCGCTCGTCTTGTTTTTATTCAGATCTGACGACCCTCATGCTGTCGGGAATTTTGGATGGGATCCAACGATCAGTGACTCTTCTCCTCCAAGTTTACACATCCTTCTTACTTGGAAGAATTTCGACTTTGCACTAATTCCTCCTAAGCCTACGTTGTTCCTATTTTTCCATCAATGCACATTATGATCCTGCCATCTTCACTGTTGTACTTGCCATCAATGACAAGCATACACTCTATGTTAAACATTTTCCAACAGTTATACTTTACAGCCTTAAAGTATAAACTCAGGAACAACATCTTTTTGGCGTTGTTGCCAGGGAATGAAGAAACAAAACTTTTCCCTGGGAAGAATGACATTGACACTTTCTTTCTTTAATAGTGAACAAAGACATAAAACCTTCTAAGGCTAGCTTTATTTTTCACTTGGAAAATCCACGATAAGTAAATTAGCTATTAGCTAAAAGAACACTAGAAAGAACCTAGATGACAAGAAAACCTCGCCAGTCTCTGATTCGAAAAAGATATTAAAATCCTGAAGATCCCTTAGACAAATCATCTCACATATACATACTATTTGTCATCCTGATTTTGTGCAGTTGAATGTTTCAGAAACACTTGAGAGATCTATCTCACTTCCCCTCTCATACGATACATTCTCTTTTCCTGAGGTATTTTCCCCATATTTCTGCCAACCTTCTCCTCAGACATTCCAAGCTTCAGCCTCGAATCTACCAATGGTTGCACATGGAGGTGCTGGAGCTGGGGGTGGTGCCCTTGGAGGACCAGCAGGTGGCCAAATGCCACTTCCTGGAATCTTTGCTAAAGTAGCTGCTAGATATGCCCCCCTTGTCCTCCCAGTTCCCCTACACAATCTTCCCAAAAATTATATGAAAAGCCTTCCCAAATTTACAGGGGAAGGAGATTTAACCGCTCAAGAACACATAAATTTCTTTGACCAATTTGCCAACATCCTCGAAATCGAACACAAAGATGTCTATTCTAGACTCCTTGTTCAAACTTTTGAAGGATAGGTGAGGACCTGGTTCCAATCCTTAACAGCCGGATCTCTAAGATCCTACGAAGAACTTGAAAGCGCTTTTATTAGACAATGGGGAGAGAAGAGGGACCACCTCTACTACCTAACTGAATTCGGAGCCCTTAGAAAGAAAAACTCAGAATCTGTTCTAGAATTCACACAAAGGTTTAACAAGTTGTATAATAAAATCCCGCTTGAGGTCAAACCTTCATAACCCACAGCAAAGGTGACTTTTGTTGGCGCCTTTGATCCCGATTTTGCCTTATTATTGAGAGAAAGGAGATCAACAGATATCATGAAAATGCAAGATGATTCTGTTGAGATTGAATTGAACATGATGGCATTAGGGAAATTAAAAGAAAAAATAGAAACCGGGAACAAAGAAAATAGAAAATTCAAAGAGCAAGGTGGACCCTCAGGATCGGGCAAATCCTCGGGAGATAAAATAGATGAGATGGCTAGGGTAATTAGAGAACTTTCGGATAATATCTCAAAAATGTAACTAGACAAATCGAAAAGGGATAATTTCCCCAGGAAGGATTTTAGAAGGAATCCTGATCCTCAGGCCCCACAGAAAACAATTAAAAATGAAGATAAAAAAATCCCAACCCCCTTCAAAAGTGAAAATTTCATTGGAGAGGAAGATCTAGAACATTTTGAAGAGCTTGATGAGGATATTAATAATCTTGGGGACGATAATAAATCACCTTATTTATCAAGACAAGATTACGAAAAATCCTTAAATAAATAAATTACATCGGAAGACAATGTTAGCAACGATATGTCTGAAAATTTGGCCTATCAGGGTATTGCAGATGATATTATAGCCGAATTATAGGTGAAATATAATTTAAGACCTAGGAACAAGAATCTTCCAATTGCTCCAACAAAAATGATCTTTCCTAGAGGCGAAACTGATGAAGCAACTCTAAATATTGCTGAGAAAAAAACAGCAAAAACCCAAACCACTGACACATAGCCTGTCAATTCAAAGTCAATAGGAACACCAGCTGAGAAAACATAGGATCTTGTGATTGAAAGAAAGTCCGCACCACAAAGAAAATATGAAAAGAAAGGAATGGAGGCCCCAAACATAGAAAGCGACAAGGCCCTGGGAAATTTTAATCTGGAAAACAAAATAAATAAAATCAAAATCCCTATCCCACTTGTTAAACTAGCTAAAAATCCCATATACAGAAAACAAATTGCCAAAATGATTATCTTTTCAGAAGAAGAAATCCAGGCTAATGTCATCAACTTAGAAGATGACAAGCTAAACATAGTTTTCGGTCCGCATTTCGAAGGTGCGAGAGACACTATAGACCCCTTTTATATCACGTTGACCTTGTTCAACCACCTACTTCATAACTTCATGCTAGATTCTCGAGCATCTCACAATGTGATGCCAAAATCCATTATGGAGAAACTAGGTCTCGAAATCACCAGGCCATATGGAGACTTATATTCATTTGATTCAAGAAAGGTCAAATGCATAGGCATGATTAAAGACTTGGTGGTAGGTCTGGCACAAATACTCGCAAAAGGATATCTTATGGATAGGTCATGGGGTGCCAAGCTTGGAGGATCTCTCCAACTTGATATGACATATGCTACGATTCTAGTTTTTGGAGGACAGTACACGCGGTTATACAAAGAAACTAGGTTGGCATTCACGATAGGTGATCCACATAACCCAAATAACCATCTTGCATATATTTCCGACCAAGATTTAGGAAATTGTATATTATCTATTGATGATGATTTTGAAGTAGATATAGACGAAAGTTGTACAGAAGAAAAAACTGAAAAAGAAAAAGTTAAAAAAAATGTATATAACACTAGTGTATGGAAGATGTATTTTGATGGTGCTTCATCTTTCCTTGGAGTTGGAGCTGGGGAACTCCTTGTGGCTCCCGATGATCAATTTGTAATCCCCTTTTCATATAGGCTTCAGTGGAATGTGGACTGCACAAATAATGTATACGAGTATGAAGCCTTAGTGTTAGGGCTAGAAGCCACGAGGAGAATCAAAATAAAAAACCTCGAAGTCTTTGGTGATGTCGAGCTAATCATTAAACAAGTAAATTGACAGTACCAGGCCAAGCATCCTAGGTTGAGGTCCTATAGGAATTGCATCTGGGATTTGATAAAAAAATTCTTCTCCTCTGTCAAAGTTCATTTCATTCCTCGAAATGAAAACCAACAGGGTAATGCGTTAGCAAAGGCAACCTCTACTTTCACACCTCCTACTACGTTTAAACTAAAATACCACATACAAATGAGACACCGACCTTCTATACCGAATAACATACAACATTGGAAAGTCTTTGAAGATGGTGAACAACTTCGCAAATTTTTGGAATCTATAGACGAGTTTGCCGAAACGCATCTTGACCAAGAAAACCAAAATGATCCTATTTGGATCATGCAGGAAGGGGAGGACCCTCAAGAGTTCCATGATAAAATCACAAATCATCCCATGCTTTTCCTTAAAAATAACCAGATCCCCAAGGGTCTGATTCCCTTGGAAAGATTATTTAATCAAGATGATATCCCTTCAAAATCCACTTTACAGCCTCAACCTGAAGAAGTTGAAGATTGTGACATAGGTACTAAAGAAAACTCTCGGTTGGTTAAGCTATCCAAGTATCTGTCCCCTGAAATCAAAAATAAATACGCATATTTGCTTAGAAACTACAAATATGTTTTCGCTTGGTCATATGAAGAGATGAGAACCTATGACACCTTTGTGATCAAACATAAGATACCCCTGAAGACTGGTGTCAAACCTTTTAGACAAAAACTCAGACAAATTAATCCTATTTTATTGCCTATGATCGAAAAGGAAGTTAAAAAGCTCTTAAATGCAAAGATAATTGTACCATTGAGATACTCTGAATCGGTAGCAAACCTGGTCCTGGTTAGAGAGAAGAATGGGGAAATTAGACTATGTGTCAATTTCAGAAATCTTAATAAGTCATCCCTCAAAGATAATTACCCCCTACCCAAAATGGATCATGTTTTATAAAAAGTAGTTGGGGCAAATAGGATGTCGATGATCGATGGGTTTTCAGGGTATAATAAAATTGTCGTCAGTGAACACGATAAAGAAAAGACAGCCTTTACCACTCCTTGGGGTACATTTATGTATGATAAGATGTCGTTTGTTTTGATGAATGCAGGTGCTACCTTCCAGCGGGCTATGGATATCGCTTTCATTGGTGAACAAGATAAATTTGTGGCTATCTATCTTCATGATCTAACCATTTTTTCTAAATCTGATGAAGATCATCTGATTCATCTCAAGCAGATGTTTGAAAAATGCCGCAAATTTGGTTTGTCTTTAAATCCCAAAAAGTTTCACTTCACTATGCAAGAAGGTAAACTTTTAGGCCATATTGTGTCTCGAGATGGAATTAGAATTGACTCTAAAAGAGTTGAAGCTATAGAAAAAATAAGTATTCCTAGGAATGTAAAAGAGATTCAATCATTCTTACGAAAAAATAATTTTTTTGAGAAGATTTATTCCAAATTTTGCTAAAATCGTAAAATTGATCACATATATGCTGAAGAAAAACAATGAAGTGAAATGGATAGCGGAAGATAAATCATCATTTGCACACATCAAGAAAGTTATAAGTGAGGCACCTATACTAGCAAGCCCTGATTATATCAATGATTTTCTTATTTTCTCATTCGCCTCCGAACACACACTTGCCGTGGTACTCCTTCAGAAGAATGAAGAAGGTTTCGAGCAACCGATAGCCTTTTTTAGAAAAAGTCTTTGAGATGTTGAACTCAGATATAATATAATGGAAAAACAAGCATATGCTATGGTGAAGGTGTTAAAGGTTTTCAAAACCTATGTGTTGCATTCTAAGGTGATTGCATATGTACCTACTAGCTTGGTAAAAGATATTTTGGTTCAATCAGACAGTGATGGCAAAAGAGGACGGTGGCTTGCCAAAATCCAAGAATTCAACTTGGAGATAAAACCAACGAAATTAGTAAAGGGACAAGGTTTAGATAAACTCTTAGCTGAATCAAATTTTAGAGCTCTCGGAATAAATGGCTTATAGGGAGGGGAAGAGTGTGTGAACATGAATGAACTTGATGAACCAATAGCTGAAATCAGAATCAAAGAGAAATTTGCTTCATCAAATTGGTACAAAGACATAGTGTCCTACTTGTTGACCTTGAAGTACCCAAATGACTTACCCCCATCTAAAGCCAGAACGCTGAAGCTGCATGCAGTCAATTATTACATATCCGAAAGACAATTATATTGGAAGGACCCACTTGGCTTCTTGTTGGTTTGTTTGGTCGAGTCAGAAACAGAAAAGGTTATAAACCAATTTCACAAAGGAGTGTGTGGAGGACATCACACCTGGAGGGAAACAACTTATAAGATCCTAAGGGTAGGGTATTATTGGCCAAACCTTTTCTTAGATGTCAATGCCAAGGTCCAAGCTTACAACCCTTGCCAATTGTTCTTAGGAAAACATAAACTCCCAGCAATGCCATTGGTTCAGGTCAAAATGGAATCTCCTTTCCAGCAATGGGGATTAGATTTCATAGGAGAAATTAATCCTCATTCTAGCACTCAACACAGATGGATCCTGACCGCTATATATTACTTCACCAAATGGGTGGAAGCTATTCCAACTAGAAGGGCTACTGATTCGGTGGTAATTGATTTCTTAGAAGAGAATATTTTTTCTAGATTTGGCTACCCCCAAAAGATAGTCATTGATAATGCACATGATTTTAAATCTATGGATATGGTCAGTTTCTGCCAAAAATATAATATTGTGCTTGGTCATTCCACGACATACTACCCTTAGGGAAATGGTCTGGCCGCATATTCAAACAATAGCCTAATCAATATAATCAAGAAAGTGTTGAGCGAAAACAAGAAATCTTGGCATGTGCATTTGAAATATACTCTGTGGGCAAATCAGATAGGCACAAAAAAGTCTATTGGTACTTCCCCCTTCCAAATGGTATACGGGATAGATGTAGTGTTGCCTATAAATGTAGCGCTTCCTATGATGAAACTTTGGCAAGATGAGAAGGAAGAACCAAATCCTATCACAAGAAGGATAAATCAGTTGATTGAAGTCCAACAACACAGGGCCAAAGTGGACGAAAGGCTGCAGAAATACCAGGATGACATGAAAGTGCTATTCGATCGTAAGGCCAAAGACAAAAATTTTCTCCCGGGAGATTTGGTTTTGAAATGGGATGCTAGGAAGGAGGACTCGGGAAAACATGGTAAATTTGATCACATCTGGTACAGACCATTCAAGGTTGCATCTCCTGAAGGAAAAAATTCATCTTTGCTAAAAATTTGGATGGTAAAATCCTTAACGCCCCTGTCAACGGGCGTTATTTAAAACATTATATGAAATAATTGATTTCCAGAATTTCCACTGTATCTACCATTTTGTTTATTCTCTTTATTTCATGATTTTCTTTGGTAAGTCTACTTTCATTCCTTAAATAAAAAATAAAATAAAATAGGTTAATATTTTTCTAGAAAGAAGGATATAAAATTCTCAATGTATTCAATTCTTAAAAAAAAAAAAGGCCCTGATACTCTTCATATTGTTTTCTTACAGGATTCTAGTTAATAGCCAAACAAGTGAAAGTAGAAAACATACAGCCTTATAGTGGAAGATAAATTTGCCAAAAATAGGTGATAGATAAGATTTTTTGTTATTTCAAAAGAAAACGAAAATGGTAAGGCAAAGGTGTCAGTTCCAGAAAAGTCTATTTTTTCAAACAAAGGTTTTTTTATAAGAAATGAAGTGATTGTCTTGTAAGTGTAATAGGTCACTAAAAGAATGATTTCAAAATCTAGGCCCTAAGAGTTTCACCTAAAATAGGATAGGAGGTATTTAAAATAAATAAAAATGAAAAGTGTCTCCGAGAAAGAGTTCAAAGAGTTGGTTTTAATTTATGACCTTTGTTTTTCGATTTCCAGGTCTTTCTATGTCTCTGCTTTCTACCCTCAGGTTTGTCTTCTTAAGAAACCAAGCTTCTTTCCGGGTTTCCCACAGAGGGAGAAGAGATTTATGTCTTAACTTTTGAAGCTGAAAAATAGTTCTTAAAAGGTAGGCCAATCCCCATAACTCCTCACTCTCCGACTAAACAAAGTTATGCTTAGGTCGATCATGACTCTCCTAGGTTTCTTAATAGTTTTCTAAGGATTTAAGCTTGCTCAAAGGAAGACCCCTGAAATTAACCTTCCCTTTTTTCTCTGCGCACTAAGGTGTTTTGAATGTTAAAAGAAGGTTGGTCTAGAGTAATCAAAACAAGTTGACAGACCTCCACTACAATTTTTACACAGATACCATCCCTGGTATATTAAGTACCACTGATTGCCCCCACTTCATATTCAAAAAGCAAAATATAAGACAGATGGTGAAAGGAAATTCATATTTGATTTCCCCCATCTAGTCCAAAAGACGATGAAAGGAAATTCATTTTAATGATTTCCCTCGTCTTAGTATAAAAAGATAGATAACTTCACCGGGGTATTGAACAGGCTCGCTAGTAGTGAAGCAATATCTAAGGTTAAATGCATAATTCAGATTCGAAGTGGTGAAAGGAAATTCAACAAAAAGGGACAAATAACTCCACCGGGGTACTGAATAGGCTCACTGACAGTGAAGCAATATCTAAGGTATCTGTAAGGCTATCATACTTAAATATCACTCTACTCTAGTTACCAGTTTTCGAAATCAGATCTGGATCCCAAGTTTAGACAAGGCTCCCCAAGTAAAAAAATGACTTTTGCTTCGTTTGATGCAAGCCGAAAGCCACAAAATATGTTGGGTTTCCTATGATTGTTTTGATCATCTTAACGCTAACTTAATTTCAGTAACGAGAAGGAGAAGATCATAAATGGAACTGCAACTGAGTTTACAAGAAATGAGAGTTTTGAAAAGACTTTCAGAAGTAAGGATGAAATCTCTTTTTCCTCGGTATCCCCTTCCTTAGCAATTTTTGCAGGGATAAACCCTTGACTCCATTAACCCAATAAAGTCACTAATTCTACATGTTCTCCTCATCCCACAAGGAGCCGAGGTCCCCAATTGGAGCCTATGTTTAAACAATTTTTAAAATTTTTATCCCTAAGACCCAAACTTTCCTTTTTCCTTTTTCAGGTTTCGGCTTTTCATAAAGCATAAGCTTTGTTATCCTTCCCAAGTGCCCGGTACGGATCTCCCAAAAAATTTTATTCTTTAAATAATAAAAGGAAAAAAACCTAAAATGTTATCAGAATCCCAACACATTTTCTATAAAGTTACTTTAATCATAATAAGCTTTAAACCTAATGGAGTTAAGATTAACTTTAAAAAAAAATCAGGCTTCGGGTTTTGCTGAGAACATATATTTCAATACATATTGAATCACGAAATCTCGATCCCTAATTTTTCGAAAGAATGAGGTTAATCCTTAATCCTAATGAATTAATTCACTAATACAAAAAAGTATTAAGTTAATCATTTCATGATTTCGGGATTCGGGGTTCAGCGATAACATATCTCTTGTGATTACGATCCCCAAAATCCTGAAACGCGAAATCTCAACTCAAAATCTATGTTAATCAGAATTAATTTTCTTTAGTCCTTAATCCTGATTAATTAAGTCCTAAGTTAATCATATCATGATTTCGGAAATTAGGATTCATCGATGACATACTTCCTGTCAACACGATCCTTGAAATCTTGAAACACTCAATACCAATCAATTATTTTACTAAACCGAATTGAAGTCTTAATTAATCTTGTCTCGATTTAGCGATTTCAGAAGTCGGGATTCAGTGATAACATACCTCTTGTCAACTCAATCCCCGAAATCCCGAAACACAAAATCTTGACTCTTAATCTATGATTAGTACAAATTAAATCTTTTTCGAAAGCATGATTAATGACAATCAATCTTTTTAGGTTTTGTTCACGTTTCGGTTTCCGATTGAATGAAATGTTCCGATTTTTGAATTCAAAAGCGCCAAAATGTGGCCACTTAAATAAAGAATAACTGGTGATATGTGACACTAATGCGCATCTCAGTAAATATCTACCACATTAAATGTCTTGAATTCTTTTCAGCTGCGTCAGTACTGTCATTGTTAAATGAATTAAAAGAGAGATTGAAGGTCTGTGTCTTGCAATATTTTCTGTTTCATTCTATCAAGCGCAAGAAGAATTTAGCCAAGCTCATCCACTCCTTTTCTGTGATAGGTTTTCTATGTAACTTCATGTCATGGCACCAAAAAAGGCACCGAAGAAGAGTGAAGATACATAGGAAGGAGATATCATATCTGACACTATGCCGCATGCTATCGATTCCATTAAATCTTGGACACAAATCTATGAACTCCTGGAATTTGAATTCAAGAATTCTCATACTGATTCTGATAATCACTTTCGGGATATAGCAGAATCAGAGCTTCATAAGATCGCGACGCACCCTCAGATTTTGGTGTATAACAATATGATTAGTTGGGCACTGTAAAAGGTTGATATTCCGATGAGGAGCATCTTAAATAATCAAGGGGTCATTGTCATCTCGTTCAGGCCAAAACATATACAAGTAATGTATATGCTCTCACCGAATCCTAGGTACACTTTTATTGCCGAGTTTTTAGCTGAATTTCAAACGAACGAGTACTGAGGCAGACCGAACTTATCCTAATTTAATTAGAGATTGGTCGATATGTACATCAAATTTTAGGACCGATACCCATGGGGTTTATGCCACGACATCTTTGAATGAGTACATGGTCTATGTAGCTATTATGTTGTGTAGACTATTAGGGAGAAAGGATCCCTACCATTTTCATGCAAATTGGGTGCCCTTTTTAGAAGAAGCTTCAAAATGATTCACTTTCAACTAGAGTAAAATTCTATCTGATAACCTAGCTCAAGAAGTTTCAAACTACATAGTTGCAAAATCTAAAGGTCAACCAGTGGCCTTTTATATGTCATCATACATTATGGACGCAGTTTTCTTTATGACACCTTTTCCCTTGATGAATTGGAGTTGCAACATAAATTGCCCCGAGCCCATTCATGAATATCATTCCACACTTTGGGAAGAAAATGCTAAGAATGCATTTTATGAAATTTGACATTTCATAATTATTCCAATGCATAAAATGTTTCATGGTTGTGAACCCCCTCGCATTTTTGAGTCAGTCTCAGGAAATCTCAAATCAATAGCTGACTGGTTTGTTGATGAAAAATTATCTTATATTAGGGTTTATGGATGCTCAATCCCCCCTCACACACTTCTGAACTTTCTCCTGGACAGATTGGTATTGAGGGAGGTAGCACATCAAATAGTGAAAGGTGGCATTGGAATAGAGCTAAAAGTACCTCTAAAGAAATCTTGGCCAACCTTCCTTTTGTATGTCGGGAAATTTTCATTACTAAACCTTGGCCATTCCAAAGTAGAGGCTGAAGCATTAGAAGAAATAAAATTGGTGAATATTGAGCACAGAAAGAATGACCCTTATCAATTAGTAAGCAGACATTTGAGGCACTATAATTTGAAAGCTTATCAGCACGAAACATCTGTTTATGATGATATTTTCAAGGAGGTCAAAACCTATGAAGAAGTATTGAATAGGGTATAGTCTATGTCACCTGACTCATAGGTTGGTTTCATGTCATTTTAGAGTCACAGACGAAGTTGTTTACCAAAGAGTTTGCAGGGTGAATCTACGACCCCTCTTCCAGAGCAGGAAGGGCCTCCCCCCAGGATTTGAAACAAATGTACAGGATAAAGTAAATACAAAAGGGAAAATGGAGGGTGAAATGCCTTCATAGGAAACAGGAGTTCCTTAGATAGAAGAATCAGAGGCAGGGAAAGGAAAGGAGTTGGAAACACCTTCAGAAATCCCTGAGAGTTTTTCGAAAAAGGTAGGAGGAACAACATCGACAGAACTTGGAAGTCCCATTACTTCCTTGACTCCATTGCAGTCTACTTTTGGAAACCCCCATGAGGGAGCTCTGTATGTTAGTGATCTTGAGACTATTTCTAGGGATGAGATTCCTTCATCCGATTATTTCTTCAGTAAAAAGAGAAATGCAATCCTTAAACAGGAAATTCATCCAAGAGGAGATATGATGGTTAAAAAACATAGGGTCATTATAGATGGAAAAAAACTTAAAGAGGGAGAATTTTCTACAGAGATAGCAGGCATGATGGGAGCTTTAGCATCAACGAATATATACTCTGTGGGCAATTTGACAACTATGTTGGAACAAAAAGACCAAACGATAGCTCATCTATAGGGTCAATTGAAAGAGACCGAAAGAAATATTAGTTGGGGAACAAAAAAGGGTCCAGAACAAGATAGATTAAATGATATTCAAGAGATTCAGAAAATGAAAACAAGCTTAGAGGAAGCAAATCAGAAAATGCAGGTCACTCAGGCACAGGTCCTAAAGCAAGAAGAAACAAATAAACAATTACAAGATAAGATTATTTCCATTTCAAATCAAGTGGTAGAGCTTGAAATTTTCCAGGCCTAGGTATTGGGAATACATTTGAAGATAGAAGAGGAACAACAGAGAGTGTTTTTAAATCTGGAAGTCATCCAGAATTACTTTCAGGAAACAAATAAAACCTTGGAGAATATTCTCCAAAAAGAAAGAGAAGTGAAGGCAACCAGAATGACTTTCCAAAAAGCAGTGGCTTTGTCAACAAAAGAGGATCTCAGGGAGGCTCAAAAACCATCTGTTTCAGAGAAGATTATAGGAGATGTAATACTCAAAGTGTGGGAGGAAGACCTTGTAGAATACAAAAGAATAACCAGTGATTTTAATGATGATTGTCAAGGAATTTTTGATCTTTTAGAAAAAGCTTCATTGAACATTGGAAAAAATAATTGTTCAGGGTTATTGGGAGAAATTAACATTGTCAAGCACCAACTAAGATTCAAAGAAGATCTGGAGGAAATGTAGGTAGAGATCCCAAAAATAAAGGTAATCAATGTCACTGAAATCGACAAATGGATAGTAATTTTGAACTTAAAGTTGCAAACTATTAAGTTCACAAGGAAGATAATCGAAGATCGTCTACCCGAACTACATAAAAAGTTCTTCATATTTGAAGCAAAAGATATACCAGACACTCCCAGAGTTTTGGTGAAGTTTTTAGGAAAATGTATTCGCTGTCTTAAGATAGAAGAAGGAAGTTCGTCAATGCAGACATGAAAACATTGTTTTGCATATTTTCATTATTGAAATAACAAAGTAGTTAAAATAGAAATATAAATGGTTCGACATTGTTCATTCATGTAACCGTAGTCTTAGGAAGTTAGTTAATCACCAATGGGAAAATATTTGGTGATCATGTATAAATATACTTTCATAAGACTAAGAAAAGGCTTTTTTGTTTTTGAGAGAGCCGATTGTATAAACAATTTTCAATCCATTGTGATATATATAATAGAGACGAGATTATGGAGTCTGTCAACTTGAAGCTATGTGTTCTCTAACCCTATTTACAATATATTTCTATTTTTCTCTTCCAATGTCTTTCTAATGAATGATCAACTATAATTTTATTTCATACATCTTTTGTAGTTTGAATTGATTTGGTTATCAAATTATTTACAATGTTTCCTTTGAAATTGCTATCAGTAATTTTAAGACCTGTAGATCATTTGAACAATAATATTTAACATTTCATTAGAAATCTCGTTTTCTTCTTTACTTCCTGTTACAATATGAGATTCTTTCATGATTAAAGCCTCATATTCTTTCAGCAGTATTTCCTTTTTATTTTACTATTCTCAAAATTGTTTCAAGTCCAGGAAAAGATCTCAACTGTTATTATGTTATTATTTTGAATTTCAAAACTATTTTTCTTATTCTCATCCTTTAAAAACTGAAGCAATAATTTATCAAATTGTTTCATATTTAAATAAAATTTTACTCTCCATGACTATCCCAAATAACAGACAACCCAACATAGAACCTGGTCCCCAAGATCAAACTAGCATAGCCTTGAACCTTTTTAATACTATTCTACAAACAATGACTAACCGGGTTGAATTAGAACGTTCATGGGCAGCTATTGAGAGAGATATTAGCATCCAAGAGCAAAGGGAAGCTAGACAGAGACAGTTGAGAAACCAACTCTGATTTACCCTTTATTTTGATTCTTACCTTTTTAATTACCCTTACCTTTATGGATTCCTTGATGGTATACTTTACAGCCTTAAAGTATAAACTCAGGAACAACAAATCCTTTTAACTTTTCTGCAGGTGCAGTAGGACCGATCGTTGCCAAAGGAGTAGCCAATATTGTAAGGGGAATTAGAGCTCCCTCCAATTCTTTGATTTTCTCCTTTAACCTGATGTTCTCCACTTCAAGGCCGCTAATAGAGTTGTCTAGACCATCTCCAGTTTTTCAGTGTATCTGGGACATTTGGGAAGGGCACATGTTATGTAGGTTCATCTCTGAACAAGATTTCCCTTTCTTATTCTTTAATATCCCTTTTCAATAACCAATTTTTTGGATTCACTGTAAAAAAATGCTCTGAAATGCAAAAGACTCTTCTTCGTCGAAGGTATTGGTCCCAATTATTTCCATCTGAGGGTTATGGGGAGTAGTTCTCTATATATTCTCATCGTTGGGGAACATTTTGTCAATGCCAATTTCTAGTTCCATATCTTGGAGATAGAGATCGTGGATATAAATTTCTCCCCTCAGTCCCTCATGTTCTTGCACTATTAATTTTTGTTTTTTTCTCGCGGGAAGTTTGTGAGAAATTTCAATTTTGTTGGAGGGAGGTTTCTTATCTCCTCCTCCACCTAAATAAATGTCTATGAATTTCTTTCTTGGGTAGGTCATTGGAGCATTGCTCTGAGATGTTGTAGTGTTGGATGTGGCGGTTGGGGATTGGGCACTTTTCTCACCAGGGCCTTTTTGTTTCTTCTTGTACGACTCATTGGTGTCGAGTATTGTCTCTAGGTCGTTGGTGTCAAAATAAGGACTACCTGAGGCGTTATCTTCAACTTCATTCAGGATAGTGTAAATGAAAGAACTGTTGAAACTGACAATCCATAGGTGTTCTACAAACTAACCCTCAGGGCCAAACCCTTTTACTTTTTCAGCATATTTCAAATTGAAGTTGTGGAAGTGGCTCGCGAAACCGTCAATCTTGTCCATATTCATGACTATAAAATCCTCAACTTTGCAAGGCAGAGCGATGACTTTCATTCTTCTCTTTTCATGGAAAAAATGAAACCAGTAGGTGTATTGCCTTGCTATCTCAGCATGAAACATTGTGCCAGATATGTGACATGGAAGGAAGGAAGAATTTTCTTTGGAACCAAAAATCCTTATAACATTATAGTTCTCCATTTTTTCTAGTGTGCCCTTCCTATCCAAGAACTTTCTCTCCTGGCTAGACATCTAGGGAAAATCCTTTCCAAATATCAACCCTTAAAAACTAAAACAAAATCATTAAAGACTTCATAAAAATGTTGGGAGGCATTGTGTCTCCATAATGTCTTCTATCAGAAGGTTACTGGGTCAAATTTGCAGTTTACCTTCTTACACATAGATAATCCATGGAATGGATAGCAATGTGCTATCGAAAAAATTAAATAAGATGACATAAAGAATTTCTTCTACCTTGTGTATTGCAATAACTGAGAAGAGATTTCAATGGAAATCAACTTGCCCCAATTGAAGATGGATTGTTCCTTCACCGTAAAATATAAAATATACATAATCATCCAATATATGCTAGTTGTATTTTCTTGTCCCATTATCCTCGTGAAAATCCATGCAATTTCCCGGAAAGGGTTTTTAAATGCACTAACATCGAATCTAGTCATGTCCTTGGGAACGATCGTTGGTTTCTCTAAGAACTTCAGTCACAGGTCCAATCCATTATCATGCTTCTTTAAGAACTCTCTACAATCCTCTCCCTTGAAAGTAAGTGTTGGGTCGGAAAGTCTTAACATCTTTTGAAATACTTGAGGCGATAGGGAGACTCAGGAATGGTCCCACAACTGGATAATCCGTTGGTTTGGAATATAATTTTCAACGCAACATATGACCAACTTCTTACAGTAAAAAAATTTGGGGACACAAACTTCTTGTGAAATTCCAGACTTCCAGATAAATTCCTTATGGGAAGAAGGGGACGAGTAGTAGTCATAAGATCTTGACCACTGAAAACTCTGGTCCTCGTGCCCAGAAATATTCAAGGTATCTCCAAAGAAATGTTGTCGAGCTGCAGCCATAAGGTGATGCGAACGTTCCTTTTCTTCTGATAGTATTTAAAATGAACGATGGAGCATGATAATAAAATCTCCTATAAATATTGGTTTAATGTGTTTTAATGGGAGATGTCCTTGACATTTTCGCCTATTAATGCCAATATTTTCGATCTATCTGGTGAGTTGTCACTAATAAAGGCATGATTAATGTGCATTAGGAAGGGCGTGAAGGTGGTGGGGATGGATGGGAGAGAAAAATTCTTTGAAACTTTTGTGAACCTAGGATCCCGAGAACCCGTGAATATGTGACAACAAGAGGTGAAGAATTCACTAAGTATGGAAAGGCGGGGTATAATGCCTTAAAAAAACTAAAGTAAACAACAATTTTTATGAGTTTAAGATCCACACGAAAACAAAATTAAGATCCCATAATATTGACCTCTGCCAATTCGATAATAGGGAGGTTGAGTTGGTAGATTGCAATATTGCTCAGTTTAGGGGACTGGGGTGCATGTGGGGTGCCTATGAGAAAAACTAATGCTTTGATGAAGATTTTTTTGTATTGCAACATGTGATAGTAATTGTGTCCTGATAGTATTTAAAATGAACACTAGAGGATGATATATAATATCTCATAAATCTTTATTTAATGCATTTTAATGGGAGATTTCCTCGATATTTTCGCTCATTAATGCCAATATTTTCGAACCTATATGGTGATTTGTCACTAATAAAAGTGTAATCAATTTGCATTGGGAAGTGTGCAAAAGTGGCAGGGATAGATGGGAGTCCACGAACCCACGAATATGTGACAAGAAGAGGTGAAGAATAGACTAAGTATGGAAAGGCGGGGCAGTTAGATGGACACAAACAAAATCATCATAGGTAGAGTGAATCCTACGAGTTCGAGGAGTCTGGGGTCAAATTGTATATCACGGAAGTTTTGGGTTCAAGATGTATATCACAAAACATGGGGCATGAGAGTTTGATAGCGCCAATCTGGGAACTGGTGGACATAAACATTAACTATGGGAAAAAAATTCTTAGCTATGTAATATACCTGGAGCTTGACAAATTCAGGATCAAGTTTAAAGATAATTTTTATATATTTACTTCAATACTATTCATATTATTTTATTTTATTAGTATTTTTTGTGGCCCAAATTTAAACCATGTTGCAATTTGAATGGTGATTTCAGCTCGCAATTTTTTCTCAAATGCATGCGCAATAGATAAAATATATGAGTTGACATTTTCATATGCAAGCATATTCTCAAATATTGCAAGATTTAATATATGCACAATATTAAAGAGGGACATCACGTCAACACCTTTGTAGATGAAAGTGGGCTAGCACAATATTGCATTGTTACTATTGTTAGCACAAGATTGGTTAAGGTGCCAAGTGTCAAGAAGAAGAATTGAAAACACTCTCACAAGGTCCCAAGCATCAAAATCACCCATGTATTTACTCTACCGAATTGCACGCAGACACATAGGCGGGTGCTACCTAAATTCGCTACCTAAATTCTGGCAGAAAACGAATTGTGCTGAGTTATTTTACCAGTTTTGAGTCACTAAATTGAAACTTGGATTATGAACAATTGAGAAGGTAGTTTTACAAAATGGAGGAGGGTTTTGTTCATAACATTCCAAGTAACAAAAACCTCTCTCCATTTTTCAAAATATGGTATGGTTTGAGAGATATTAGACATAGAAGTGGTGCTACCAACTATTTTACAACAACACTACCTAATTTCCTGTAGCGGTCACGGTTTTGATATTCGCCTTGTTGGGAGGTTGCCACCTGTCAAGGAGGATTCAAATGGATTCTCAAGGATCATTTATATTTCAAGGGACACCTACACCTAACATTTATCTCCATCAAAGGCATCATGCATGAGGTGGAAACAATTTATTAATGACTTCCAACAAATTCCTGAAAAATTAGCAGTTTGTTGGATTTTTGTCTCTTTCATTGTTGCCACCTATCTCCAAGGCTTAGAATCCAATGAAGTAGATGGGATTTGACATCATAAGGTTATTTGGATTCTATTTTCTATTTAAGGAAGGATATCTCTTGAGGAGAGGAGGTTTAATTCATGATCTAAGAGACGAGAGAGCTAGAGGAACAATTTATTTGCTCAATTGTAAGCCTGAGGGCCTGTTGTAATTATCATTTCTGCCATTAGATATTCATGAGAGTTTCTTATCAGAATTTTTGTTCTTTATTATCATTCTATCTTGTCATCTTTCTTGAATAATATTTACATATTTTGAAGATCAAAAGATTCCTTTGGTTAATGAATTCATGAGTTGCAAAAGATTTGTGGTAATTGCTTGTTAATCACAGATTATTGTTCAAGCACTCTTCAATCTATATTATAGAAAGGATATTTATTATGTGGTTATTCTTATCTTTGTTTACCTTCTATTCTTCTATCCATATTTTCATAAGCCGTTTTTTTGGTAGGCAACTTGATTTCCTTTGATTTGTAGGATGTTGTGACTCCATGCCCAATGGAATGTATTTGCAGCAGTTTGATGCCATCCTTTTTACTCTTTTCTTGTTGATCCACCTATTCAAACTATTTTAATACATTTACATTTCTATGTTACCAAGGTTACTCTCATTTGCAGTTCGGGAGTGACTCTTGGAGTGTTAACATAAATGGCGTTGTTTCTGTGGATGGATTTGAGAAAATTGAAAATCTCTTTGGGAAGAACAACATTGCACAGCTCCAGCGTTAGATAGTGACTGAAGTTGGACACCTTCAAGATTGAACATTCACCATGGTGAATCCATTGTTCAGAATCTTTTGGTGACTCCACTGGAATGAGATCAATTAAATGGCTATGAAGGCTATCCTAGCCAGGAGGTTTTCCCCACTCAATTTCTCAACCATAGATGATTATCCACATCATGTGCCTCTTATTGATGAATGAAAAGATATGTTGCCCAGATTTTATGAAGGTAAGGATGAAATCCCTATTGAGAATGTTCATAAATTTCATGCTTTGATGCAGCAGCTTGACATCCATCGTGAAGATATTTTGATGAAAATGTTCATGTATTCATTGGATGGGGATGCACGTAAATGTTATTTCTCATTACCCCCTTCCAACATTTCATCCTTGAAGGATTTCCACAGAGTATTCAATGAACACTGCAAAAGGTTTTATCCCTCTGAAAGTATTTTTCCTAGCTGTTGTGAGGGATATATAGAATGTGCTCAATATCTGTTAGATTACTCTGCCAAATATAAAGATGGAAACAATTTTATTCATTGTCCAAATGAAAGCATAAAGAATACTCTTGTACTCGGAAGGGAAAAAATTCACAACTTTGTTTCAGATGAAAATCATCTATATGAACAACTAGAAGCAACAATTACTGTTGTTCCTGAAATGGATATTTTTAACAATTATATTCTTGATGAAATTACTATTTTAGAGGTCGATCATAGGTATGAAGGGAAACCCATTTTTGATGAATATTCTAGTGATGATGAGCAACAAGCTTATCCTATATTTGATCACTATGAAGATAGGGAGTATGATGCAGTGGTTGGCCTTGTCACAAAATACATAACCCGAAGATTTGACCAGGAGCAACCCTTAGTTGGGGCACATGAAGAGATCGTTTATACACAACCAAAAGTAAATCAACAATCATCAGTTGATCAGCAGCTACCTACGTCAATCCTTATTCCACTTGTACCCATAGTTTACAGTAAGCAATGTGAAGGGGGAAAAGAAATATACTATCAGTCCCATGTGTTTTTTCACCATTTTCATGACCATGTAGGGGTGTATATGGAGTTGTATTTCTCAAATGTTTTGGAACCTGTAAACTTTATTGTGTCAGCAACAATCAGAGGAGATATAGGAAATGTTTTCAAACCATTTTCATATTCCTATTGTATGTCGTCAATCATTGGTATTATAAAGACTCATGTCATCAATTTTATTGAATGGATTTGGTGGAAGTTTGCCTTCACCTAGCCCATTGTAAAAGTCAGTTAGCTTAGGTTTTGTACAAAAATAAGCTCCATCAAGAGCAAGTGTGTTTTATTTATGTTTGAAAGTAGAGTAATATAAGTTGTTAGTATGTTTTCTTCAACACTATGTAGAAGAGCATGAATCCACAAGACCAAAGGATAAGGCACTGAAACTACAAGAGTTCTTAGAGCCTCACAGGGAAGACTCTATCCCCCATGGAGCCTATGTTAGAACAAGATTGGTTAAGGTGCCAACTGTCAAGAAAAAGCATTGAAAACACTCTCACAAGGCCCCAAGAATCAAAATCACCCATGTATTTATGATACCAAATTGCATGCAGACACACAGGTGGGCGCTACCTAAATCCGCTACCTAAATTCTGGCAGAAAACGAATTTTGTAGAGTTACTTTACCAGTTTTGAGTCACTAACTTGAAACTTGTATTATGAACAATTGAGAAGGTATTTTTAAAAAATAGAGGAGGTTTTTGTTCATAACATCCCAAATAACAAAAACCTCTCTCATGTTTTCAAAATGTGGTATTTTTTTAGAGATATTAGAACTAGAAGTGTTTCTACCAACTGTTTTACAGCGGCGCTACCTAATTTCCTGTAGCGGCCATGGTTTTGATATTCGCCTTGTTGGGAGGTTGCCACCTATCAAGGAGGATTAAAATGAATTCTCAAGGATCCATTAAATTTCAAGGGACACATGAACTGAATATTTAGCTCCATCAAAGGCATCATTCATGAGGTGGAAACAATTTATTAATGACTTCCAACAAATTCCTGAAAATTAGCAGTTTGTTGGATTTTTGTCTCTTTTATTGTTACCACCTATCTCCAAGGCTTAGAATCCAATCGAGGAGATGGGATTAGACCTAATAAGGTTATTTGGATGTTATTTTCTATTTAAGGAAGGAGATCTCTTCCGGATAAAGGGGTTGGATTCATGATCCAAGAGAGGAGAGAACTAGATGGACAATTTATTTTCTCAATTGTAAGCCTGAGGGCCTGTTGTAATTAGCATTTCTACCATTAGAGATTCATGAGAGTTTATTATCAGACTTTGTGGTATTTGTTATCATTCTATCTTGTCATATTTCTTGAATAATATTTACAGATTTTGAAGATCAAAAGTTGTCTTTGGTTAAAGAATTCATGAGCTGCAAAGGATTTGTGGTAATTGCTTTTTAATCATAGATTATTGTTCAAGCACTCTTTAATATATATTACCGAAAGGATCTTTGTTATGTGGTTATTCTTCTCTTTCTTTAACTTATATTATTCTATACATATTTGCATAATCTTTTTTTCTAGTAGGCAACTTGATTTCCTTTGATCTGTGGGATGTTATGACTCCATGCCCAATGGAATGTATTTGCAACAGTCTGATGCCCTCCTTTTTACTCTTCTCTTGTTGATCCACCCTTTCAAGCTATTTTAATCCATTTACATTTCTATGTTACCAATATTACTCTCATTTTCAGTCTGGGAGCAACTCTTGGAGTGATAACAACTATGATGATGCCTTAAATAAACTAAAACAACTAACAATTTTTTGCCAATTCAAGATTGACACAAAAACATTCATGATATTCCATAATATTCTCCCATTAATGCGTTTTAATGGGAGATGCCCTTGATCTTTCCTCTTACTAATGCCAATATTTTTGAACCTGTGTGGTGAGTTGTCACTAGTAAAATCATAATTAAGGTTCATTGGGAAAGGGCGAAGGTGGAAGGGATGGAGGGGAGCGAAAAATGCTTTGAAACTTTTATGAACCTGGGAGTCCGTGAACCCGCAAAAATTTGAAGAATCGACTAAGTATGGAAAGGTGGAGTGGTCATATAGAGTCATCATAGGTATATTGAGACTTGCAAGTTTAAGGAGTCAGGGGTCGAATTGTAGATCACCAAAGTTTTGGGTGTAATATGTATACCATGAACATGGGGCATGAGAGTTCGATAGCGCCTACCTGGGAACCTACGGCCATAAAATTGGATAAGTACGGAAATGAACGACGGTCAATTGGAATCATGATGTGAAGATATAGATGGATATATAATTTCTCAGTCTGCCACCTCGGGAAAAATGGGTAAGTATAGTGTTAAATTTTTAATTAAAATAAAGTACCAAGGCAAGTGTTTCTCTTCCCTAGGCGCCTAAGGGGGAGAAAGTGCCTAATGTGTATCCTAGTCATTTAATTTGTGAGATGAAAATTAAAAGGTGAATTTATGACTAAAGTGAGGGTGAGTGAAGAGACACCAAATCTCAGCCACCCATCTAATCTAATCTAAGCCATTAGATTAGAAAACCCCTCACCTTCGCTCATGAGGTTGACTAGGGCAAGAGGGTGCACCCATTCTTGGGTAGTTCAAGCATTCTTGTTGAGAGAACAAGAGAGAGAAAGAGAGAGGTCGAGCTGAAGAAAAGAGACAACATTTGATGAAGGAGAGCACGCATCCCAAGGAAAAGAGAAGTACGGATTTCAAGGTAGCAGACAGCAAGGAAGAACAGGCCGTACCATACGGATTTGTGGAGGTCGTACAACATTTAATGTGCAGAGAAATCAAGGAGGACAACAACTGCAATTTTTGAGAGTATTAGCATGCATTCCAAGGCTGTCGTACAACATTTATTGGCACAAAAATCGAGGTAATTGTTGTAATAAATTTCTGAGTGTATTTTCGTACAGTCCGTACAGTTTGGCACAAATTTACAAGGAGTTGTTCATGTTGGGTTTTCCATATAGTTTGGCACAAATTTACAAGGAGTTTACAAGGAGTTGTTCATGTTGGGTTTTCCGTATAGTCTTAGCAGAGTTTTGGCATGAATTTTGAGATAGTTCGTACAACATTAATTGTTGGGACAACCATACAGTTGTATGGATTTCTGGTTCAGAAATCAAGGAGCAAAGCTACATGAATGTCCAGATAAGTTTGTGTAAATTTCTGAAGATGAATATGTTGTAAAATAAATTTCTCAGAAGATCATAAATAATAAAATCCCTCTCTCACTGGTTTTCCTCTTGTGGGTTTTTCCAGGGTCGACGTTAGATCGAAAATCTTTGTGTCTATATTTTCTGAGTTTTGCATACTGCTGATATTTTATTTCTACATTGAAAACAATGTTTAGAATCCTCATGTTTCAGTTCTGAAGTTTATTTTCTATTAAATTTGTATACGCTGAAACAGTGCTGGAACATATGCTGAAATAGTGCTGAGACATATGCTGAAATAATGCTGGAATATATGCTGAAACAATGCTGAAACATATGTTGAAACAATCTTGAGACATATGTTGAAACAGTGCTGAGACATATGCTGAAACAGTGCTGAGACATATGCTGAAACAGTACTAAGACATATGATGAAACAATGTTGTAATATATGCTGAAACAATGCTGAGACATATGTTGAAACAGTGTTGTAACATATGCTGAAACAGTGCTGGAACATATGCTGAAACAATGTTGAAACTGGGTTTGACATTTAACTTTGGCTGAAAAATCAGTGAGACTGAAACTGGGTTGGGGTCTGAAATTTTTTACATGGTATCAGAGCTGAGTTGAAGAGAGGTAGAAATTTCAGCAGACAAAAAGTAGGGACAACAGTCACTTCACAGGGCAGATTTTTGAATTTGTGATTTTCAGCAGAAAGAGGGTGACGACTAATGGTTTTGAGGGAAAAACTAAAGAGCATAAAAATGACCAAGGCTGAAAATGTGGTCACATACCTTACTAGATTGACACAGGTGAGGGATGAGCTTGGAGTTGTGGGGGAAGCCATAGCTGACAGTGATCTTGTGAGAACAACATTGAATGGTGTTTCCAAACAATGGTTGTTTTTGTGGAGGTCATTATTGCTAGGGAGAAGCTTCCCGGTTGGGAACGTCTTTGGGATGACCTTGTTCAGGAGGAGACTCAAAGAGGTTATGTACATGGAAGTTCATCTATTGGTCATGAGGAGGAGAATGTGGCTCTTGCTACCGCTAGCAAGAAGAAATTCAAGAAGGGTCCAAAGGGAGGATAGAAGCCCAAGGGTGAAGGGAAGAAATACATGAGAAAAGTCAAGTGCTTTGCTTGTCATAAGTTTGTGCACTATGCAAGACAATGTCCAAACAAGAAGAAGAAACAAACATCAACTTCAGCAGAGGTGGAAGAGTTTTCCACCAAGTTTGATAAGGAATTTTCCTTGATTGTGTGTCTATCCTCGAGGACCACTACTCCTGATACTTGGTATATTGACAGTGGTGCCTCTCACCATATGACAACAGTTCGTGAGCACTTGATAGATCTTACTCATTGTGGAGATGCAGAGGTAGTGCTTGGAGATGATCGAGAGGTCAAGGTGGCTGGTTGTGGGACCGTATCATTTCGAAGGGAGTCTTTGCCTCCCATGACTTTGACAGAGGTTCTTTATGTTCTAGGCTTGAAAAAGAACTTAGTGTTAGTTTCTACTATTGAGGAGAAGGGCTATGAGGTCTTTTTCCATGATGGGCAGGTTCTTCTTTTCCTTAGAGGGTCTAGCATCACTTCGGCCAAAGTGATTGGTACTAGACATGAGGGGTTGTACAAGTTCTTGTTCCAAATAGTGCGAGCATTGATTCATTCTACTAGCAGCAGCAATGACCTATGTGAGATATGACACAGGAGGATGGCACATTTGCACCATGGGACTTTGTGAGTTCTGAGGGAGATGGTGACAAGAGTTCCAGATTTCAGTTCAGAGCACCTTGAGTTGTTCAAGGGGTGTACCTTGGGAAAGTACACCAAGACTTCTTTTCCGAGTAGTGACAGTAGAGAAGCAGGGATACTTGATCTTATACATTCAGATGTATGTGGCCCGATGTCTTCGGAATTGTTGAATGGATCCCTGTACTATATTGTATTCATTGATGACTTCTCTCGGAAGTCCTAGATTTTCTTCATGAAGACTAAAAGACAGGTCTTCAATCGGTTCCAAATGTTCAAAGCTATTGTGGAGAACCAGACAGGGAAGAAAATCAGAGTCCTAATATCGGACAATGGGGGTGAGTATACCTCCAAGGGGTTTATGGATTTTTGTGTAGGAGAGGGCATCAGGAGGGAGTTGATTATTCCTTACAACCCACAGCAGAATGGGGTTGTTGAGAGGAAGAACAAGGCCATTGTTGGGGCTGCGAGATCCATGCTACATGATCAGGGGCTGCCACTATTTCTATGGGCTGAGGCATGCTACACTGCAGTTTATCTGCAAAATAGGAGTCCTCACGGGGCTTTGGGGAGCATGACTCCTGAGGAGGCTTTCTCTGGGAAGAATCCTGAGGTGGGGCACTTTCATATTTTTGGGTGCATCACATATTCATATATCCCTTCTAAGAAGAGGACAAAGTTGGAACCCATGGAAAAGAGAGGGATCTTTGTTGGGTACAATGAGACTTCAAAGGCTTTCTGTATTTACCTTCCTTGCTTGAAGAAGATTGTCTTGAGGAGGGATGTTATATTTGAGGAGGACAGAGCCTTTAGGAAGTCTAGAGGGATAGAGAGAGGTGAGCAGTCTTCATCTCAAATTCAAGTGAGCCCGCAGCAGACTACAATGACATAGATTTTGGGGCCACCAGTTTCGGTGACTACAGGTTCACAAGTGACAGGGCCACAGAGTTCAGGTTCGTAGGCTACCGGTCCACAGGTTTCAGGATCAGGTACTTCAGGGTCTACTACAGGGTCATTGTCTTCAGAAGATGGGGTTGAGCAGGGAGAGTCCCCTCCACAAAACACCACTTCAGAGAGGAGGAAGCCCAAGTGGCTTCAAGACACTTTGAGGGAGGCACAAGGTTCAGTGGGGAATCCCAGATAAGCAGTGAGGGAGAGTAAACCTCCTGAGAGGTTTTGGAGCTACATCATAATGGTGAGTAGTATTCGGGAGTCTAAGCCTTCCACTTTTGAGGAGGCCACTAGTAGACAGCTATGGAGAGATTCCATGATGGAAGAGTATAATTCCACCATGAAGAACGATGTCTGGGAAGTTGTTCCTAGACCTGAGGGGAAGTTAGTGGTGACTTCCAAGTGGCTCTACAAGCTAAAGCATGTTGCGGATGGCAGCATTGAGAAGTACAAAGCTCACTTTATGGTTCGGGGGTTTTCACAGGTTGAGGGAGTCGACTATGATGAGACCTTTGCCCTGGTTGCTCGATACACTTTGATCAGGGCAGTGATCTCCATTGCAGCAGAGATGGGTTGGAAGATCCACCAGATGGATGTGAAGACCACATTTCTGAATGGTCTTATTGAGTAGGAGGTATACATTGAGCAGCCATTGGGCTTTGAGGTGCATGGGAGAGAGTCTCATGTGTGTAGATTGAAGAAGTCATTGAACAGGGGCAAGTTTGTATTTTTCAGGGACAAGCTTGGAGTGGTGAGTAACACTTTCCTCACTATGAGTGAGTGTTAAATTTTTAATTAAAATAAAGTACCAAGGGAAGTGTTTCTCTTCCCTAGGCACCTAAGGGGGAGAAAGTGCCTAATGTGGGTCCTAGTCATTTAATTTGTGAGATGCAAATTAAAAGGTGATTTTATGACTAAAGTGAGGGTGAGTGAAGAGACACCAAATCTCAGCCACCCATCTAATCTAATCTCAGCCGTTAGATTAGAAAACCCCTCACCTTCCCTCATGAGGTCAACTAGCGCAAGAGGGGGCACCCATTCTTGGGTAGTTCAAGCATTCATGTTGAGAGAAAAAGAGAGAGCAAGAGAGAGGTTGAGCTGAAGAAAAGAGACAACATTTGCTAAAGGAGAGCACACATCCCAAGGTAAAGAGAAGTACGAATTTCAAGGAAGCAAACAATAAGGAAGAATAGGCCATACCATACAAATTTGAGGAGGTCGTACAACATTTAATGTGCACAGAAATTGAGGAGGACAATAGCTGCAATTTCTGAGAGTATTGGCAGGCATTCCAAGGCTATCGTACAACATTTATTGGCACAGAAATTGAGGTAACTGCTGTAATAAATTTCTGAGTGTATTTTCGTACAGTCCGTACAGTTTGGAATGAATTTTGAGGGTCGTACAACATGGTTTACAAGGAGTTGTTCATGTTGGTTTTTTTGTACAGTCTTAGCAGAATTTTGGCACGAATTTTGAGATAGTCCATACAACATTAATTGTTGGGATAGCCATACAGTTGTATGGATTTCTGGTTCAGAAATCGAGGAGAAAAGCTACAGGAATTTCCATATAAGTTTGTGTAAATTTCTGAAGATGAATATGTTGTAAAAGAAATTTCTCAGAAGATCATAAATAATAAAATCCCTCTCTCACTAGTTTTCCCCTTGTGGGTTTTTCCAGGTTCGAAGTTAGACCGAAAATATTTGTGTCTATATTTTCTGAGTTTTGCATACTGCTGATATTTTATTTCTACGTTGAAAATGATGTTAAGAATCCTCATGTTTTAGTTTTGAAGTTTATTTTCTGTTAATTTTGTATATGCTGAAACAGTGCTGGAACATATGTTGAAACAGTGCTGAGACATATGCTGAAACAATGTTGGAACATATGTTGAAACAGTGCTGAAACATATGCTGAAACAGTGCTAAGACATATGCTGAAACAGTGCTGAGACATATGCTGAAACAATGCTGAGACATATTCTAAAAAAATGCTGCAATATATGCTTAAACAGTGCTGAGACATATGGTGAAACAGTGTTGTAACATATGTTGAAACAGTGTTGGAACATATGCTGAAATAGTGTTGAAACTGGGTTTGGCATTTAACATTGGCTGAAAAATCAGCGAGACTGAAACTGGGTTGGGGTTTGAAAATTTTTACATATAGAACCAGAAATGAATAATAGAGGGGAAGAAGAAAAGGGAAAAATGGGTAAGTATCGAATAAGAAAAAGGAAGGGAGAAAAGACCTTTATGCCTCAGACAAAAAAACTTAGTATGATAATTATCAAATGATAGAAATACATCAACTATGGGAAAAACATTCTCATCCATGAAATATAGTTGAAGCTCAAGAGACTTTGGTTCTAGTTTAAAGAGTTTCATATGCAAGAATATTATCAAATATGGAAAGTTGTAATATATGCACCATATTAAAGAGGGATATCACATCAAAACCTTTGTAGATGATAGTGGGATAGAACAATATTTCATTCTTACTATGATGGTGCCTTAAAGAACCTAAAACAACTAACAATGTTTTGCCAATTCAAGATCGACACAAAAAAGTTCATTAGATTCCATAATATTCTCCCATTAATGCATTTTAATTGGAGATGTCCTCGATATTTCCTCTTATTAATGCCAATATTTTCGAACCTGTGTGGTGATTTGTCACTAGTAAAAGAATAATTAATGTGCATTGGGAAGGGGCGAAGGTGGTGGGGATGGAGGGGAGTGAAAAATGATTTGAAACTTTTGTGAACCCGGGAGTCTGTGAACCCATGAAACTTTGAAGAATCGACTAAGTATGGAAAGGCGGGGCGGTCAGATAGAGTCATCGTAGGTAGAGTGAGACTTGTGAGTTCGAGGAGTCTGAGGTTGAATTGCAGATCAACGAAGTTTTGGGTGCAAGATGTATACCCCGAACACAGGGCATGAGAGTTTGATAGCACCTACCCAGGAACTCGCAACAATAAAATTGGCTAAGTATAGAAATGAACGATGGTCGGTCGGACTCATGATGTGAAGATATAGATGGGTATAGAATTTCTCAGTCTACCACCCCGAGAACCCATGAGAATGTTAGGATATTTAGACACTTAGGAGTTAGTTAAGATCTATTTGGTCTACTGTGTTGTTAGGTAAAAGTGTGTTTTATAGTGTGTTTCTTTAGTATGCATTAGTATGCATTTGTAGGTAGGAAATCTGACGGTCACGATATGTTCCCGACATAGAGTGATCCGACGGTTCATACTCTCCTTGATCTTAATGGCCATTGATCTGTGGATTAGCACCTGATTGATCCATGATATATATTTAAAGAGAATGGAGGGTCATTTTCTGATGATCGATTGTGAGAAAATCTCTTGTAAAATCTCTCTGTAATATTTTTCTTTGCATTAATAAACAGCTCCAAGTGGTCGCGTTGGCTGGGGCCGTGGATGTTTCCCCATAGGGGTTTTACCACGTGAAAACATCAGTGTGTTGATATTTGATATGGTTATGTGAGTGGTTACTGAAGGCATTCATCCTCTATTTGAATACCTATGTTGTCGAACATGGCATCAGAGCCTGTTCGAAGACCCGCTCCTGTTGTAGATCGAGATCGTGAAGCTGAGTTTCCTCATCTCCATTTTCTATCATTTCTGTACATTTTTGGACTGAGAGGACTGTTCCATTATGTCTGGAGCACTCATTTCATTTAGGAGCACTTTTCATTTCACTTGAAAAGGTTTTTGTTTGCCCAAGATATGGCCATTAAAGTCAAATCTGGAGGTATAAAGTTTGAATACGCATTTTTTTAATTTTTTGCAAAGAAGTATTTTGGTTTTTTATTTTTTTATTTCTAGGTTGCTACTCTTTTAGAGCTGCATATTTTATTTTCCCCGCACCCTATGTGATCTCGGGAAATCAGAAACAGATAGGAAAAGGTGCATCTTCCGGGTAAGCTCACCGAGATCTAACCCTTGTTGTCATCGAGAAGCGAATTTTTTTTTCTTGTGTGAAAAGAGGTTTTTTTTAGCACGCTCTCCAAGGCCATATTCAACAACAACAACAACAATCCTCCTTCCGAACATTACAATATGTTTTGCAAGACCAATTGGTTAAAAGTTGACTTATTAAGTAAGAGGTATTGAGTTCAAGTCTCTCTTTTGTTACTTTTTTTGAAAAAGTTCATGCTAAAATTGTAAAGTGTATTTCACTTCAAGTATAAAAGTGAATCACTATAAGTAGCTTTAATATTTTATTTTAGAGTTATTTATTTTGCATGCAGATTTTCTTTTTAAAAGTGAGCCCCACTTCTCTTTATAAAAGTGAGTCACTTCATAAAGCAACTTACACTAGCACGTGGTCCTTTGGTTACCATTTATGCCTTTTTTTTAAAGGAAATAACTCTCACATCCGAAGTCTGTTTTCAACGTCGTTTTTTTTAAAACCACATACATTTTCGAGCTCTTTCCATTCATATCATCAGTTTTAGTTTTTAAATATGTATTATATACATATTTAATATGGATTCTATAAGTAATATCCTACTTAACAGCAACACCTACTTCCAATGAAAATCCCATATGGAGGATTTATTAAGAAGTAAAGGATTGTACCAAATTACTTTGGGAAAGGAAACAACACCCATTGATGCTGATAAAAAAGATAAATGGGATAACAAGAATGATGAAGCACGTGGATTAATCAGAATGTCCATCTCTTCTGATTTAACGTTCCACCTTCAATCAATTGATATACCCAAAGAAGCTTGGGAAAAGATTGAATCTGTGTTTGGTAAACCCAATATTATCCGAGCAAAACAGTTAGAAAATCAAGTGCTAACTTTAAGTCCAAGTGATTTTTCTTGCATTGAAGACTATCTATTTAAGTTTAAAACACTAAGAACTTTATGTGAAGAATGTAAGATAGAGATAGACGAATATCATTGCATCTATCTTATTCTTTCTAAGATAGGTAGTGCATATTTTGTGTTTGTATCTACCTTTTATGCCATGCAAGAGGTTCTAGGGGCAACTTATCAAAAACCCAATCTTGAGAACTTTTGTGATGCTTTGATTAGAGAGAAAAATAAACTAGTACAACTTGGAGTGATCAGAACCGCAAGTACCTCCAATAAATCCTTAGTTTCCCAAGAAGCAACATCCTCTCCACAACAACAAGAAATATAAGGGTCCCAAACCCATTCAGAAAGCTTTTTCTCCTAATGGAGACAAAGGAGAAAAATATAAAAATAAGAATACTAACAGACATTGCAACTTTTGTGATAAAAATGGTCATGATGAGTCCAAATGTTTCAAGAAGATTGCATCTTTAGAAGTAGCGATGAAGAAGAACAACATAAGTATTGATTCTACTTCTTCTTTTTCTTCTCATGGACATGCACTTTCTACTTCTGGTTTCTCCTTCAATACAAATTCTACTTCTACTTCTACTTTTGATGAGTGGCTTATTGATTCTGAATAATCCTATCATATGGCTAAGGATAGAGCCATATTTTCTACTCTAAATGAATGTAACACAAAGAAAATATTTTTTGGTGATGATAGATATCTAAGTGTCGAAGGATCTGGAACTGTTCAAGTAGAAAATGGTCATTTCAATGATGTATTATATGTTCCAAGTCTTTCTTGTAACCTTCTATCAGTATATCAAATCAGTCATTCAGTGAAGTTAAAACCATAGATTTTTGACCTCACCAAGTTGTAATCAAGGATCTAAAATATCCTAAGCATGTTCTTGAAACTAGAATTGTTGATGATATTACCAGGTTGTACAAATTTGACAACTTTGGGTTATCATATTTTTCATCAGTTTTTGTTTCTCATAGCAATGACTTGAGCAAACTTTGGCATGAGCGGTTTGGTCATCTAAAATATCGCTCATTGCAGCAACCATGTAATCAACAGATGGTGACTGGTCTTCCTCTTGTTTCATGCATACATGGTGTTTGTGTTGGTTGTGTTCTCCGAAAACATCATCGGGACAATTTTGACAAACGTGCCTCTTGGCACGCCTCGAGTCCTTTGCATCTTGTTCATAGTGATTTGTGTGGTCCATTTTCTTCTCCTTATTTTTCTGGGTGCAAGTATTTCTTAACTTTCATTGATGACTTTTCCAGACGTACTTGGGTTTACTTCCTAAAACTTAAGAGAAAAAATTTTGACAAGTTTTTGGCCTACAAGGCCCTTGTAGAAAATCAATCTAGACATCAAATTCAAAGGTTAAGAACAAATAATGGAGGCGAATATGTGAACAATACTTTTACAAGTCACTGCACTACACAGGGAACCCAAATGCAACACATTGTTCCATATACACCACAACAAAATGGTGTTGCTGAGAGAAAGAACTGCACATTAAAAGAAATGGATAATTGTATGATCCAATCTAAGGGATTAAGTCTAAAGTATTAGGTGGAAGCCATCAACTGTGCAAATTACATAGTAAATCGCTCTCCCACAAAGACTCTTAAAAATATAACACCGGAAGAATCTTCGACTAAAATTAAACCATATGTAAGTCACTTTCGTGTATTTGGCAATATAGCATGGACTCACATTCCTGATGGGAAAAGGAAAGCATTTCAACCTAAAAGTGAGAAGTCTATATTTCTAGGTTATTATGAAGATGTCAAAGGTTATAGACTTCTTCAATCACATTGTAATGAAATTATTATTATAAGAGATGTTAAATTTGATGAAAATCTCTTGGCCTGCGATCCTAATTCGACGTTTGTGCCTTCTTTGGCCTACGAGCCTAATTCAGCGGTTGTGCCTTCTTCAACCTACGAGCCATCTTCGATGCTTGTGTCTTCTTCTGATATGGTTTCTTCTTTAGATGATGATAGTGAGGATGAAAATCCACCTCCACCTACTCACCCTCCTCCAGATGAATCATTTGAACCTGAACCAGCACCAACTCCACCACTTCCTAGATGGGTCTGTTCAAAACGAGAATTAGTTGGTGATATTGTCGGTGATCCTTCAGATCAGCATCGAACACATTCATAGTTCCAACGAGCCTCTTCTCTTTTGGATCAAGTTTTAGAAACTCATGATCCAGAGACATTTGCAGAAGCTTCAGGTCATCTGGATTGGGATACAACAATGAATGAAGAGTATCATTCTTTAATGGAAAATGATACGTGGGATCTTGTACCTCTTCCAAAAGGAAGAAAACTTTTTATATGAAAATGGGTCTACAAAAATAAGTATGCATCAGATGGAAGTGTTGAAAGACACAAGGCTCGGTTACTTGCCAAAGGATTTTCCCAAGTTGAAGGAATTGACTATAATGAAACCTTTTCCCTTGTAGAAAAAATGAATTCCATCTACCTTGTTTTCTCCCTTGCTGCCTCACATAAATGGGAGGTTCATCAGATGGATTTTAAATCCACCTTCTTGCATGGATATTTTCAAGAAGAAATCTACATGGAACAACCTCTTGGCTATGTCCAGAATGATTCTAGCCTTGTTTGTCACCTCAATAAATCTCTTTATGGTCTCAAGCAAGGTCCCCGAGCTTGGTATGACAAAATGGACAACTTTCGTATTGCCATTGGATTCTATAGATGCCATTATAATCCTAATGTCTATACCAAGAAAGTAGGAAGCCATCTCATAATCCTTGTCCTTTATGTTGATGACCTTATCCTTACTGGTAGTGACTCAAAACTTTTAAACCATGTGAAAACCAACCTTAAGAAGAAATTTGAAATGACAGACTTAGGATTTTTTCACTATTTCCTTGGCCTCCAAGTTTTGCAAACCAATGAAGGAATTTTTCTTTCCCAATCTAAGTATGCTTGTGACCTTCTTCTTCGCTTTCACATGGACGATTGTAAACCAACTCCTTCTCCCTTCCACTCTAGATTCAATCTTACTGCCACCTGTACTTCTCCTTAAGTTGATGCCACCCTATACCTTCAGTTACTTGGTAGCCTCTTATACTTGACTGATACCCATCTTGATATTTCCTTTTTTGTTGGTCTTGTTTCCCAGTATATGCAAACACCCCATGAATCCATTAGAAAGCATCGAAAAGGATACTTCTCTATGTTCGTGGTACAGTTCATTTCGAGATACATTACAGTTCAGGGGGGACTCCTTTATTGATTGGTTTCACTGATTCAGATTGGTCTAGCGACCCTAATGATCGGAAGTCTACTACATGTTATGTTTTCAGCCTTGGTTCAGGACCTGTCACTTGGGCCTGTAAGAAACAACATGCGATTGAAATTTCTTTAGTAGAAGCAGAGTATTGAGTAGTGGTAAATGAAAGTAATGAAGCCTTGTGGCTTTGACAGATCCATTCAGAGTTTGGATTCCAGCACCAGCATCCGACCAGCCTTTGGTGTGACAATCAGAGTGCCATAAATCTCACCAAATACCTAGTTCAACATCAGCGTAGCAAACACATCAAGATACACATGCACTTCATTAGAAAGCTCATTCATGATCGATTTATTGAAGTGCTCATTTTCCCTACAGAAGATCAAGTTGTAGACATTTTCACAAAGTCTCTTACAGAAGCGAAGTTTTCCAAACTTTGATCTATGTTAGGCATTCAAGAAGTTCTCCTTAAGGGGGGATAGGCTCTAATGCCTCTTTCCTTCTCCTATTGTGTCACTATTGTAAATCCTTCCATCCTATCCCAAATTGTTCTTAAGGGGGTATGTTAGGATATTTAGACACTCAGGAGTTAGTTAAGATCTACTTGGTCTATTGTGTCATTAGGTAAAAGTGTGTTTTCTAGTGTGTTTCTTTAGTATGCATTGGTATGCATTTGTAGTTAGGAAATCCTATGGTCACGATATGTTCCTGACATAGAGTGATATGACAGTTCATACTCTCCTCGATCTTAATGGCCATTGATCTGTGGCTTAACACCCAATTGGTCCATGATCTCTATTTAAAGAGCATCGAGGGTCATTTGTCGATGATCAATTGTGAGAAACTCTCTTGTAAAATATCTCTGTAATATTTTTCTTTTCATTAATAAACTTCTCCAAGTGGCTGTGTTGGCTAGGGTCGTGGATGTTTCCCCATGGGGTTTTACCATGTGAAAGTATCGGTGTGTTGATCTTTGATTTGGTTATGTGAGTGGTTACTGGAGGTGTTTGTCCTCTGTTGGAATACCTGTGTTGTTGAATAGAGCATAGAAATGCGACTAAGTATAGAACCAAAAATGGATAATAGAGGGGAAGAAGAAAAGGGAAAAATGAGTAAGTATAGAAGAGGAAAAAGAAACGGATCAAAGAACTTTATGCCTCACACAACAACACTTAGTCTGATAATTATCAAGTGATAGAAACACATCAACTATGGGAAAAACATTCTTATCCATGAAATATAGTTGGAGCTCAACAGACCCTATGACTTGGCATTTTATATGAAAGCATATTCTAAAATATGACAAGCTTCAATATATGTACAAATTGGATAAAGTATACAGAATAGATTTTTGCAACCATACCTCTTAGTCTCTGGACCTTGCACTATGATGAGGTTTCACTTCTACTTGTCGATAGTTCTTATGAACTAAAAAACATGTGGTGTAAACGACATAAACATATTTACCTAGCATGGTATAATAAATAACTGAGGATATTTGTTTCCTAAACATATCAAGAGCATAATATATGAATCCTTACCTTCGACCTTGTCATTGTGCTGATGTTTGTGATGATTCACTACTCATGCCCATGTCACTTGTGAAACAGTGGTTATGAACATTTGTATATTGTTCATAATTGATATGGATGTGCATTAGGCATATGCATTGTATTTACTCTGGCACCATTGTTGGCATACCTTCTAGAAGATTGTACTCCATCTTTCTCAGCTGTTGCAGATAAGGCTTCATCCTCGTGTTCAATTACTTTGTTCTTTTTTCAATGCAGAAATACAGAGAATACAATGGACACGAAGGCAAGTTGTTACATAGAAAAACATTAAGAAAATATGGAATACAATTTTATTTATTTCAAGGTAGCGGCATAGAAAATACAATTGACATGAAGATAAGTTAATGTATAGGAAGATATGCAGTACCTAAGGAAAAAAAACAAAAGATCTGCAAATCAGTAGAATAAATATAGATAGAGTAAATGAAAAACAATTAGATATGGAATACGGGTAGAAGTATGCACCTTTGTATGTCTTCTTCTAAATTTTTGGTTAATATTTCTTTTCCTTGTCCAGTTTCCTTATTTGTTTCAATGAAGGAAAGTACAAAACACAATTAGCATGAACGTAAGTTGATATGTAAGGAAAAAACAACAAATATGTACATACAGTAAATAAATTAGAATCAAAGGAATATAGTAACATATAGTGTTAGAAGCATGTACCATTTTTTTTCTTGATCCATGTCTGTGTATATATAAAAAAAATAGTGTCCAAAATCAATTACAAACCAGGAAAAAACAAGAAGTTGGATAACTTGGTTTTGTGCAACAAGCTAGACATATATGCTTTGAGACATAGAAATATGATTTTGCAATATGCTTGATGTATATTTCATAATTCAAGTACAATACTAATTGTATTGTGATTATAACAGTATGTGTCTAAGATAAAGAGGTTGTATTGGGAAATGGGCACATTCAACCATACATGGTCAATAAGTGTGTTTTGTACATGGTTTATCTTATCCAAAAGAAAGCAGAGACTGTATCTGCACATGTAGTTTTCCAATTCTTTTGTTTTGGAACTATTTTGTAGCATGTCAATATTGAAGTCTCCTACAATGAAAATGGTTTCATTCAGATGCAAATGCTTGTTGTCCCTTTGGTTATGGAAGGTTGTGACTATTAAGGAAAGAAGCGCGAAGTACAAACTGTGCAAAAATCACATTGACTGAGATTCGGTCGAAGTGGTTAAAGAAGCATAAAAGAAGGAGCGAAGTAAGAGAAAGTGAGTCATTGAATGAGAAGACTGAGGAAGATAGATCAACAAGGAATATGGATCATGGACAACTTAGTAAGAGGAAAAATCCACCAATAGATTCTTTGGACCACCTCATAGGAAAGAAGGAAAGACAGGTAGGTGAAACCCTGAAAATGCAGGTCAAGTTGACCTAGGGTTTTGGCCTAAGGTTTTCTGAGAGTGATTGTAATGTATTAATATAGGTCAAGAGGACCTAGGTTGGGTTAGAGAAGGTAATGAGCGATTATTTTTGTTGAGAGAGAGAAGTATTATGTTGAGAGAGAGTCTGTTCTATAAGATCTTCAACTGGGTGCGAAGATCAACCCTACAGTTAGGTGTTCAGGGAGGGGAGAGAGAGAGAGAGAGAGAGAGAGATCTGGAAGCTAAGATCACAGATAGAACTGTATGTTTTCCTATAATACCAAGAAACATAGTTTTGTGGATGTATCCCTAGGGAGAGGGTGAACCATGTATATCTTGTTGTTATGTGGGATTGATTTTGTGTTATTTTGCCTTTTGATTACTGTGTTATTGTATCATTGTGTTAGATCTAAGATATAGTTGTGAGAAGTAGGTTTGAGTTGGTAAATGATATATAGATGTTGTGTTGTTGTTGTTTTGGACCCACTTTTCATTTCCTCTGGTTGTAGACACATGTGTCCTGCAACCCTTTATTGCTACTTCGGGTGAGACTGCATCTGCTCCACAGGTGTTGCCGAAAGGGCCAATAGTCAGGGCTTGTTGCTGTGTTGTTAGAGTTGAACCTTGGGTTTTCCCCTGTGCCAACAAATGGTTCCATTGCTGGGACCCTGAACTTGTGATTGTTGGGAACTGAAGAAAGGAGAAAGCTCTGTGTGTAGATATGTTTCTTTAGGCCGTAGTACTCTACTTGAATTGTGAAGCTTTGTGCTAGGAAAGGAAGCAGATGTGAAGAAAAGAGGTAATATCTTAAAGCTGTGTGCTCTGATAAAGGTAAGATAAGTGAAAATTTATGTTTCGAAAGAATGGGTCTAGGTATGTTTGATAGATTTTGTCCTAGTCTGAAAACTAGGGCACAGATAGAAGAAAGAATATTTGATATGAATAGATATGATAGAACTAGTGAAAGATATGTTATTCCTATGCATAGAAAGAACCGTTGGACTAAAAAATGGATGTAGGATCCTAGAAAGAATTTTTTGCAGATCCACCACTATGATCCCAGTGCACAGTATAGGAAAGGTTGGGGATCATTCAAGAGAAAGAGGCGATTGACTCTTTGTTATAATTGTAGAAGATTGGAACATATTACCAAGGAATGCCCTAGTCGAGGTCCTATTTTCCTTTGTTGTAAGGCTATTGGACATGAAGTTTTAGATTTCCCTAGAATGATTTCCAAAGTTGAAAATATGAACATGAGACAAGAAGACCATCAAAAAGGTCAAGAGATAAAGAATATTCTCAAGAGCCAGAAAGAAATAGAGACTATATTATTATAGATGAAAGAAACCCTGAATGATAACAGAGACACCAACTTATCAGAGTTCTTAAAAGAGAAGTAGTGCATAGAAAAAATAATAGGATAATTTGACATAGACTGTGTCCTGGATGAGGAAACATAAGTGAACATCATGACTGAAAGAACTTGGGAAATTTTGGGAAAGCCTACTATGGTTCCTTCACTAGGAGGAATAAGATTATTTAAAGGGAAGATGATAACCCTATGTGGAAGACTTACCCAGATACCTATGAGTGCTCATGAAACTTCGACAGAAGAATAATTTGAGGTCTTTAAGTTTGTTGAGAACAATGCCCCATTTTCAATTTTTCTAGGAAAAACTTGGGTTGAGAAAGATCAAATACGAAGGAAACAAGAAGAGGAAGCTCTAGAATAGAAAAAGAAAGAAATAAGAGATTTCATGGCTAGGAGAATATCGTGCTTACTAGAAGAACATGAGGACAAGTAAAATATACTAAGGACCAAATACCTAGATGTCGAATTTGAAAGAACACACGAAGACTTGAAACTCTTATCCATATAGGAGACTAGAGAAACTACCCTAGAAAGAGAATAAGTATTACCCTTGAAACCTATGAAAGACCCTCCACAATGAGAATTTACTATGCCAAGAGGAGATAAGAACAATAATGGAAAGAGGAAACCGGTGACTCAAATCACAAGAAAGAAAGCCAGAAAGCTCAACAAGAAGAAAACAAAGTTAGAAAAATTGCAGTAAGTTCCAGAGAGGACTTCACAGAAGGAAGGTTTGCAGAATTGGAACTTCGTCAGGATATTAGAACAATGTAGATTGGCACTTCTCCACAACGAATTGATATGACTGTTGGAGGCATCCGGGCCATTATAACAATGCTCCAGAATGGGTAGAAACACAGTTATGGCTGGAAAGATCGCCATTGGACCATTGTGACTGTGCCATAATGGATAGAATTGCATTGATTGAGGCATTCTTGTACATTGGAAGAGTCTGTTATGACGTTGTCTATTTATCACGTCGAGTGTTGCACCGACAACACTTTTGCCAATTGTGATTATCTGAGCCCACAGAGAACTAGTTGCTTTCGGGCAGTGCTTATTGGGAGCTCGCCACCCGTTCTGTTACATTGAGTGTTTTCTCACCGACCTAACATATATGATCTCGAGCGTTCATGTCAGATGACATTAGCATAGTAGAAAAATGCATCGAAGAGATCCTAATAGAATTTATGGCTGAAAAGGTGATGTCCACAGGCATACAATCTTCATCGACGCGAGGATTGGAAGCATCCTCATCGACTGCGCAACATCGGTCTAGCCAACCCGCTGATAAGAAAAGTAGAAAGCATCGTAATGACTTAGTGAATGAAAATCTCATCCAATCTATTCTTCTTGAGTATATTCCGTCTCTGGCTGGTGTGATTAGTTGTAACAGTGTCTCGAGGGACCTCAAATACACATTGATCACTGCGTACCTCCTGAAGGGATACACGCAGTTGGATTATAGTTGGGACAGATTATGACATTGAAGATCAATGACTTCAACTTGGGAGATCACAAGAACTATGGCATGCTCGCCCCACATAAGTATTTGACCAAAACAAAGGGGACGAAGTTGAAGATCATCCCCCAGTCGTGGACCATGGACATCGCAAGGTCCACCATCTTGAACGTGATGAAGATAACCCACTTTGGAATGCATCAGGAGGTTAACGCATGCGTTAAACTCCTATTGTCTTGCTTCCATGGAGGTTATTTGTGGCTGGACAGATGCATCACCGTAGATCCAACGTTGATCCATCAGATCACCGAATTAAGCATGCAAGGACCAGACCCACAAGAATTTTATCCAGAGAAGGTTGTCGATCGTGCCCTGGTATAGAGAATCAAAGACACCTATGGTGATGTGGAGAAGGGGAAGCGAGGCTACAAGGTAGCTTCCATCCAGAACAACATAGTGAGCCTAGCCTACCAGTTGATCATTGGTAACCTAGTAAGGAAGAACATACCCACGCAGGTCACGGGATTCATTGTTGACCTCGCGTGAAAATGCATTGAAGGACTACAAATGAACTAGGCAAGTTACCTTGTCAACCAGTTAGAGAAAGACTCTCGGGAAGCTCAGGATTAAGGCTATGAGTTCCATTTTAGCTGGTTGTTGATCCTCATCGCCTTCATTTCTTGGGAGATGTCAGAAGGAGCGACCATCCCTGAGATTGAGTCGTCTGAACCCCTAGCTTCGAAGTTCACTATGCTCTGGTACTTGAGAGACATGGCTAAGCAATGGTAGTCAAACACGGTGTTCCACACCTATTACCTGCAGTTGAAGAGGGATATTGATTCTTTCCCACGTATGATGCCAAACACCCTACACAGGTTTAGGCCATTTGTGAAGTTCCACGCAGATAGACATTTTATTTATATCACTGGATGTGGAGATGAACATAAATAAGAGCTTCAATCCTACTATAAGGTCAATGAGGAGTACATGGAATAAATAACTAAGGAATGGACCACATATTTCCTTATACCAGTTGACTAGGAAGAACTGTCCGACCTTAACCTCATTGGTAGTCTCGTGGTCACTCGAGAAGAATATGATGCACCCAACAGTAGCAAAAGGAAAAAGAAGGAAGAGGTACAGAAGCTGATCAACACATCAGAAGAAACTGCTTCAGATTCACCTGGAGGGGGAGGAGGTGACGAAGTAGACAAGGAAGAGAACGATAGGAAAGAAGAC
Organism: Picea engelmannii; assembly: GCA_009831015.1. Taxonomy (NCBI): domain Eukaryota; kingdom Viridiplantae; phylum Streptophyta; class Pinopsida; order Pinales; family Pinaceae; genus Picea; species Picea engelmannii. Next base: position 794,693 of record ML783954.1, on the reverse strand, counting down.
AAACTAGAGAAGGGCGAAGTAACACCACCTAGGGACCCACTTGATGAAGCTGAGACATCCAAGAAAAGAAAGGTTTCCCCCAAGAAACCTACATCATAGAAGAATTCAAAAGCCAATAAACCACCATTTCAGACTATGCTAACGGTGGATGGAATTGACCTTATCATTGTTGTTGTGCCAGACACCTCAGAGGATATCTTGCAGTGAAGCAAGGCCAAACAGGAGACAATGTTTGATAGGATCGAAGAAGAGATTAAAGGAGTACAACAACCTCTTTATTCGAGTCATGCAATGTCTATTGTGCCACCATCACCAGAAGGAGTAGAGTTGGGAGATGAGCCTACCCATCTACATAGATTATCAGACTCGACATAAGCTCACCTTCATCATGTCCAGGAGGAAAATGAACACGCCATAGAGGCCTTGAAGTAAGAAAAAGAGGAAGCCATAGAGAAACGTCGAGTTTCCCAACAAGAAAAAGACAGCCTCCAGGAAAAGTTTGCAAAGGATAGAGCGTAGATCCAGAAGGATAAAGAAACGTTTCTCATAGAGTAGATTGAAGTTAAAGAAGCAGCCAGCAGATCACTTCACTCTGTGACAGGATTAGAACAGATGGAAGAAAACCTAGTGGAGACTCAAGTGGGAAACATTGTTGAATCCATTCAACAACTCCAACAAAGAGTAGCAAAACTATATATACAAGCAGTACCAAGCACTCTGCAGGAAGTGCGAGACCAAAGGGAAGAAACTACCCAAAGTGCAGTCCATAAAACCAAGGCATTGACCTTAGAATGAAAAAATCTCAACAGTCGAAGTGTGCCGACTTATGAGCACCTTGTAGAGGACCCTAAACTAAGGACACTGGAGTCACAATTCCAGGAGGAAAATAAGTAGGTAGAAACAGTACAAGCACAGTTGAATCCATTGTCAATGGTTGAGAGGATGAAAAGGTACCAAGAATAGTGCATGGTTCAACAATAGGTTCATGCCATTCAGAGTAAATTCATGGAAGTGACTCAGAAGCTCCAGCTAGTGCAGGATGAATCTTGCACACTTTTTGATGAGATTGAAGGACGAGGTACATAACTAGAACAAGTGGTCACCATAGTAGAATAGCGCTTGGAAGGACCTGTGATGGAGAAGGTTATTCAGAAGTTTGTTGAGCAGGAGGCTCTGGCGAAGCAATAGGTCGAGGCAACTCAAGCCAAGCTAGAGGCCTTTGAGGTAGATTTTCCAGATCAGAGTGACTGGGGATGAGTCAGAGGTGTGTGTTCGGGGCCTATTGGCCCTTGATCAAGTTTTGGAGAACCTTGGTCATGTTTTACCATTTTTGGGACTTCGACAGGTTGGAACTCAACCCTGATCGGTGAAATGATAATAATTGATTGTTATATTCCCTACTTTAGCAGGGAGTAATAAGATACATAAACACTAACCCTAAACCTATGTTAGGTATATATGTCATTATTATATAAAGAAAACATTTGTACACATATGACGTTATTATAAAAATGTTATCTATGTCATCATGATGTTGATCCTATACACATATGATCACCTTATTATAAAGATTTTGACCTTATTATAAAGATGTAGGTCACTGTAAATAAACATATCATAATTGAAAGGAGTAACCAAAATATAAAAAATTGACAACTTAATGTTTGGTATGGTGTAGGTAAGATAATTACTTGTCAGGACAAGGATTTGTCACAATGAACGAAAATGACAGGAAGCTTGCTCGGTTAAGAGAGGCATTAGAGGCGAGGGGCGATGGAAAATGTTATTTCCGTTTCTATGATTGCAGATGCTTGCAAAATAGAAGACTTTTAATAACAACAACCCAAAAACATTGTAGGGAGATGGGGCACGACGAAGGGGGTTATGAATATCATACCTTGGTAAGAGGATTCAATATTTAATGTATTCTCTGTAATAATCAGTATGTCATGAATTTTAGTAATATTTCTTATCGGGGTTTTTATATTTTCTATACACACTAACTTTTCTATGTTTTTTTTAAATATATAGACGATGCCCCCAAAGTGTCGACCTCCGGAGAGTTATTTGCCAAGTACTAGTAGAAATACTACTTTACATGGAGATGAACTTCGAGATCAGAATATTGAAGCTATTGATCAAGTTATTAATGATGATATGGATGGAGATAACGTTAGTGATTCAAATCAAGGAGATGAGATACATAGATTGATCCAAGACACATTTTCTCCATTTTATGAGGACAAACAAGATGATAGTCATGATGTTGATCCTCTACTTGAGAAGTCATGTCAACCTCTTTATGAAGGCTCAACAACAAATATTTTATCTGCTATATTGTTGTTGGTGAACCTGAAGGTTTTTAATGGTTTATCAAACACATGTCTCACACAGATACTATGGTATTTAATTTGTTAATTATTTATGCTTGCATGTTCACAAATACTTAAAAGGTTCAAGTTTTTCCTATATTGGTATTTTTTTCTAATTTGTAAATTAGTATATTGGATGATATATTGATGATGAATATTGTTTACATTGACTTATTGCTTAGAATTTCGTAGATTGTTAGGTGATGTTCTATTATTGACGTCAAATATTTTTCCACACACATATCGAGAAATATCCATGATTATGAAAGAAATTGGAATGGACTATCAAGCTATTAATGCATGTCCTAATGATCATATCATATATTATGGAAAATATGCATTAGAAAATGAATGCCCACAATGTCAAATAAGTAGATATTGAACCGATAAAGCGTCAAACAAGGTGTCTCACAAAGTTCTTCGTTATATTCTGATAATTCCACGTTTCCAACGGTTGTTCAAGTGCCAAAGTATAGCAAAGTTTATGGATTTCCATGTAAAGAACAGAAGTTGAGACGATGTTCTTTGAATGCCTGGAGATGGTTATGCATTGAACTACATCGAAGAAAAGTGGCCAATTTTTAAAGAAGAACCTCGTAATGTTAGACTTTCTTTGGCAGCTGATGGTGTCAATCCATTTGGAGAGCTTCATTCTACATACTTAGTGTGGCCTATTTTTGTTATAAACAATAACCTTCCTCCTTGGATGTCGATCAAGAGAGAGCACACAATGTTGGCAATGATTGTTCTAGGTATTTAATTATCTTTTACTTGCTTTAAAGGATGACAAAATATTTCATTTCTTTGTTTCGTGCATGGTAATTATTTCTTTTATATATCACGACATCTAGATAAGTATAATTAATCATGCAGTAGGTTGAACCAATTAGGTAGGTACTAGGTTAAAGATATGAATGTATATATTGAGCCTCTCATCGATGAGTTGTTGAATTTATGGGTTGGCGTCACTATGTATGACATCTCTAGACCAATAGGGAAAAAATGATTTCAATTCCATGGAATACTATCATGGACAATTCATGATGTTCCCGGGTTAACACATTTTTGTGGTATATGGTTACTTTATTTTTGTGATTTAATATTATATATCTTTTTTGAAAAAATCATGCATTATTTTAAATTGTAACTCTAATTTGATGCTACATTTATTCATATATCTTGTAGGTCTTCAAACAAAGGGTAAATTTGCATGCCCAGTTTGTGGTCCTAGGATAAAATATCATCATTCAAAGAGTTTAGCAAAGGAAGTGTTTGATGAGTATAGGCACTTTCTGCCTAAGAACCATAGTTATCGAACCACAGACAAAGCAAAGTTCAATGGTAAAGAAGAAAACAAAAAAAAACCATGAAGAATGACAACTAGCCTATGGAAGTTGGACTATATTAGAAATCATCAAGGTACACAAATTATTTATGTATGACCTATTATATAAATCTTTGGTTAATTTCATTAGTATTAAATTCATTTTGTCCCATTAATTAGTGTTAATTTCAATTTGTTGATGTTTCATGAATGTCGTTA
>ML783954.1:768365-785696 GCA_009831015.1 Picea engelmannii | reverse complement strand
GCAAATTTTGCAAAGTTATGAATATGTAACAAGAAAAAATACACATCATGAATGCACGCAAGTTATTAACCCATGCACATTCTTGTAAATTAATTAAAAAATAAAATGGTGGGAGTGTTTTTTTTCCTATATGTGTTGGATGATTTGGTTTCTTTGATTTTAGCTTTGGAATAACAAACCTAGTGGCCCGAGCTACATAAACAAAATAACATCCATTTTCCCATCTCCCCAATCTTATCTCTATTTTCAACCACAATTTTAAATATGATCCACGTAATCTTTGTCGATGAAACTAGTATACGCACTTATAGATATTTATATCCACATGTCTTTTATGCATACTTTTTTATTTCTCATCCCATCTAGAAAAAAAATAGTATGGTGCACTAAGTAGAGATACACACCTACATACTTAAAATAAAAATTGTTTAATTATTTTAAGACCCTCTGTTGGCAGCCATTTTGCAATTTTATCTTTTCCTTACAAGCTTCCTACACAAGGGTGTTGAACCCTCAATACTCGTCGCAATTCTTTAAAACAAAACAACACTATTATATTTCACATTCACACACCTGCCTTTCGTTTTCATTTTCACAACTGAAAGCATGAAAACCTTGAGTTGGAAGTCATGTCGATGGCATTAAAATCATCTTTGGATTGTTATGAATCCTTTTGTTCATGTGGTCATAAATTTTTTCACTCGTATCTCACTAAAGGTCATACATGTGTCAAAACACCAAACCTTTATTCACTTTGCATTTTGTTAGTATGGTTTCAATTTATAAGTTCATGATGCAATGATTTTTGGTGTCTTTGATTAAATCCTTGGTGCAATGGTTTCATAGAACGCATTAATTTTATGATTAAATCTTTGGTGCAATATTCGACATGTTGTTTTAAATCATAAAAATGCTATTGTTTGTTCAAACATTCAGATCGACTTGTCATGGTTTTTAATGGTTATTTGTTTGGCATGTTGTTTACATTGTTTTTGACACACACCAAAAGTGATTTGAATTACCAAGGCGTCTTCGATTGTACATGCCAACATGAATGTTTTGCATGGTTTCAATTCACCCCACCACCCTCTCATGCATAAGCATTAATGTCTGCCTTACACCTCGGGCTACCTCTGCTTGTTTTGAGAAAACTGTGGGAATTAGTCATGTGTCTACCCTGCCAAACCCCCTCACCAATTACCCTGTTGACTGTGTGCTCTCTGCTATGGCTCCTGTAGTGCGCATAGAACGCAATGGCATCCAAACATTGTTGTTATTTGATAATGCTCATGAGGACCTGGAGAGTAATGGCTGGTTAGTTTTCATTCAAAAATTTGAGGGTTTCAACCTCACAGTCGCTCAACAGTTTGCCCTCACGTTTAATGGATGCAAGGCCAAATTTGGGGACATCCAACTTGAATTGAATGAAGAATTCCTCAGCTCAGCCACTGGTCTGCCAACCAAGGGGTAGAAATGGTTTAAGAATTCGAAGGTGGATGAAGTGCCATGGCCTCTCCTATTTACCTCGAGGAAAATTATCAGTTGTGACAAAGGTACACATGAATTCCAATGGGCGTTGGATCGATAATGGCATTTTAGAACATTCTTTTTGGGATTAGGTTGTTAGTCTTATATAGGAATAGCAATTTGGGACATTGTTCCCATATTTTGTGCAAACAGTTTTGATGATTTCCACAGGGAATGTTTCATCATGTGGCCTTTATATACTTATTATTTTTTGTAAACAACCCATCACTGTTGGGAGAACAGAGACTATGGACTGATGATTATACAGACTCGAATGAAACTGGATTTTTTGTACAGCTTTAGCTTCAATTTATCTTACTTTTGTTCAAGTTTTGTGCATTTTAATTTGTAATCAAATTATTAACTACTTTAGATATCAAGATTTGTTACAGGTTGATGCGATATGATTTAAAGTATTTTTCATATTTGATGTATCTCATTTTACTTACAACAATTACCCTATTTCAATTTAATGAATAGAAGGTTAACCTTTTTTGTTGAATGAGCAGTTATGTACAAATCTTTGCAGAGGGATTTATCTTGATGTGATTATTTGTAAAATATAAAATTGTTGTTGCTATATGTCTTGTTTGTTCTATCATTCGTATTCAAGAGCGTCGTTGCTTCCTATTTATGAGAAGCTTTTGGAAAATCCGGTGCGGGTTTCCCCCATCAAACAGTTAAATAAAATACTATGCACGGGACAAATAGGAAGCACTACTACAGGTCAGTCTGTTAGTGTTATTCAATTAATTTATTTAATATATAAATTTCTCGTAATCTGTACACGTCTCACTGTTCATTTTTATAGTTCAGATTTACAGTTAGTATTGTTATTTTAATTGCTTAGCTTAGATTGCTTTCATTTTATTTCTTTCTCATAAAAATTATAAAAATAAAAAATAATAGCTTCGCTGTCATAAGATAATTCACAAATGATTTTGCAAATTTCGATCAAAATTTGTATTTTGTAAATGTTGTATATATAATCAAGATTTAATTGTATTGATAACTGAACATTTAATAAGTAGAATTATTGTTTTATAATATTAGTTAGTAAACTGTATATATATTTTAGATTTGTATATAGTTTGCAGTAATTGTTTTTCACTTACATTAGTTTCTTTAGCTCAATCTTTTTACTTTCCTAGGACTTAGATTGGCCAACGGAGCCGCTAAACCCATCGGAGTGGATTAATCCAAACGGCTTGAGTTATTTAGACAACCCTAGACTGGATCCACCCCTCTAGTTGATGAGCAGTCAATTTCTCCCATCAACAAATGGCGCTAGAAGGAGGGTCAACTGACAAGCTGGCCTTGTAGGAGCCTTTATTTTTAAATGTATTCAATTTCCCCCATGGCTCCCCAAATCACTGTGTTGGAACATTCTTTCAACTTCTCATTACCCAATGTTCCCAACGAGATAGTCTCTCGCTTGTCCAAACTCACCTTTGATGGTGGAGGCAATATATCTGCTAAAGACCACCTTAACAAATTTTGGTGCAAATGCATCAAACATGACATCTCAGATTTAAGAGTCTTATGCAGACTTTTCGCTTTTACTTTTAGAGGTCGGATCAAACATTGGTTTGAATCCTTTCCAGCATGTCACATTTTTTATTGGTTTCAATTTGTAGATGAGTTTCTAGATGCTTTTGAAATTTATGATTTCGATCAATTATGTGAAGAATTTCATACTTCGTTAATCAACAGTGATTCATCTTCAGAAGACATTTTGACAAGAGTTTATCATATCCTCTGTAAATTTAATCTCGATGACATGTCATTTTCATTAAGTCTCTTATGTGATGCTTGCATCCCTTCCATCCAGTCATATTCAAGCACGAATGAAAAACTAATTACAAATCCTATCACTCAACTGCAAGAACAATTATCTTCGCAAGAAGAGAAGGATCCTTTTGACAATGTTGAACAAGCTAGGGAGGTAGAATCTATTGACTGGATTCTTATTGACAACCAAATTGGTTTTTCCTTTGAATCATTGTATTTTCAGTCTATGACCAGTGTGGAAGAAGATTTGTTTCTAGCTCATGGTGAATATCCTCATTCTTGTAACTCATGCTCTAATCAACATTTAAAATTAGTCATTGAAGAACACTTAAGCGACGAAAATCCTATTGAATGTTCTAGTACTCCTATGAAACTGATTAGAGAAGAAGATATGCAACTAGAAGAAGAAACCTTAAACCTTCATCCTCAAAATGCACTTTGTTCACAGGAAAGACTAGATGTTTTTCACATAAATTTTGAATTATCTATCACACAAAAGGAAAATCCAGATGATCATATCATGTCGAGGTATTCATCACCAAAACAGAGTAAGGGTTTTAAAGAAGGTGAAGAGAAATCTCTTGAGAATACCATTGTTAATTCAAGAGATTCTTTTCATGTGCTTATGTCTAATTCCTTTTATTCTTTATATCCTGATCTCTTCCTAGACTCTGTCAGACTTGACACATTACCTACAACATCCTACTCTTTTCCGCCACAATCATATCTTTTTAGTATTCAAAATTTTGGTGAAATTAATTCCGAGCATAACATTGATAAAACCGGATTTGACGCTTGTTCACTTTCATCACTCACATGGGAAAAGGATATGTTGCAAAATGATTTTACACAATTTATTGTTGAAAAAGACAATGCATTATATTTTATGGAGATCAAACGTTCTACATTTCATATTTGTTCTTTGCCTAGCTCAAATCTTAATGTTTATACTTCACATTTTGAAATGATCAATCTCATCGAAGGAAACATTCAAACCAATGATCCAATTGATTGCACGAATCCTCCTATGATGAGTTTCCCATTGATATATTCGTTTCATCAAAGTCATGGTTTGCATCCTCATTTTTGTGACAGGATCTTAGGATGGCTTGAATATTCATATATAAAAAAATTTCATAATAAAGATAAAGTTGTGCTTGCTTTCTTTTTACCTAAGTATCTTGGAAGTAGGCGTGACATATTTCTTGTCGATCCTCCATGTGAAGAAATTAATGAACACTTAGAGAATTGTAAGGAGGATGGGGAATTTCATCCTTGTCTAATGGTTTTTTCATTTCCTCATAATCTTGATAAGTTTTTCAAACTTACTTACACTCACCCATGCCATTATGACCCTTATCATGACAAGACTGCGCAATGGCCAGAGGATTCATACATCAAGAATACTGAAGGGAATGGTAAGATCATGCTTACTTTGTTTTTAGATGTTGATTATGAAGGTAAGTGTGATATGTTTCTGTCATTTTTTGATATATTACCATTCTTATTAGTAATTCTTGATCTGGTTTCCATTGCAGGATTAGAGTTACTCCGATGGCTACATTGGAAACATGACTTCACGTAGCATCCTGATTGGTTTAATAGTTAGGGTAGGTTTAGGAATAGGTTTTCTTTCAGTTTTATTTCTCACTATTTCTCTTTGTAATAATGCAGTCCAGAACACAAGTGGGCACACCACGAGAACCATAATACGACTATTATCAGGGAAGTCTGCTTGATCTTTTTCTCTTTGCTTTTAGTTGAATATTTGTTTTCAAAAACACAGTATCGTCATGAAAATATTAAATGGAAAGTAAAGAGACAAATAAATCTGAATCAACCTTGACCCAAGGTACCATGAGTAGGAATACTTTCACATCAAACAGGATTTTTCTACTTTCTTTCAGTCTCCCAAGGGATTTGTTGCATGAGGTTTTTAGATGCACCTTCTGTACATATTTTCTTTTGTTTTTTGGATTTCTTTGCTTTCAAATCTTTCTTCGCTGGTGTGTTTTGTTTCCTTTTATGCTTATCAGTATTTCTCTTGAAATACACATGCCTGCACCATGAACCATTTCAGAAAAAGAGAACAGAAAAACTTCTCCTTTGAAATAACTATTGAATATTGTTAAAACATCAATCATGATATTCTTCTAAAATTTACAACCATGTTGAAGAAAGCTTGTTGTTTGAAAGGAGTTTATTGATTTCAATCTGTAATTGAAGCCTGTCATGATCATCTATTTCTTCTTACACTGTCCCTGTTCCTTAAGAGAACAACTCAGAAGATGCCTCTCTGCCTTCGAAGGTCGGTTTATTAATAAATCATCTCTATATCTTAATGAAGGACCATTTAAAAATCTTTCTCAAGGTATGTAAAAATATGTCCAAAATATCATAATTTTCAGCGTCACCCCTCTCAATTATATATCTTTAAAAACGAGACAAATCATTAAAAGAGTTGTGGGAAGTGCTTGTAAACCCGCCAGGATACTGAACAGGTCTGTTGGCAGTGAGTAAATACATCCATGACGCCAAGATAACTTTTTCGGGGTACTGAATAGGCCCACTGGCAGCGAAGCAATGTCGGGTATATGAAAATTTACAAATATGGAATCTCTTGACCTTAAAATGTCCTTTATTCTGATCTAGAACTTCTTGGCAGGATACAGATATCAGAGTGGGTTAAATGGCAACCCTGTTGAGGCTATGGATGCCTGCTGGCAGCAGTGGCTTTGTCAACAGTACTGGAGATTTTATCCTTAATATCGTGACTCGCTTTTGTTTAGATTGTCATCAGTTTTCATCTTTTAAATAACAAGCAATCTGGAACTGGAATTTGAGTTATTGTTTTCATCTTTTAAATAAATGTTTAAACAATTTTCTGGTTTTTTTTGAGTTATAATTATTCTCATTATCCTAATTTGGATTTGTTCTTTTGGCAAAGATAATTTCTTCTACCAGTGTGTCGCCATTGTTCGCATCCATTTTGCAATTTTATCTTTTCCTTACAAGATGCCTACACAAGGGTTTTGAACCCTCAATACTCGTCGCAATTCTTTAAAACAAAACGACAATATTATCTTGCGCATTCGCACACCTGCCTTTCATTTTCATTTTCACGACTGCAAGTGTGAAAACCTTGAGTTGGAAGTCAATTCGATGGCATTAAAATCATCTTTGGATTGTATGAATCCTTTTGTTCATGTGGTCATAAATTTTTTCACCCCTATCTCACTAAAGGTCATACATGTGTCAAAACACCAAACCTTTATTCACTTTGCATTTTGTTAATATGCTTTCAATTTATAAGTTCGTGATGCAATGATTTTTGGTGTCTTTGATTAAATCCTTGGTGCAATGGTTTCATAGAATGCATTAAGTTTATGATTAAATATTTGGTGCAATATTCAACATGTTGTCTTAAATCATACAAATGCTATTGTTTGTTCAAACATTCGGATCGACTTGTCATGGTTTTCAATGGTTATTCATTTGGCATGTTGTTTACATTGTTTTTGACACACACCAAAAGTGATTTGAATTACCAAGGCACCGTCGATTGTACACGCCAACATGAATGTTTTTCATGGTTTCAATTCACCCCACCACCCTCACACGCATAAGCATTAACGTCTGCCTTACACCTCGGGATACCTCTTCTTGTTTTGAGAAAACTGTGGGAATTAGTCCTGTGTCTACCCTGTCAAACCCCCTCACCAATTACCCTATTGATTGTGTGCTCTCAGCTATGGCTCCTGTAGTGCGCATAGAACCCAATGGCATCCAAACGCTGGTTTTATTTGATAACGCTCATGAGGACCTGGAGAGTAATGGCTGGTTAGTTTTCATTCAAAAATTCGAGGGTTTCAACCTCACAGTCGCTCAACAGTTTGCCCTCATGTTCAATGGATGCAGGGAAAAAGTTGGAGACATCCAACTCGAATTTAACGAAGAATTCCTCAGCTCAGCCACTGGTCTGCAAGCCAAGGGGAAGAAATGGTTTAAGAATTCGAAGGTGGATGAAGTGCCATGGTCGTTCTTGTTTACCTCGAGGAAAATTATCAGTTGTGACAAAGGTACAAACGAATTCCAATGGGAGTTGGATCGATAATGGCATTTTAGAACATGATTTTTGGGATTAGGTTGTTAGTCTTAGATAGGAATAGCAATTTGGGAGATTGTTCCCATATTTTGTGCAAACAGTTTTGATGATTTCCACAAGGAATGTTTCATCCTATGGCCTTTATATACTTATTATTTTTTGTAAACAACCCATCACTGTTGGGAGAACAAAGACTATGGACTGATGATTATACAGACTCAAATGAAAGTGGATTTTTTGTATGACTTTAGCTTCAATTTATCTTACTTTTGTTCAAGTTTTGTGCATTTTAATTTGTAATCACATTATTGACTACTTTAGATATCAAGATTTGTTACAGGTTGATGCGATATGATTTAAAGTATTGTTCATATTTGATGTATCTCATTTTACTTACAACAATTACCTTGTTTCAATTTAATGAATAGAAGGTTAACCTTCTTTTTTGAATGAGCAGTTATGTACAAATCTTTGTAGAGGGATTTATCTTGATGTGATTATTTGTAAAATATAAAATTGTTGTTGCTATATGTCTTTTTTGTTCTGTCATTCATATTCAAGAGCGTCATTGCTTCCTGTTTACGAGAAGCTTTTGGAAAATCTGGTGCGGGTTTCCCCCATCAAACAGCTAAATCAAACACTATGCACAGGACAAATAGGAAGCACTACTACAGGTCAGTTTGTTAGTGTTATTCAATTAATTTAGTTAATATATAAATTTTTCGTAATCTGTACACGTCTCTCTGTTCATTTTTATAGTTTAGATTTACAGTTAGTATTGTTATTTTAATTTCTTAGCTTAGATAGCTTTCATTTTATTTCTTTCTCATAAAAATTATAAAAATTAAAAATAATAGCTTCGCTGTCATAAGACAATTCACAAATGACTTTGCAAATTTCGATCAAAATTTGTATTTTGTAAATGTTGTATATATAATCAAGATTTAATTGTATTGATAACTGAACATTTAATAAGTAGAATTATTGTTTTATAATATTAGTTAGTAAACTATATATATATTTTAGATTTGTATATAGTTTGCAGTAGTTGTTTTTCACTTAGATTAGTTTCTTTAGCTTAGTCTTTTTACTTTCCTAGGACTTAGATCAGCCAACGGAGCCGCTAAACCCGTCGGAGTGGATTAATCCAAACGGCTTGGGTTATTTAGACAACCCTGGACTGGATCCACCCCTCTTGTTGACGAGCGGTCAATTTCGCCCGTCAACACCCTCAAACATGGTTTTTACACTATGACTCATTATTTCAAGGCTTCATGGTTAAAAATATGAAAAAATAATATGTACATCTATACAAATTTGTTTTAAGAAATTATTTTTACACTATATTCTAATAAGTTGTGCATGTACCTCTAATATTTCCTCTTGGTTAATAGATTGATGTGTTTCCATATTTCCATTGCAACTAACATGGTATAAGAGGGAAGGATTGGTCTATAGAATCCCTTGTCACATAAGGAGAGCTCACATACATGGCCCCCTTGCATCAACCCTTTTCACACTAGGAGACGTCACTTACATGGCCCTCTAGTCCATCTAATTGAAATTGTAGTTGGGATGTAGTATCAGGGAAATGACAAATACCTAGGAATCATGCATAATAAAGGAGAAAGAAAGAATGTGAGCAATAGAGAAAAAAGGCATGGAGAATGAGACATATAACAAATCTCAAGGAGAAGAATACAGATATGGAGGTGGTGTTTACTACCCTTTTAGAGAGTGAAAAAATTCTGTTGAATGCAATTTCCCATAAAAGAACCTACACAAAATACACCATCATAGGTATTTAATAGAAAGGAGGAATCGTGTATAAAACCCAGGGAGAACTAATAGATAACACAATTATGAGGTTTGGATTTCACCCTCTGGTGTCGTCCTAAACCTTCTGGGAATACCTATCTAGGATTTTTTGACTTATCAGTGCCCATTTGGGAAACCATCGTTGCCCGTTGTCTAGTTTGTAAGATAAAAATTGGTATTTATGGCCACTCAGGGCCAGGTGTCAAATGCAAGAAGGAATACATTCTACTTTGCACACAGGGCCAAAAAAATAAAAAAAGACCAAGGAACAGATAAAACATGGTGAAGTATTAGTGACCTGGACCAAGACATGGTCCGATGTAGACTTGTGCTACCTGTGCTTTCCCTTTTTCTCAATCAGCCATGACCCTTCTCAAGACTTGCAAAAATGCCATCACATTATCCACCCTGCACCATCTATCATATTCCATAGACTGCACTTCACTCATGGTTGTTTTTATGTCCTTCAGCTCCTATTTGATGCTGTCAAGAGTTGTCGAGAGCTCTGTGTCCCTGAAAATCGAAGGAGAAGGCCGGTGGGAGAGAGGAGAGGAGGAAGAAGAGTTCAAGTGAGGGGAGGAGGGAGAAACTATGGGGGCGGGATGAAGGGGCGATGGGGAAGGAGGCGCATAGCCAATTGAATTACCCATCAGATCAAACCATTCCACTCTACAACTGAAGGGGTTTGAAAGTGGGGAGGGGGCAGTTTTAGGGTCCACTTTCAGAATTTATGGAGAAGGGACGACTAAGAGGGTAAGGGGATGGAGGGATATTTCTCCCAGTGACTGGGCATCCATGGGAGCCAGAGGAGGGGGAGAAGCCAAATTGTAGTGTGGGGAAAAGGTTGGAGAAGGGTTATGGGTCGTGCGCGACTGAACTAAAGGAGGAGGTTCCCTACCTCAGGTCCAATACCAGGTTGTACCACACCTTGATCTACCCCTGAGTCGTGGCATGAAGGGAGGGTCTATGCACACTAGAAGCCACCAGGATGGAGGGTAAGCACCAGCAAACTCCAAAATTTTCCAGAGAGAAACGCACCAGGTCGAAGGATCATAGTTGTGGGTGAAATGAGCTTCCAGAAGGTTTCTTCAAAATAAGGGAGCATGAGAGAACTCTTCAAACTGACGTGGAGGTGACCAATAAGTCTCGTCGTGAAGCACCATGAAGACTCACATGAGGGAGGTAAGGTGTTGAAGCATGTAGGCTGTCAGGTGCGCGTGTGGGAGGTAAGGTGACAACGAAGAATTTTCCAGCCAACAAGTGCCCAAGTGATGGGACGTGAGACTGCTACCCGTGGACAAGTGGCTTGGCTGAGTGGCTCTTTGCTGCGAGTATGGATGTGACATGAGATTGCCACCTGTGGCCATGTGGCCTGGCCAGGTGGATCTATGTGGTGTTGCGTCCTTCATGATCAATTAGGCACCCCATCCAGGGTATGAATAGGTATCTTAGTGGCCATTCTATTAGTATTTTATCGAGGTGGCTCTTGTATGAGGGAGGACACCTAATACGTATTTTTACAGGCCTCGATATTTCATCACCCTTTGTCTCCTAGTTATAACAACCTCATTTATACCTTCACTCATCACCATAGTGGATTTCATCACTTCTCATGGTAGGTGTTTGCAAAGCCCTCATCCTTCTCTTTATTCTCTTTTCTCGGTGGGCCCCCAATGATTTAGATGGAAGAGTTTGGAAGAGTTATAGTCTAGGCCTATATATAATATATAATATATAATATATATAATATATAATATATAGAATATATAATATATATATAATATATAATATATAATATAGAAAACAAAAATTAAAAACGAAAATTAAAACAACATAAAAAAATGAAACAACATATCATTACAAACAAAAAATATTTCAAAATGCAGCCTCCACTCGTGTGCATACCTGCACATACTCATCACCACATTTCGGCCACTAGATCACTCACGCGCAGAGCTGCAAGAAGCTACAACCACCACAGTCCCACGGATTTGGAGAGGAGGACAAATTTGGAGCATGATTTGGAGATGAAGACAGATTTGGAGCATGGGAGAAGGAGGAGGGTACGCACTCACCACCACAGTCCAGCCACTAGCTCACTCGTGCGCAAAGTTGCAAGAAACTACCACCACCACAATCCCATGGATTTGGAGAGGAGGGCGTATTTGGAGCACGTTTTGGAGAGGAGGACGGATTTGGAGCACGGGAGAAGGAGGAGGGCACACTATTTGTAGAGGAGGAGGGCACACGATTTGTAGAGGCTAGGGCATGATAATTTGCAGAGGAGGGCACACGATTTGCAGAGGAGGAGAGTACACGATTTGCAGAGGCTAGGGCATGGTCATTTGCAAAGGAGGGGCACATGGATTTGCAAAGGAGGAGGGCACATGATTTTTCATCGAAGGAGGGCACACGGCTGGAAAAAATGGTTTGACTTCTTTCTCTTATCTCTTGAATTCTTTCCCCTTGATTGTGCCATGAGAAGAAAAAATCCCCATGGGAGTAGTGTAAGTTAATAACCATTGAATATATTCCAAAATGAATATTTGAAGAAAGTGTCAAAGAATTTGGGGATAGGGAAACAAGGAAGAAAAAATAAATCTAGCAGGTCTTCCCCAATTTCATAGAATGATCATTGAGGTCCTAGACACTTTTATCTTTGAATTTGAATCCCTTTGCGACACTTATGAATACAATAATCATTCCCATCTGAGAATTTTCCCCTCTACTTTGAAGGAAATATCCCTCAAATGGTTCATAGGTCTATATATACATAATATTTAGACATTGGAAACTATGAAGAATCATTTTATAGAGAAATAGACTGAATATTGAAAATATGGAGACTCAAGAGATTAACTATTCCAAATGACTTAGAAAGGACAAACCATTATAGGACTATGTTAATATATTTCACTTTGGTTAAAAGAGATCTATCGATTGCTCAATTGACAAAAACTCTCCTAAGACAATTCTCCCTAATACATGATTCATGGGCCTTAATTGTGTATCCATTATACATGATTCATGGGCCCTAATTGTGTATCCATTATGATCAATGACACAATATTAACAAGGATTATTACATGACACATTTCCATTATAACACAATGTAGGGTCCATTCTAACACAATGTAGGGTCCAAGTCTAAGTCTCGAGCTAAAAAAGAGGTTAGGGAGGGAAGTAGCTAACCATTTGTGGGGCCTTTAGAGTAGGGAAGACCCCTATTTTTTTTTCCAAATGATCATTCGCTCAATTAATTCTGGAGGGGTCATGGGTGCCCAAAAACAACAAGCCTTAAAAATAATGTGTGCAATTTACAAACTAGATGTCTTGCTTCTCCAAGAAATTGTGTGTGTTGGCTCTAAAGCTGTAGAATTTTTGTCTTCCTTTCTAAAAGAATGAAAAAACAATTTGGTGGATTTTGAAGAACTTTTAGGAGGGTTAGTCTTAAGGTGGAATGCCAATCTAGTTGCAATGTCCTCAAATGTATTAAATGCATGTATTGAGATTTAAGTCGGGTCTATAGAATTAGGGAAAGTGTATAAAATTATTAACTTGTACAACCTTTATTATAGTGATAAAAAACCTTTTTAGGAAGGGCTTAGGGATTTGGGGTTTTTAATGGGGGCAACATCATAATTGGAGGGGATATAAACTTAAATCTAAGTAAAAGTATGGGGAAAAGTAATTGGAATATGAAGGTATTCACCTAGTTCCCCTTTTAAGTTTAATAATTCATTGCTATCTGAAGAGGAATTTAGAGGGATATTCATTAGGGAATGGAATCAATTTGACAAACACAAAGATGATTCAGAACAATTCAAGAATAATTTGAAAAGGGTAAAAGGGTTAGTAGCTGAGTGGTCTCAAATTTATGATTAAAAAAATAAGAAAGAGCTCAAAGAAGTGGAAGAAGGCATCAAATGACTTTTTGATAAGAACGAGGATGGGGTATTTTCTAAGGAAGAATTTATTTCTCTCAGGTATCTTCAAGGAAAGAATAAGACTTTACCTAACAAGGAGAAGACATAGTGGAGGCTCAAAAGTAGAGCTATCTATCTTTATGAAGGTGACATGAATACTGAGTTTTTTCATAAGTATGTGAGTCATGGGAGAATTATGAATACTATTTGGGAGATTAGTAAGCTAGATGGTTCCAGAATCAAATATTTCAAGGAAATAGTAGAGGTGGGAAAGCAACATTTCAAAAATTTGTTTAAAGATCTAGAGATGGAAATATTGGTGAAATATGGAAATCATTAGGTTATTTTCCAGGCTTATTGACGAGGAAACGAAGGTAGGTATAGAAGAACAAGTGGCAAAGGATGGAATAAAATTAGTATTAAACTCCTTCAAAGGAGCCAAAAGCCTTGGTATTAAACTCCTTCAAAGGAGCCAAAAGCCTTGGTATTAAACTCCTTCAAAGGAGCCTTGGTATTAAATTAGTATGAAGAACATTTTGTTTTTTTATATAATAGACAAATCCATGATGTTGTGGGATCAACCCAAGAAGGACTGCACACAAATAAAACCCAAAAACCACTTATTGTTGTCATGAATTTGGACCTTGAAAACGCATACAACAAAGTGAACTAGTTATGCCTTAGATTGTTATTTCTCCATCTTAGAATGAATCTACATACAATAGAATGGATTATGGGGTGTATTTCATCAACTTCCTTTACAGTTTTTATAAATGGTTCTCCCTCTAGTTTTTTAAATTCATATTGAGGCCTATGCCAACAATGCCCTTTATCTTCTTTTCTTTTTTTATTAGTAGCCAAATGATTAAGTACTGTGATCAAAGATGCTAGGAGAACAAGGTTAGTAAAGGGAAAAAAAAATTATAATTCATTGGTCATTTCACATCTACTCTTTGTATATGACATAATGACTTTTGGACATGGATATTTAACGGAAATTATAAGCATTAAGGAGATTTTGGGAATCTATTGTAAAGTTACAAGTATGGAGATTAATTTGAGGAAGTCTTCTATGGTATTCAATGAATTAGCTAAAGAAAAAAGATTACAAATTGCAAATATTCTTCCTATGAATTAGTTGGAGACAAATGCATTGAATGCATTTTCTACTAAAGGCCCCAACAACCTCAGTCCCTTTCCCTTGTCATGATTTACCATCAATTCAAATATGCCAAGTATACCTATTCATCCTCAATCAAACATTTAACTTACTAGTTGACAAGCACCTTAAAATACCATGCTCTTACTGACCCAATTGTGCCTCCACATCATAATGAAAGCATCATCATGTAAGATAAGCAATCACACCTTATAATTTTTGCATCTAGTATGATCATTCTTCATCATAGACATATTGGTCGTTAATGATATTCTTATATGTGAATGCTCAACAACCTTTGTCTCGGTAATTTGTTGTTCCAGACAAGTTATTCATCCTTTTGAAGATGAGAACTTGACTCATTTAGCACTTTGTCCATTTCCATAAAATATGGTGAAAATCCATATATTTGAAACTACAAAGATTCGAGAAATTTTCACTTGGACAAAGTTATCCAAATTACTAAGGAGATGAAATGTTTGGTTGGATAAATTTTCCTGATTTGTAGTTCTAGGTCCCTTTCCTTCAAATACAATTTCTAAAAATGTCAAAAAGTGTCACAAAATAGTGATTTTGGCCCCATTTTGTCTATTTCACTAAGAATCCCTTGGAATCTATCCAAATGATATCATGGGCTTTCGTGTGTTCATCGATAGTCCTTGTCTAGATTTCATCATGAATGGAATTGTTGGAAGAAAGTACAATAATGTCATCTAAAAATTGCATTGTGTTAATTTTCAGGAATTCAGTGCCAAATGCACAAACTTGAGCTCAAGGAAATTTTCATAGACAACTTTGATACAAAATTCCATGTGAAATTTCAGCTCTATCTGAGTTTGTATTCTCAAGTTATGCCCAAAATAAGGTTTTGGTTGATATGTGCAAACATTTATTCATCGACATGGGTCGAAGGCCTCTCTCACATGAAAAAATTGATTTATTTCGAAGAAAATAATATTCTCATTCCTTGATCCACTTTTGATCTAAGGTTATTCTCATTCATTTCACATCATCGACCCTATTGGTAAGACATCTTTCTAGCATCAACCACCTTTTAAAATATCGTCCCTCTTCTTCACTATTGGACCTTCCTTCAAACATTGTTTGTTGATCCTCCTTCCAACTTCGACCATCCAACCTATTCGAACCAATTCATTAGGCTCTTTTGCATCATTGACCAACATTTTAAATTCATGGCCAATCGAAACTTTCGGTTAATTTTGAATTTTGGCCCCTTTTCAAAGACTAAGTTGATTTGAAACTTCCACCCCTTTTGAGACTTCAACCATTGTTCAAAATTAAGGCCATCTGGACTATTTCCATGTATTTCATCTGTCATTGGTCACTTTTTAAACTTTTCCCAACATCCATACTTCGAACATAACTCCATTGGAAACTCTAAAACATCACCCATCATGCAAATTCAAACTTTGTGCCATTGGCCCTCTTATAAACTTCAAGGCATTTATGGACAAGGTCATTAGGCCTCTTCCAATATTTGGACCATGTTTGAACATTAGGTCCAAATTTAACTTCAACCCATTCTTGAACTTTGGGCCATTACAAAATTTTAAGCATTTCTGCAACTTTGGCCCACTTCTAAACTTCAGGACATTTTGGAATATCGATCTGTTTTTTAATTTAAGCCCCTTGAGCCATTCTGAAACATTGCTCATCGAGCAATTTTAAAACTTTAGGCCATCGACACTTTTTTGAACTTCAATCCCTCCTACCACTTTTTAAACTTCATCTAATAACAATACTTTGAACGTAAGCCCCCTGAGCATTCTGAAACAAGGATAATGGGCCACTTCAGTATGGGGGCATTGAGCTATTTCAAAAGATTGGGCTTCTTATGAACTTTTTCAAAACTTAATAGGAAGGCCATGATTTCATCACTTGGACCTGCAAATTTACGCAACTTTATGCAACATGCAACTTTATGCAACAATGCAACGTATGCAACTTTACGCAAATTTATGCAACTTTACGCAACTTTACGCAACTTTATGCAACAATGCAACTTATGCAACTTTACGCAACTTTATGCAAAATGCAACTTTATGCAACAACGCTACTTATGCAACTATGCAACTATATGCAACTTATGCAACTGTGCAACTATATGCAAGTTATGAATGTGTGACCTATATCCTCCTAATGCAACTTATGAATGCAACTATATCCTCCTAATGGCTCTAAGTTCCTTCTTAGAGGCCTTGAGAGCCAACTATGATGCATAAAACCTGTGAATGGTGCCCATATGGTGTCCTAATAGCCATTATTATTATTTAAAGCATACCAATGTTGCCCATATTCCTAATTGGAGGCCTTGATCTTGGTCATTAAGCACATAAGGTTCATTTAAAACCTAATTCCCTTTTCTCCTTCCCTTGATGATGGTACAAGCCTAAACTCCCATATGTGAAGTGGAAAAATACTAATGGTGTCCAAATCCCACCTCGAGGCCAAATATCCCTTAAACATTATCTGCATGATCATTCAATGGTTAGTTCATAGACCTTGAGGCCAAATATCTCTTAAATAATATCTACATGGTTATTTGAGGCCTAGTACATGGGCCTTGAATTTGATAACTTTAATTGTGAGCTTAATGTTCTTGTTTTCTTCCCCTAGACATGGTACAAGCCTTGAGAACCATTCTTATTATGAAAAAACTATTAGTGGCACCAAAGATCCCACACAGAGGCTAAATATTTTCACATATGTCTTGTGTTGTTTTTTGACAACTTCATCATGAAGCTTAATCCTAAGAAGATTTAAATAGGTCTACCTAAAAACCTTATGTTCTTTCCCTAACCATGGACAAGACCTAAGTTCCATACATGGTGTGAAAAAATTATGAATGTTAGGATATTTAGACACTTAGGAGTTAGTTAAGATCTACTTGGTCTAATATGTCGTTAGGTAAAAGTGTGTTTCTTTAGTATGCATTAGTATGCATTTGTAGTTAGGAAATCCGACGGTCACGATATGTTCCCGAC
>ML783954.1:729953-755734 GCA_009831015.1 Picea engelmannii | reverse complement strand
TCCTTTGATCCTCTCTCCTCCACTAGTACCATTGGTATTTTTCACCTCTACATTTGCATTGAACTTAGGTTGATGCATGTCGCCTCCTACGCTTGCATAAAATACCCCATTGATGTATGCCACCTCTCATTCTTGCACTAAATCAAGGATACCATGTGTTGTTTTTATGCTTTTGATGACTCTATATTACTAGTTTATGATGCCTATTATGCTCACAATATCCAAATTATCGTATGTCACATGGGACTTATCCTTTCCTTTCCATAAGAGATCATGTTGTTAATCCTACCTCACTTGTGGTAAGATGCCAACCTCTGTGATGTAGGTATCTAGCTAAACATGTTCTTTCATTTTTCATTGCTCATTCTTGGAAATGAAAGTATGTATTAGTCTACCCCCTGTATATTGAACATATTCATGATGTACCCAAAATTTTGGACCTCATTATTATTGTCCTTTTTGTATGCTCCAACAATTGTGCAAGTGACATCCACAATTCTCTTCCTATTATATTATTAATATTCCTCTTATTATTATCAAGGAAGGAGTTGATAACTAGCCCTTATATACACTATGCCTAAATTATCGACGCATCAAATAACATTATGTTTTTACAAGAATATATGATTCAATGTCATAATGACCCTTTAGGTTCGTAAGAGTTTCCAAATCTTCAAGGTGTTAAGAACCATTATTTCCCAAATCATTCAGAACATAGAGGAAAATTGACCAATAGCTTATATATAGGTGATGAAAGAGATTTTAAAACCTTTTCATAAATCACAACCTTTTTACTGATGGTATCTTCATGGGTTCAAAAACTTACTTTACAAACCTAACAATATTTCTACCTTTCAACATTCTCATGAACCCTTGGGTTTACCATTACTCCTTGTGGGTCATAAATTTCCACTCACCAAATTCATACAAATTGAAATTTTTGTCACTTGCACAAACCTATATGACGTCAGTACAAATATATGAATTCAACTAGGAGTAGACCTTTTCCCTTTCAAGTTGATGATCCCCATCAACTTTGGGACTCAATATCTCTTCATTAAAATCTCCTTCTAATGAGGATGGCATAGACAACTTCAAATGATCCACATATACATTGGAGTATTTTCCCATATATGGTGACCAATCCAAGCAAATAGCTTTTATTCATTCTTATCCACAATCCTAAAATATCATTTTAAACCTTTCTTTGGTGGGCGCAAACACACCTAATCAAACTTAGGAGTTATGTGTTGTTAAATTCTTATCATGCCTCTTTTGGTAACTTGATTTAGATTCCTACAAGATGGTTTCTTATATATAGCTACGCATGTTCGTGGATTTTTCTTTTTAACGAAGTTTGCATATTTTCTCATTGATCAATTTTCTTAATTGTTCCACTTTGAGGGATAAAATTTCAAGTTAAAGTGAGTACAATAAAATATGAGAAAGACATAGGTGGAGAATGATCCGGATTATTTTCGGCACGAAATGAGAGCGGAGATATAATAAGGAAATTCACAGAGAAATCACGTATATCAAATAATATAACAGAAATGTATCATAGATGCAACCATAAACACAGATATACAGTAATACACGATTTCTATTAATGAAAGAAATGTATAGAGACTGTAAAAATACAGAGTGAAAGACTCACTAGAATGGTGGCAGCTTATCTCTGAGAAGAGATGTGATGGCTACTCGCATTCAAAAGAAGATGATTACAATGAGGGTCTAGAGGCATTTTTATAATAAAAAGGAATGCCAAAAGTCCTAGACATCCAAAAACCTAACCCTAGGAGAAGAAGCACCAAAAGTCATGTGGGCCCCGTTTGGGTAAGTTAGTACATCAACTTCCTAGGGTCGTAACTTTTGCATACGATCTTCGTTTTAGGCGTATGATAGCTCGTTGGAAAGGTATCATTGAGGAGATTCATTTTGGGGGATCAATAATTCCTTCGACTATCATTGAGAACCTAAATCTCAAAAAACCTTCATTTAGGACCTCAAAATGGCCTCGGAAGTTAAAACCTGTTAAAAATAGTAAATTGCCAAAATTGCCAGAAAATTGTTTTGAGCCAGTCGAAAAAGGTGGGTGGCCACCGATATCCATATGGATCAATCCTCCCTCAGGAAGCAATGGTCTCCATTGCGTTGAGTTCCTATGGGAGAGGGAAAAGCGTTTGTTGGATCTGCATCTGGGTGAGCTGCTTGTATTGCTATGGATGTCACGCTGCTTAGTTTGTGGAAGTTTGTCATGAACCTGTTGAAGTTGAGGTTGTTCAACAGGTCGAGTTACATGAGAGGAAGGTGTGCAGAAGGAATCTTTGTGCTTTTTTGCAACCTTGTCGACCTGCTTCTGTTGGATAGAAGGTGCAAGGGGTGAGACTGTAGTGGTTGTAATGTCCTTCTGTTCCCCTTTTGAACAGATTGTGAAGAAGCTGAATTTTGCAGTATGAGATACTACCTTGCGACACTTTTTTGGTGGAACAATACTTGGAACTACCTTTGGTATTCTGTAGAGATGACCCCCCAAAGTAATAATGACACTATGGGGTCGAGACTCATAAACAACATGGCATCTCCACATATATGGTTGGCCAAAGAGAACATCACAAACATGCAGTGGGGAAACATCACATAATACTTCATCCTTGAAGGGTTAGATGTCATATGACAATCGACACTATTGGCTGACATGGAGATCTCGTCCTTGCCGAAGCCACCCGATGTTGTATGGTTGCGGGTGTGGTGTTTTCGACAATCCCAACTGTTTGATGACCTCTGCTGAGATGAGGTATTTCTGGCTTCCGCTATCAACAATAAAATGCAGCGGGTTCCCCTTCACCCACATCTGTGAATGAAAAAGGTGCTCCCCCTATTCTAAATTTGTTGTTTCTTTGGGTTGAATTGCTGCGGTCGCGACAATAGTAGTGGGGTATGCATTGATGATCTGTCTTTCACTAGTATTTTCAGAATCAGATTCTGAATCAAGGTTTGGCTCCTTGTCTTTGATCTCAACCACCAATGATTGTTTTGAGCAACATTTATCGGTGTTGTGCCAGGGGATTTTGTGGAAATCACACCATTTTCTGGTGTCCTTCTTTGTCTTCTCGTGACCCTTCTTTTCCTGTGTCTTGCACTGGTTTTCAGGAGACTGTTTGTTAGGGCTGTCTTTTTCATACTTTGGTTGTTATGGATTTGCAAACCCGAACTCCATTTTTTTATGGTGATTAAATTTCTACTCAATTTTAACAGCATAGTGATAAGCAGTACAGAGTGATGAGATGTCTAGAAAATCCATTTTAGTCTGGATGTATCTGTGTAGAGCCCCACGGTATTTCAGAACTAAATGTCACTTGGAATCTTTGATACCCAACTTGGTGCGCAAGGTATGGAAGGTATTGGTCAACTCCGGAAGTGCTTGGCCCCTCTCTTGCCGCAGTGTGGTCCATCTCATGTATTGGTCTTCATAGTTGCCAACAGGGTAATACTGTTCCTTTACCGCATCCATAAAAATATCCCAAGTGGGATCGGCCCCATATATTCTAGACTCCTCTGTGGAACTTTGCTCCCAGTAAGTTTCCCACCAATGTTTGAAATGAGGGAGAGCTTTAAGGAGTGTGAAGGTGATCTTTTCTTTGTCGGAAAAATTGTGAACAGAGAAATAACCTTCTAGCAGAGTTAACCACTTTTCTAGGGCTTCTGCATCTATCTGTCCTTCAAATACAGGAATATCAAAATTAAATTGTACCTTGAAAGGCAAGGTTCCTCCAAAGTGGTCGCTTGATGAAGATGCACCTGATGTTATACGCAGGCGTTTAAGGATGTGGGCAAAATTCTCCATCATTTCGTCCCTCTGTCGCGTGAGAGATTTCTCAAGCAACAGATTGATAGGATCGTCTACTCCATCGATTTTATTTTCTTCCTCCATTGAGGGTTTCTTGGGTGTGCGAGAGAAATTGTCTTCAAGAGAGACAAGTTGGAGACCCAACTTGCTATACTCGGACCTCGTCGGGGACATGCACTGAACAAAATGATCAAGAGCATCCTGCTCTGATACCACTGATCCAGATTATTTTTGGCACGAAATGAGAGTGGATATATAATAAGGAAATTCACAGAGAAATCATGTATATCAAATAATATAACAGAAATGTATCATATATGCAACCATAAACACAGATATACAGTAATACATGATTTCTATTAATGAAAGAGATGGTCTCCATTGCATTGAGTTCCCGAGGGAGAGGGAAAAGTGTTTGTTGGATCTACGTCTGGGTGAGTTTCTTGTATTGTTGGAGACCTCATGCTGCTTAGTTTGTGGAAGTCTGTCATGAACCTGTTGAAGTTGAGGTTGTTCAACAATTCAAGCTACATGAGAGGAAGGTGTGCAAAAGGAATCTTTGTGCTTTGTTGCATCCTTTTCGACTTGCTTCTGTTGGATAGAAGGTGTAGGGGGTGAGACTGTAGTGGTTGCAATGTCCTTCTATTCCCCTTTTGAACAGATTGTGAAGAAGTTGAATTTTGCAGTATGAGATACTACCTTGCGACACTTTTTTGGTGGAACAATAGTTGGAACTACCTCTGGTATTCTGTAGAGATGACCCCCCAAAGTAACAATGACACTACGGGGTCGAGACTCATAAACATCATGGCGTCTCCACATATATGGTTGGCCCAAGAGAACATCACAGACATCCAGAGGGGAAACATCACATAATACCTCATCCTTGAAGGGTTGGATGTCGGATGACAATCGACATTGTTGACTGACACAAAGATCTCGTCCTTGCCGAAGCCACCCGATGTTGAATGGTTGCGGGTGTGGTGTTGTCAACAATCCCAACTGTTTGACAACCTCTGCTGAGATGAGGTTTTTCTGGCTTCCATTATCAACAATAAAATGTAGTGGGTTACCCTTCACCCACATATGTGAATGAAAAAGGCACTCCCCCTCTTCTGAATCTTTTGGTTCTTCGGGCTGAATTGTTGCAGTCGCGACAATAGCAGTGAGGTCTACATCAATGATCTGTCTTTTACCAGTATTTTCAGAATCAGATTCTGAATCCGGGTTTGGCTCCTTGTCTTTGATCTCAGCCACCAATGACTATTTTGAGTGACATTCATCGGTGTTGTGCCAGGGGATTTTGTGGAAATCATACCATTTTCCGGTGTCCTTCTTTTTCTTCCCGTGACCCTTCTTTTCCTGTGTCATGGACTGGTTTTTGGGAGTCTGTTTATTAGGGTCGTCTTTGTCATACTTTGGTTGTTGCGGATTTGCGGAACCAAACTCGCATTTGTTATGGTGCTTAAATTTATGCTCAATTTTAACATCATAGTGATAAGTAGCACCAAGTGATGAGATGTCCATAAAATCCATTTTAGTCTGGATGTATCTGTGTGGAGCCCCACGGTATTTCAGAACCAAATGTCGCTGGAAGTCTTTGATACCCAACTTGTTGCGTAATGTATGGAAGGTATTGGTGAACTACGAAACTGCTTGGCCCCTCTCTTGCCGCAGTGTGGTCCATCTCATGTATTGGTCTTCATAGTTGCCAACAGGGTAATACTGTTCCTTTACCGCATCCATAAAAAAATCCCAAGTGGGATTGGCCCCATATATTCCAGACTCCTCTGTGGAAAATTTATCCCAGTAAGTTTCCCACCAATGTTTTACATGAGGGAGAGCTTTAAGGAGTGCGAAGGTGATCTTTTCTTTTTCGAAAAAATTGTGAACAGAGAAATAACCTTCTAGCAGAGTTAACCACTTTTCTAGGGCTTATGAATCTATCTGTCCTTCAAATACAGGAATATCAAAATTAACTTGTACCTTGAAAGGCGAGGTGCCTCCAAAGTGGTCCCTTCATGAAGATGTACCTGATGCTATCCGTAGGCGTTTAAGGATGTGGGCAAAATTCTCCATCATTTTGTCCCTCTGTCATGTGAGAGCTTGCTCAAGCAACAGATTGATAGGATCGTCTACTCTGTTGATTTTCTTTTCTTCCGCCATTGAGGGTTTCTTGGGTGTGAAAGAGTGATTGTATTCAAGAGAGACAAGATCGAAACCTAACTTTCTATACTCGGACCTTGTCGGGGACATGCACTGAAAAAAATGATCAAGAGTAGCCTGCTCTGATACCATTGATCCCAATTATTTTCGGCACGAAATGAGAGCGGAGATATAATAAGAAAATTCACAGAGAAATCATGTATATCAAATAATATTACAGAAATGTATCATAGATGCAAACATAAACACAAATATACAGTAATACACGATTTTTGTTAATGAAAGAAATGTAGAGAGACTGTAAAAATACAGAGTAAAAGACTCGCTAGAATGGTGGCAGCTTATCTTTGAGAAGAGATGTGACAGCTACTCGCATTCATAAGAAGATGATGACAATGAGGCTCTAGAGGCCATTTTACAATAAACAGGAATGCCAAAATTCCTATACACCCAAGAACCCAACCCTAGTAGATGAAGTGCCAAAATTCATGTGGGCCCCGTTTGGGTAAGTTAGTACATCAACTTCCTGGGGTCGTAACTTTTGCATACGATCTTTGTTTTAGGCATATGATAACTCATTAGAAAGGTATCATTGAGGAGATTAATTTTGGGGGCTCAATCATGCATTCAACTATCACTGAGAACCTCGATCTCATAAAACCTTCATTTAGGCCCTAAAAATGTCCCCAGAAGTTAAAACCTACTAAAAATAGTAAATTGCCAAAATTGCAAGAAAATTGTTTTGAGCCAATCAGAAAAGGTGGGTGGCCACCGATATCCATCTGGATCAATCCTCCCTCCTTAGGAAGAAATGGTCTCCATTGCGTTGAGTTCCCGGGGGAGAGGGAAAAGCATTTGCTGGATCTGCATCTGGGTGAGCTGCTTGTATTGCTGGAGACACCGCGTTGCTTAGTTTATGGAAGTCTGTCATGAACCTGTTGAAGTTGAGGTTGTTCAAAAAGTTGAGCTACATGAGAGGAAGGTGTGCATAAGGAATATTTGTGCTTTGTTGCAACCTTGTCGACCTGCTTCTGTTGGATAGAAGGCGCAGGGGGTGAGACTGTTGTGGTTGCAATGTCCTTCTATTCCCATTTTGAACAGATTGTGAAGAAGTTGAATTATGCAGTATGAGATACTACCTTGCGACACATTTTTGGTGGAAAAATAGTTGGAACTACCTCTGGTATTCTATAGAGATGACCCCCCAAAGTAACAATGACACTACGGGGTCGAGACTCATAAAAAACATGGTGTCTCCACATATATCATTGGCCCAAGAGAACATCAAAAACATCTAGTGGGGCAACATCACATAATACCTCATCCTTGAAGGGGTGGATGCCATATGAAAATCGACACTGTTGGCTGACACGGAGATCTCATCCTTGCTGAAGCCACCCGATGTTGTACGGTTGTGGGTGTGGTGTTGTCAACAATCCCAACTGTTTGATGACCTCTGCTAAGAAGAGGTTTTTTTGGCTTCTGCTATCAATAATAAAATGCAGCAGGTTCCCCTTCACTCACATCTGTGAATGGAAAAGGTGCTCCCCCTCTTCTGAATCTATTGGTTCTTCAGGTTGAATTGTTGCGGTCGCGATAATAGCAGTGGGGTCTGCATCGATGATCTGCCTTTTACCAGTATTTTCATAATCAGATTCTGAATCAGGGTTTGGCTCCTTGTCTTTGATCTCAACCACTGATGACAGTTTTGAGCAACATTCATTGGTGTTGTGCAAGGGGATTTTGTGGAAATCACACCATTTTCCAGTGTCCTTCTTTGTCTTCCTGTGACCCTTCTTTTCCTATGTCATGGACTGCTTTTCGGGAGACTATTTATTAGGGTCATCTTTGTCATACTTTGGTTGCTGCGGATTTGCGGACCCGAACTGCCATTTGTTCTGGTTCTTAAATTTCTGTTCAATTTTGATAGCATAACAATAAGAAACAACAAGTGATGAGATGTCCAAAAAATCAATTTCAGTCTGGATGTATCTGTGTAGAGCCCCACGGTATTTCAGAACCAAATGTCGTTGGGAGTCTTGTATACCCAACTTGGTGTGCAAGGTATGGAAGGTATTGGTGAACTCCAGAACTACTTGGCCCCTCTCTTGCCGCAGTGTGGTCCATCTCATGTATTGGTCTTCATAGTTTCCAACAGGGTAATACTGTTCCTTTACCGCATCCATAAAAAAATCCCAAGTGGGATCGACCCCATATATTCCAGACTCCTCTGTGGAAATTTTCTCCCAGTAAGTTTCCCACCAATGTTTCACATGATGGAGAGCTTTAAGGAGGGTGAAGGTGATTTTTTCTTTGTCAGAAAAATTGTGAACAAAGAAATAACCTTCTAGCAGAGTTAACCACTTTTCTAGGGCTTCTGCATCTATGTGTCCTTCAAATACAGGAATATAAAAATTAACTTGTACCTTGAAACTCGAAGTGCCTCTAAAGTGGCTGCTTCATGAATATGAACTTGATGCTATCGACAAGCATATAAGGATGTGGGAAAAATTCTCCATCATTTCGTCCCTCTATCGCGTGAGAGCTTGCTCAAGCAACAGATTGATAGGATCGTCTGCTCCGTCAATTTTCTGTTCTTCCACCATTGAGGGTTTCTTGGGTGTGTGAGAGTGATTGTCTTCAAGAAAGAAAATCTTGAGACCCAACTTGCTATACTCAGACCTCGTCGGGGACATGCACTGAAAAAAATGATCAAGAGCAGCCTGCTCTGATACCACTGATCCAGATTATTTTCGGCAAGAAATGAGAGAAGAGATATAATAAGGAAATTCAAAAAGAAATCATGTATATCAAATAATATAACAGAAATGTATCATAGATGAAACCATAAACACATATATACAGTAATACACAATTTCTATTAATGAAATAAATGTATAGAGACTGTAAACATATAGAGTGAAAGACTCGCTAGAATGGTGGCAGCTTATCTCTGAGAAGAGATGTGATAGCTACTCGCATTTGCAAGAAGATGATTACAATGAGGCTCTAGAGGCCTTTTTACAATAAACAGGAATGCCAAAAGTCCTAGACATCCAAAAACCTAACCCTAGGAGATGAAGCGCCAAAAGTCATGTGGGCCCCGTTTGGATAAGTTAGTACATCAACTTCCCGGGGTCGTAACTTTTGCATACGATCTTCGTTTTAGGTGTATGATAGCTCGTTGGAAATTTTTCATTGAGGAGATTCGTTTTAGGGGCTCAATAATGGATTTGACAGTCATTGAGAATCTCTATCTCAAAAAACCTTCATTTGGGCCCTCAAAATGGCCTCAGAAGTTAAAACCTACTAAAAATATTAAATTGCCAAAATTGTCAAAAAACTGTTTTGAGCCAGTTGGAAAAGATGGGTAGCCACCAATATCCATCTAGGTCAATTCTACCTCTTTAGGAAGAAATGGTCTCCATTGTGTTGAGTTCCCGGGGGAGAAGGAAAAGCATTTTCTAGATCTGCATCTGGGTGAGCTGCTTGTATTGCTGGATACGTCACGCTGCTTAGTTTGTGGAAGTCTATCATGAACCTGTTGAAGTTGAGGTTGTTAAACAAGTTGAGCTACATGAGAGGAAGGTGTGCAGAAGGAATCCTTGTGCTTTTTTGCAACATTGTTGACCTGCTTCTGTTGGATAGAAGGTGCAGGGGGTGAGACTATAGTGGTTGCAATGTCCTTCTATTCCCCTTTTGAACAGATTGTGAAGAAGCTGAATTTTGCAGTATGAGATACTACCTTGCGACACTTTTTTGGTGGAACAATAGTTGGAACTACCTTTGGTATTCTGTAGAGATGACCCCCCAAAGTAACAATGACACTATGGGGTCGAGACTCATAAACAACATGGCGTCTCCACATATATGGTTGGCCCAAGAGAACATCACAGACATCCAGTGGGGCAACATCACATAATACCTCATCCTTGAAGGGTTGGATGTTGCATGACAATCGACACTGTTGGCTGACACGGAGATCTCGTCCTTGCCAAAGCCACCCGATGTTGTATGGTTGTGGATGTGGTGTTGTCGACAATCCCAACTGTTTGACGACCTCTGCTGAGATGAGGTTTTTCTGGCTTCCTCTATCAACAATAAAATGTAGCGAGTTCCCCTCCACCCACATCTGTGAATGAAAAAGGTGCTCCCCCTCTTCTCAATCTGTTTGCTCTTCGGGTTGAATTGTTGTGGTCGCGACAATAGCAGTGGGGTCTGCATCGATGATCTCTACTTTACCAGTATTTTAAGAATCAGATTCTGAATCAGGGTTTGGCTCCTTGTCTTTGATCTCAACCACCAATGAATGTTTTGAGTGACATTCATCGGTGTTGTGCTAGGGGCTTTTGTGGAAATCAGACCATTTTTCGGTGTCCTTCTTTGTCTTCCCGTGACCCTTCTTTTCCTATGTCTTGGACTAGTTTTTGGGACACTGTTTATTAGGGCCGTCTTTGTCATACTTTGGTTGTTGCGGACTTGTGGACCCGAACTCCCATTTGTTCTGGTGCTTAAATTTTTTCTCAATTTTAAGAACATAGCGATAAGCAACACCGAGTGATGAGATGTCTAGAAAATCCATTTCAGTCTGGATGTGTTTGTGTAGAGCCCCATGGTATTTCAGAACCAAATGTCGCTCGGAGTCTTTGATACCCAACTTGGTGTGCAAGGTATGGAAGGTATTGGTGAACTCTAGAATTGCTTGGCCCCTCTCTTGCCGCAGTGTGGTCCATCTCATGTATTGGTCTTCATAGTTGCCAACAGCGTAATATTGTTCCTTTACCACATCCATAAAAAAATCCCAAGTGGGATTGGCCCCATATATTCCAGACTCCTCTGTGGAACTTTTCTCCTAGTAAGTTTCCCACCAATGTTTTACATTAGGGAGAGCTTGAAGGAGTGCGAAGGTGATCTTTTCTTTGTCGGGAAAATTGTGAACAGAGAAATAACCTTCTAGCAGAGTTAACCACGTTTCTAGGGCTTCTGCATCTATCTGTCCTTCAAATACAGGAATATCAAAATTAACTTGTACCTTGAAAGGTGAGGTGCCTCCAAAGTGGTCTCTTCCTGAATATGCGCTTGATGCTATATGCAGATGTTTAAGGACGTGGGAAAAATTCTCCATCATTTCGTCCCATTGTCGTGTTAGAGCTTACTCAAGCAACATATTGATAGGATCGTCTGATCCGTCAATTTTCTTTTCTTCCGCCATTGTGGGTTTCTTGGGTGTGCGAGAGCTATTGTATTCAAGAGAGACAAGCTTGAGACCCAACTTGCTATACTCGGACCTCGTCAGGGATATGCACTGAAAAAAATGATCAAGAGCAACCTGCTCTGATACCACTGATCCAAATTATTTTCAACACGAAATGAGAGCGGAGATATAATAAGGAAATCCACAAAGAAATCGTGTATATCAAATAATATAACAGAAATGTATCATAGATGAAACCATAAACACAGATATACATTAATACACAATTTCTATTAATGAAAGAAATGTACAGAGACTGTAAAAATACAGAGTGAAAGACTCGCTATAATGGTGGCAACTTATCTCTGAGAATAGATGTGATGGCTACTCGCATTTGCAAGAAGATGATTACAATGAGGCTCTAGAGGAATTTTTACAATAAACAGGAATGCCAAAATTCCTAGACATCCAAAAACCTAACCCTAGGAGATGAAGCGCCAAAATTCATGTGGGCCCCATTTGGGTAAGTTAATACATCAACTTCCCGGGGTCGTAACTTTTGCATACGATCTCTATTTTAGGCGTATGATAGATCGTTGGAAAGGTATCTTTGAGGAGATTCATTTTGGGGGCTCAATCATGCCTTCAGATATCATTTAGAATATCGATCTCAAAAAACCTTCATTTCGGCCCTCAAAATGGCCACGGAAGTTAAAACCTGCTAAAAATAGTAAATTTCCAAAATTGTCAGAAAACTATTTTGAGCCAGTCGGAAAAGGTGGGTGGCCACCGATATCCATATGCATCAATCCTCCCTCCTTAGGAAGAAATGGTCTCCATTGCATTGAGTTCCTGGGGGAAAGGGAAAAGCATTTGTTGGATCTGTGTCTGGGTGAGCTGCTTGTATTGTTAGAGACGTTGCGCTGCTTAGTTTGTGGAAGTTTGTTTGAACTTGTTGAAGTTGAGGTTTTTCAACAAGTCGAGCTACATGAGAGGAAGGTGTGCAGAAGGAATATTTGTTCTTTGTTGCAACCTTGTCGACCTGCTTCTGTTGGATAGAAGGTGTAGTGGGTGAGACTGTAGTGGTTGCAATGTCCTTTTGTTCCCCTTTTGAACAGATTGTGAAGAAGTTGAATTTTGCAGTATGAGATACTACCTTGTGACACTTTTTTGGTGGAAAAATAGTTGGAACTACCTCTGGTATTTTGTAGAGATGACCCCCCAAAGTAACAATGACACTACGGGGTCGAGACTCATAAACAACATGGCATCTCCACATATATGGTTGGCCCAAGAGAACATCACATAAATCCAAAAGGGCAACATCACATAATACCTCATCCTTGAAGGTTTGGATGTCGTATGACAATTGACATTGTTGGCTGACACGGAGATCGCGTCCTTGCCGAAGCCACCCGATGTTAAATGGTTGCAGTTGTGGTGTTGTCGACAATCCCAACTGTTTGACGACCTCTATTGAGATGAGGTTTTTATGGTTTCCACTATCAATAATAAAATTCAGTGGGTTCCCCTTCACCCACATCTATGAATGAAAAAGGCGCTCCCCCTCTTCTGAATCTATTGCTTCTTCAGGTTGAATTGATGCGGTTGCCACAGTAGCAGTGGGGTCTGCATCGATGATCTATCTTTTACCAGTATTTTTAGAATCAAATTCTGAATCAGGGTTTGGCTAATTGTCTTTGATCTCAACCAACAATGACTGTTTTGAGGGACATTCATCAGTGTTGTTCCAGGGGCTTTTGTGGAAATCACACCATTTTTCGGTGTCCTTCTTTATCTTCCTGTGACCCTTCTTTTCCTATGTCTTCGACTGGTTTTCGAGAGACTGTTTATTAGGGCCATCTTTGTCATACTTTGGTTGTTACGGATTTGTGGACCTAAACTCTCATTTTTTCCGGTGCTTAAATTTCTGCCCAATTTTAACAGCATAGCGATAAGCAGCACCGAGTGATGAGATGTCCAGAAAATCCATTTCAGTCTGGATGTATCTGTGTAGAGCCCCACGATATTTCAGAACCAAATGTCACTCAGAGTCTTTGATACCCAACTTGGTGCGCAAGGTATGGAACGTATTGGTGAACTCCAGAACTGCTTGGCCCCTCTCTTGTCGCAGTGTGGTCCATCTCATGTATTGGTCTTCATAGTTGCTAACAGGGTAATACTGTTCCTTTACCGCATCCATAAAAAAATCCCAAGTGGGATCGGCCCCATATATTCCAGACTCCTCTATGGAACTTTGCTCCCAGTAAGTTTCCCACCAATGTTTGACATGAGGGAGAGCTTTAATTAGTGCGAACGTGATATTTTCTTTGTCAGAAAAATTTTTGAACAGAGAAATAACCTTCTAGCAGAGTTAACCACTTTTATAGGGCTTCTGCATCTATCTGTCCTTCAAATACAGGAATATCAAAATTAACTTGTAACTTGAAAGGTGAGGTGCCTCCAAAGTGGTCGCTTCATGAAGAAGTGTTTGATGCTATTGACAGGCATTTAAGGATGTGGGAAAAATTCTCCATCATTTCATCCCTCTGTCGCATGAGAGGTTGCTCAAGCAACAGATTGATAGGATCGTTTGCTCCGTCGATTTTCTTTTTTTCCGCCATTGAGGGTTTCTTGGGTGTGCGAGAGTGATTGTCTTCAAGAGATACAAGCTTGAGACCCAACTTACTATGCTCGGACCTCGTCGAGGACATGCACTAAAACAAATGGTCAAGAGAAGCCTGCTCTGATACCACTGATCCAGATTATTTTTGGTACGAAATGAGAGCGGAGATATAATAAGTAAATTCACAGAGAAATCGTGTATATCAAATAATATAACAGAAATGTATCATAGATGCAACCATAAACACAGATATACAGTAATACACGATTTCTATTAATGAAAGAAATGTACAGAGACTGTAAAAATACAGAGTGAAAAACTCGCTAGAATGGTGGCATCTTATCTCTGAGAAGAGATGTGAAGGCTACTCGCATTCGCAAGAAGACGATTACAATGAGGCTCTAGAGGCCTTTTTACAATAAAAAATAATTTCAAAATTCCTCGACATCCAAAAACCTAACAATAGGAGATGAAGCGCCAAAAGTCATGTGGGCCTCGTTTGGGTAAGTTAGTACATCAACTTCCCAGGGTCGTAACTTTTGCATACGATCTTCGTTTTAGGTGTATGATAGCTCGTTGGAAATGTATCATTGAGGAGATTCATTTTGGGGGCTCAATAATGCCTTTGGATATCATTGATAACCTCTATCTCAAAAAACCTTCATTTAGGCCCTCAAAATGGCCCCAGAAGTTAAAACCTGCTAAAAATAGTAAATTGCCAAAATTGCCAGAAAACTATTTTGAGCTAGTCAGAAAAGGAGGGTGGTCACTGATATCCATATGGATCAATCCTCCCTCCTTAGGAAGCAATGGTATCCATTGCATTGAGTTCTCGGGGGAGAGGGAAAAGCGTTTGTTGGTTCTGTATCTGGGTGAGCTGCTTGTATTGTTAGAGACGTCGCGCTGCTTAGTTTGTGGAAGTCTGTCATGAACCTGTTGAAGTTGAGGTTTTTCAACAAGTTGAGCTACATGAGAGGAAGGTGTGCAGAAGGAATATTTGTGCTTTGTTGCAAACTTGTCAACCTACTTCTGTTGCATAGAAGGTTCAGGGGGTGAGACTGTAGTGGTTGCAATGTCCTTATGTTCCCCTTTTGAACAGATTGTGAAGAAGTTGAATTTTGCAGTATGAGATACTACCTTGCGACACTTTTTTGGTGTAACAATAGTTGGAACTACCTCTAGTATTCTGTAGAGATGACCCCCCAAAGTAACAATGACACTACGGGGTCGAGACTCATAAACAACATGGAGTCTCCACATATATGGTTGGCCCAAGAGAACATCACAGACATCCAGTGGGGCAACATCACATAATACCACATCCTTGAAGGGTTGGATGTTGTATGAAAATCGACACTGTTGGCTGACACAGAGATCTCATCCTTGCCGAAGCCACCCGATGTTATATGGTTGTGGGTGTGGTGATGTCGACAATCCCAACTGTTTGACAACCTCTGCTGAGATGAGGTTTTTCTGGCTTCCATTATCAACAATAAAATGTAGCGGGTTCCCCTTCACCCACATCTGTGAATGAAAAAGGCACTCCCCCTCTTCTGAATCTTTTGGTTCTTCGGGCTGAATTGTTGCAGTCGTGACAATAGCAGTGGGGTCTGCATTGATGATCTGTCTTTTACCAGTATTTTCAGAATTAGATTCTGAATCCGGGTTTGGATCCTTGTCTTTGATCTCAGCCACCAATGACTATTTTGAGTGACATTCATCGGTGTTGTGCCAGGGGATTTTGTGGAAATCATACCATTTTCTGGTGTCCTTCTTTTTCTTCCCGTGACCCTTCTTTTCCTGTGTCTTGGACTGGTTTTCGGGAGTCTGTTTATTAGGGTCGTCTTTGTCATACTTTGGTTGTTGCGGATTTGCGGACCCAAACTCCCATTTTTTATGGTGCTTAAATTTCTGCTCAATTTTAACAGCATAGTGATAAGTAGCACCGAGTGATGAGATGTACATAAAATCCATTTCAGTCTGGATGTATCTGTGTAGAGCCCCACGATATTTCAGAACCAAATGTTGCTGGAAGTCTTTGATACCCAACTTGTTGCGCAAGGTATGGAACGTATTGGTGAACTACGGAACTTCTTGGCCCCTCTCTTGCCGCAGTGTGGTCCATCTCATGTATTGGTCTTCATAGTTTCCAACAGGGTAATACTGTTCCTTTACCGCATCCATAAAAAAATCCCAAGTGGGATCGGCCCCATATATTCCAGACTCCTCTGTGGAACATTTCTCCAAGTAAGTTTGCCACCAATGTTTGACATGAGGGAGCACTTTAAGGAGTGCGAAGGTGATCTTTTCTTTGTCGGAAAAATTGTGAACAGAGAAATAACCTTCTAGCAGAGTTAACCACTTTTCTAGGGCTTCTACATCTATCTGTCCTTCAAATACAGGAATATCAAAATTAACTTGTATCTTGAAAGGTGAGGTGCCTCCAAAGTGGTCGCTTCATGAATATGTACGTGATCCTATCGGTAGGCATTTAAGGATGTGGGAAAAATTCTCCATCATTTTGTCCCTCTGTCATGTGAGAGCTTGCTCAAGCAACAGATTGATAGGATCGTCTTCTCTGTCGATTTTCTTTTCTTCCTCCATTGAGGGTTTCTTGGGTGTGCAAGAGAAATTGTATTCAAGAGACACAAGATCGAAACCAAACTTTCTATACTTGGACCTTTTTGGGGACATGCACTGAAAAAAATGATCAAGAGTAGCCAGCTCTGATACCATTGATCCGAATTATTTTCGACATGAAATGAGAGCGGAGATATAATAAGAAAATTCACAGAGAAATCGCGTATATCAAATAATATGATAGAAATGTATCACAGATGCAACCATAAACACAAATATACAGTAATACAAGATTTCTGTTAATGAAAGAAATGTACAGAGACTGTAAAAATACAGAGTGAAAGACTCGCTAGAATGGTGGCAACTTATCTCTGAGAAGAGATGTGACGGCTACTCGCATTCACAAGAAGATGATTACAATGACGCTTTAGAGGCCTTTTTACAATAAACAGGAATTTCAAAATTCCTATACATCCAAGAACCCAACCCTAGTAGATGAAGTGCCAAAAGTCATGTGGGCCCTGTTTGGGTAAGTTAGTACATCAACTTCCCGGGGTCGTAACTTTTGCATACGATCTCTGTTTTAGGCGTATGATAGCTCATTAAAAAGGTATCATTGAGGAGATTAATTTTAGGGCTCAATCATGCATTCAACTATCATTGAGAACCTCTATCTCAAAAAAACCTTCATTTAGGCCCTAAAAATGTACCTAGAAGTTAAAACCTACTAAAAATAGTAAATTGCCAAAATTGCAAGAAAATTGTTTTGAGCCAATCAGAAAAGGTGGGTGGCCACCGATATCCATCTGGATCAATCCTCCCTCCTTAGGAAGCAATGGTATCCATTGCGTTGAGTTCCCAGGGGAGAGGGAAAAGCATTTGCTGGATCTGCATCTGGGTGAGCTGCTTGTATTGCTGGAGACATCGCGTTGCTTAGTTTATGGAAGTCTGTCATGAACCTGTTGAAGTTGAGGTTGTTCAACAAGTTGAGCTACATGAGAGGAAGGTGTGCAGAAGGAATCTTTGTGCTTTGTTGCAACCTTGTCGACCTTCTTCTGTTGGATAGAAGGTGCAGGGGGTGAGACTGTAGTGGTTGCAATGTCCTTCTATCCCCCTTTTGAACAGATTGTGAAGAAGATGAATTTTGCAATATGAGATACTACCTTGCGACACATTTTTGGTGGAAAAATAGTTGGAACTGCCTCTGGTATTCTATAGAGATGACCCCCCAAAGTAACAATGACAGTACGGGGTCGAGACTCATAAACAACATGGTGTCTCCACATATATCATTGGCCCAGGAGAACATCACAAACATCTAGTGGGGAAACATCACACAATACCTCATCCTTGAAGGGGTGGATTCCATATGACAATCGACACTGTTGGTTGACATGGAGATCTCATCCTTGCTGAATCCACCCGATGTTGTACGACTGTGGGTGTGGTGTTGTCGACAATCCCAACTGTTTGACGACCTCTGCTAAGAAGAGATTTTTCTGGCTTCTGCTATCAATAATAAAATGCAACA
Source organism: Picea engelmannii (assembly GCA_009831015.1). Taxonomy (NCBI): domain Eukaryota; kingdom Viridiplantae; phylum Streptophyta; class Pinopsida; order Pinales; family Pinaceae; genus Picea; species Picea engelmannii. The sequence goes on along the minus strand of ML783954.1, from coordinate 737,787 downwards.
GGTTCCCCTTCACTCACATCTATGAATGGAAAAGGTTCTCCCCCTCTTCTGAATCTGTTGGTTCTTCGGGTTGAATTGTTGCGGTCGCGACAATAGCAGTGGGGTCTGCATCGATGATCTGCCTTTTACCAGTATTTTCAGAATCGGATTCTGAATCAGGGTTTGGCTCCTTATCTTTGATCTCAACCACCAATGACAGTTTTGAGTGACATTCATTGGTGTTGTACCAGGGGTTTTGTGGAAATCACACCATTTTTCGGTGTCCTTCTTTGTCTTCCTGTGACCCTTATTTTCGTGTGTCATGGACTGGTTTTCGGGAGACTATTTATTAGGGTCATCTTTGTCATACTTTGGTTGCTCCAGATTTGCGGAATCGAACTCCCATTTGTTCTGGTTCTTAAATTTATACTCAATTTTGACAGCATAGCGATAAGCAACAACAAGTGATGAGATGTCCAGAAAATCAATTTCAGTCTAGATGTATCTGTGTAGAGCCCCACGGTATTTCAGAACCAAATGTCCTTGGGAGTCTTGTATACCCAACTTGGTGTGCAAGGTAAGGAAGGTATTGGTGAACTCTAGAACTGCTTGTCCCCTCTCTTGCCACAGTGTGGTCCATCTCATGTGTTGGTCTTCATAGTTGCCAACAGGGTATTATTGTTCCTTTACCGCATCCATAAAAAAATCCCAAGTGGGATCGACCGCATATATTCCAGACTCCTCTGTGGAACTTTGCTCCCAGTAATTTTCCCACCAATGTTTCACATGATGGAGAGCTTAAAGGAGTGCGAAGGTGATCTTTTCTTTGTCAGAAAAATTGTGAACAAAGAAATAACCTTCTAGCAGAGTTAACCACTTTTCTAGGGCTTCTGCATCTATGTGTCCTTCAAATACAGGAATATCAAAATTAACTTGTACCTTGAAATGCGAGGTGCCTCCAAAGTGGTCGCTTCATGAATATGCGCCTGATGCTATCGACAGGCATATAAGGACATGGGAAAAATTCTCCATCATTTCATCCCTCTATCGCGTGAGAGCTTGCTCAAGCAACAGATTGATAGGATCGTCTGCTCCGTCAATTTTTTGTTCTTCCACCATTGAGGGTTTATTGGGTGTGCGAGAGTGATTGTCTTCAAGAGAGACAAGCTCGAGACCCAACTTTCTATACTCGGACCTCATCGGGTACATGCACTGAAAAAAATGATCAAGAGCAGTCTGCTCTGATACCACTGATCCGGATTATTTTCGGCACGAAATGAGAGAATAGATATAATAAGGAAATTCACAAAGAAATCGTGTATATAAAAGAATATAATAGAAATGTATCATAGATGCAACCATAAACACAGATATATAGTAATACACGATTTCTATTAATGAAATAAATGTACAGAGACTGTAAAAATATAGAGTGAAAGACTCGCTAGAATGGTGGCAGCTTATCTCTGAGAAGAGATGTGACGACTATTCACATTCGTAAGAAGATGATTACAATGAGGCTCTAGAGGCCTTTTTACAATAAACAGGAATGCCAAAAGTCCTAGACATCCAAAAACCTAACCCTAGGAGATGAAGCGCCAAAAGTCATGTGGGCCCCGTTTGGGTAAGTTAGTACATCAACTTCCCGGGGTCGTAACTTTTGCATACGATCTCCGTTTTAGGCGTATGATAGCTCGTTGGAAATTTTTCATTGAGGAGATTCATTTTGGGGGCTCAATAATGGATTTGACAGTCATTGAGAATCTCTATCTCAAAAAACCTTCATTTGGGCCCTCAAAATGGCCCCGAAAGTTAAAACCTACTAAAAATAATAAATTGCCAAAATTGCCAGAAAACTATTTTGAGCCAGTTGGAAAAGGTGGGTAGCCACCGATATCTATCTAGATCAATATTACCTCCTTAGGAAGCAATGGTCTCCATTGCATTGAGTTCCCGGGGGAGAAGTAAAAGCATTTGCTAGATCTGCATCTGGGTGAGTTGCTTGTATTGCTGGAGACGTCACACTACTTAGTTTGTGGAAGTCTGTCATGAACCTATTGAAGTTGAGGTTGTTCAACAAGTCGAGCTACATGAGAGGAAGGTGTGCAGAAGGAATCCTTGTGCTTTTTAGCAACATTGTTGACCTGCTTCTATTGGATAGAAGGTGCAGGGGGTGAGACTGTAGTGGTTGCAATGTCCTTCTATTCCCCTTTTGAACAGATTGTGAAGAAGATGAATTTTGCAGTATGAGATACTACCTTGCGACACTTTTTTGGTGGAACAATAGTTGGAACTACCTATGGTATTCTATAGAGATGACCCCCCAAAGTAACAATGACACTATGGGGTCGAGACTCATAAACAACATGGCGTCTTCACATATATGGTTGGCCCACGAGAACATCACAGACATCCAGTGGGGAAACATCACATAATACCTCATCCTTTAAGGGTTGGATGTTGCATGACAATCGACATTGTTGGCTGACATGGAGATATCATCCTTGCCGAAGCCACCCGATGTTGTATGGTTGTGGATGTGGTGTTGTCGACAATCCCAACTATTTGACGACCTCTGCTGAGATGAGGTTTTTCTGGCTTCCGCTATCAACAATAAAATACAGTGAGTTCCCCTCCACCCACATCTGTGAATGAAAAAGGAACTCCCCCTCTTCTGAATCTGTTCCTTCTTCGGGTTGAATTGTTGTGGTCGTGACAATAGCAGTGGGGTCTGCATCGATGATCTCTATTTTATCAGTATTTTAAGAATCGGATTCTGAATCAGGGTTTGGCTCCTTGTCTTTGATCTCAACCACCAATGACTGTTTTGAGTGACATTCATCGGTGTTGTGCTAGAGGCTTTTGTGGAAATCAGACCATTTTTCGATGTTCTTCTTTGTCTTCCCGTGACCCTTCTTTTCCTGTTTCTTGGACTGGTTTTTGGGAGACTGTTTATTAGGGCCATATTTGTCATACTTTGGTTGTTGCAGACTTGTGGACCCGAACTCCCGTTTGTTCTGCTGCTTAAATTTTTGCTCAATTTTAAGAACATAGCGATAAGCAACACCGAGTGGTGAGATGTCTAGAAAATCCATTTCAGTCTGGATGTGTCTGTGTAGAGCCGCATGGTATTTCAGAACCAAATGTCGCTTGGAGTCTTTGATACCCAACTTGGTGTGAAAGGTATGGAAGGTATTGGTGAACTCCAGAACTTCTTGGCCCCTCTCTTGCCGCAGTGTGGTCCATCTCATATATTGGTCTTCATAGTTGCCAACAGGGTAATACTGTTCCTTTACCGCATCCATAAAAAAATCCCAAGTGGGATAGGCCCCATATATTCCAGACTCCTCTGTGGAACTTTGCTCCCAGTAAGTTTCCCACCAATGTTTGACATGAGGGATATCTTTAAGGAGTGTGAAGGTGATCTTTTCTTTGTCGGGAAAATTGTGAACAAAGAAATAACCTTCTAGCAGAGTTAACCACTTTTCTAGGGCTTCTGCATCTATCTGTCCTTCAAATACAGGAATATAAAAATTAACTTGTACATTGAAAGGTGAGGTGCCTCCAAAGTGGTTGCTTCATGAATATGCGCTTGATGCTATAGGCATACGTTTAAGGACGTGGGAAAAATTCTCCATCATTTTGTCCCTCTGTTGCGTGAGAGCTTACTCAAGCAACAGATTGATAGGATCGTCTGATCCATCAATTTTATTGTCTTCCGCCATTGAGGGTTTCTTGGGTGTGCGAGAGATATTGTCTTCAAGAGAGACAAGATCAAGACCCAACTTGCTATACTCGGACCTCGTCAGGGATATGCACTGAAAAAAATGATCAAGAGCAGCCTGCTCTGATACCACTGATCCAGATTATTTTCGGCACGAAATGAGAGCGGAGATATAATAAGGAAATTCACAGAGAAATCGTGTATATCAAATAATATAACAGAAATGTATCATAGATGCAACCATAAACACATATATATAGTAATACACGATTTCTATTAATGAAAGAAATGTACAGAGACTGTAAAAATACAGAGTGAAAGACTCGCTATAATGGTGGCAACTTATCTCTGAGAAGAGATGTGATGGCTACTCGCATTCGCAAGAAGATGATTACAATGAAGCTCTAGAGGAATTTTTACAATAAACAGGAATGCCAAAAGTCCTAGACATCCAAAAACCTAACCCTAGGAGATGAAGCGCCAAAATTCATGTGGGCCTCGTTTGGGTAAGTTAGTACATCAACTTCCCGGGGTCGTAACTTTTGCATACAATCTCTGTTTTAGGCGTGTGATAGCTCGTTGGAAAGGTATATTCGAGGAGATTCATTTTGGGGGCTCAATAATTCAATCATTTATCATTGAGAATCTCGATCTAAAAAAACCTTCATTTCGGCCCTCAAAATGGCCCTGGAAGTTAAAACCTGCTAAAAATAGTAAATTCCCAAAATTGTCAGAAAACTGTTTTGAGCCAGTCGAAAAAGGTGGGTGGCCACCGATATCCATCTACATCAATCCTCCCTCTTTAGGAAGCAATGGTCTCCATTGCATTGAGTTCCTGGGGGAGAGGGAAAAGCATTTGCTGGATTTGCGTCTGGGTTAACTGCTTGTATTGTTGGAGATGTTGCACTGCTTAGTTTGTGGAAGTTTGTCTGAACCTGTTGAAGTTGAGGTTGTTCAACAAGTCGAGCTACATGAGAGGAAGGTGTGCAGAAGGAATATTTGTGCTTTGTTGCAACCTTGTCAACCTGCTTCTGTTGGATAGAAGGTGCAGCGGGTGAGACTGTAGTGGTTGCAATGTCCTTCTATTCCCCTTTTGAATAGATTGTGAAGAAGTTGAATTTTACAGTATGAGATACTACCTTATGACACTTTTTTGGTGGAACAATAGTTGGAACTACCTCTAGTATTTTGTAGAGATGACCCCCCAAAGTAACAATGACACTACGGGGTCGAGACTCATAAACAGCATAGCGTCTCCACATATATGGTTGGCCTAAGAGAACATCACAAACATCCAGTGGGGAAACATCACATAATACCTCATCCTTGAAGGGTTGGATGTCAAATGACAATTGACACTATTGACTGACACGGAGATCTCATCCTTGCCAAAGCCACCCGATGTTGTATGGATATGGGGGTGGTGTTTTCGACAATCCCGACTATTTGATGACCTCTGCTGAGATAAGGTTTTTTTGGCTTCCGCTATGAATAATAAAATGCAGCGAGTTCCCCTTCACCCACATATGTGAATGAAAAAGGCTCTCCCCCTCTTCTGAATCTATTGGTTCTTCGGGTTGAATTGTTGCGGTCATGACAATAGCAATGGGGTCTGCATTGATCATCTGTCTTTTACCAGTATTTTCATAATCAGATTCTGAATTAGGGTTTGGATCCTTGTCTTTGATCTCAACCACCAATTATTGTTTTGAGTGACATTCATTGGTGTTGTGCCAAGGTCTTTTGTGTAAATCACACCATTTTCCGATGTCCTTCTTTGTCTTCCCGTGACCCTTCTTTTCCTGTGTGTTGGATAGGTTTTCGAGAGAGTGTTTATTGGGGCCATCTTTGTCATACTTCAGTTGTTGTGGATTTGCAGACCCAAAATCCCATTTGTTCTGGTGCTTAAATTTCTGCTCAATTTTAACAACATAAAGATAAGCAACACCATGTGATGAGATGTCCAGAAAATCCATTTCAGTCTAGATGTATCTGTGTAGAGCCCCATGGTATTTCAGAACCAAATGTTGCTCGGAGTCTTTGATACCCAACTTGGTGCACAAGGTATGGAAGGTATTGGTGAACTCTGGAACTGCTTGGCCCCACTCTTGCCGCAGTGTGGTCCATCTCATGTATTGGTCTTCATAGTTGCCAACAGGGTAATACTGTTCCTTTACCACATCCATAAAAAAATCCCAAGTGGGATCAGCCCATATATTCTAGACTCCTCTGTGGAAATTTTCTCCCAGTAAGTTTCCCACCAATGTTTGACATGAGGGAGAGCTTTAAGGTGTGCGAAGGTGATATTTTCTTTGTCGTAAAAATTGTGAATAGAGAAATAACCTTCTAGCAGAGTTAACCACTTTTCTAGGGCTTCTTCATCTATTTGTCCTTCAAATACAGGAATATCAAAATTAACTTGTACCTTGAAAGGAGAGGTTCCTCCAAAGTGGTCTCTTCATGAATATGCGCCTGATGCTATCGGTAGGCGTTTAAGGATGTGGAAAAAATTCTCCATCATTTCGTCCCTCTGTCACGTGAGAGCTTGCTCAAGCAACAGATTGATAGGATCATCTGCTCCGTTGATTTTCTTTTCTTCTGCCATTGAGGGTTTCTTGGGTGTGCAAGAGCGATTGTCTTCAAGAGAGACAAGCTCAAGACCCAATTTTCTATACTCATACCTCGTCAGGGACATGCACTGAAAAAAATGATCAAGAGCAGCCTGCTCTGATACCATTGATCCGAATTATTTTCGGCACGAAATGAGAGCGGAGATATAATAAGGAAATTCACAGAGAAATCGCGTATATCAAATAATATAATAGAAATGTATCATATATGAAACCATAAACACAAATATATAGTAATACACAATTTATATTAATGAAAGAAATGTATAGAGACTGTAAAAATACATAGTGAAAGACTCACTAGAATGGTGGCAGCTTATCTCTGAGAAGAGATGTAACGACTACTCGCATTCGCAAGAAGATGATTACAATGAGGCTCTAAAGGCCTTTTTACAATAAACAGGAATGCCAAAATTCCTAGACATCCAAAAACCTAACCCTAGGAGATGAAGCGCCAAAAATCATGTGGGCCCCGTTTGGGTAAGTTAGTACATCAACTTCCCGGGGTCGTAACTTTTGCATACGATCTCTGTTTTAGGCGTATGATAGCTCATTGGAAAGGTATCATTGAGAAGATTCATTTTCGGGGCTCAATCATGCCTCTGGCTATCATTGAGAACCTTTATCTCAAAAAACCTTCATTTAGGCCCTCAAAATGGCCCCAGAAGTTAAAACCTGCTAAAAATAGTAAATTGCCAAAATTGCCAGAAAATTGTTTTGAGCCAATCGAAAAAGGTGGGTGGCCACCGATATCTATCTGGATCAGAGGATTTGAGGTGAGAAATGAATTTTTCAATTAACAATATTGATATATATAAATGACAAACAATCTTCCCAAATATTGGGATGTTATATCCTCACAATCCTCCTTCAAGCCCACAATCTCCTCAAAGACTCGAGACTTTCATATATATACAAGTTTTGTAAGGTTTTAACCATTTGCCAAAATTTGAGCTAGATGTAGGTAATCCCTTATATTCTTCAAGTACATAAGAGTTTAACTTTAGAGCTATGGTCAAATAAAAACATCAAAGGTCTTAAAAGAAATTGACCATGTGGTTTTGTATATATTTATCATACTTGATTACTGAATCAAAATGTTGCAGGATAACATTCACATGAAGTTTGGGATTTTTTGTGACTTGGATCAATTGACAAGGGTAATAAAAGCTTATGATTTGAGTTAATTTTTTTTTGTTTTCCCAACAAATAATTTATGTAGTACTTCAATGCCTAAACTATGATGTACAATTCCTTATCTTATTTGGGTATATTATGATTGCACCAACAAAAGTTTCAAGTGTTATGTTATCCAACTCCTTCATTGTATCAAAGGTTCCGCCATTGTGTATCATGTCAAATTTTCTTTGATTTCAAATGAAATTTCAAGTTTCATTAGATTTAATATTGATGCATTACAATTCTTTCAATTCAAAGCTTCAGTTACTTGGTTTTCAATTGCAATGAATTGAAAGGTTATACTTTCATTTTCTAATGTTCA
>ML783954.1:716677-729528 GCA_009831015.1 Picea engelmannii | reverse complement strand
AAGTCAAAATATCATCCAAGGAGGCTACAATAAACAAGTTCGAGAAATGGTCTTAAGATATCATCCATCAATCTTAGAAGTGTTGTCATAGTATTGTGTAATATAAATTGCATAATGACTCACTCATGCAATCCATGTGTTTTTTTGAGAGTAATATTCCAAATTATTCTTTGTGTATATTGTCCTATTGGTATCCTTACTTCTAATCCAACTTCATGATAACACATGCTTACAATATTTGGTTGATTAGTGCCTTGATTATTTGTAAGGGATACATATATTACAATATATTAGAATATTAGAATATTACAATGTAATAGTAATGCCATATTATAATGTAATATGGCATTACCATATTACAATGTAATATGGTAATGCCATATTACAATGTAATATGGCATTACCATATTACATTGTAATATGGCACACAATATGGTATACCATATTACAGTGTAATATGGTAATACCATATTTCGTGTAAAAAAAAAAATTAAACTTAAAGTCATCGTCACAATATCGACGAAAGTTCGTCAGAAACAAATTTACTATTTTACCAAAACTGTCGCTATAGCGACAAACTTTCGTCGCAATTTTCTACAAATTTTCATCGCACATACAACATCTACATCGTAAATTTGGTTTTGAGATATTGTTTCGTCGATATTACCATGGATTCTCATCGCAAGTTGCGACGATTTTTCATCGCACATTCAACATCTGTGTCGTAAGTTTTTGGCTTGGCATAACTTTTCGTGTCAATTGCGATGAAGTTTCGTCATAATTGCGATGATGCATAGGGTTAACCGATATTGGAGGTGGTGACACATGGAGAGCTAATTTCATTGATGTTTCCACGTAAACCTGGATCGTGGATATAGCAACAAAATTATTCCGAGAAAAAAAAATCTCGACTTTCGTGGAAATTGCGACGGATAAGTGTGGCAATATCAACGAAAAACCGTCGCAAATTTGGTCATATGTACTAGTGGTAGTAGTAGTGAATGTTTTTGTCTTAGTGTAGAGCTAGAGGCTTTGTGCATATTATGTGTTAATACTTGCAGAGCTAAGTGCAAGTGAATGTAAGAAGCTGGTGTGCAGACTGTGTAAGAAGGCTTTGTGTTGTGACCTAACTCGGGGAAGGAGGATCCGTCGAGGTGCACGCAGATCTCCTATCCTATGCGGAGTGGGTATTGTGGCTCTATGCATTGAACGAAGATAATAAAGTGAAGAAGAGTTGGTGGACGTAACCCCACGCTGGGGGTGAACCACGTATATCCTGTGTTATGGTTGCTTTGTGCATTATGGTTGTTATGTGAATTATTCTTAGTGTAGCAATATATTTTAGATTCATATGATATAGTATATTAGTGCTTAGTGATTTGAACGAATGCTAGATATGATCTATTTCTATATGCTAAGTGCTTGGATGTGTTAGATCTTGTTGAATACTTCATTGTTCTGTAATTAGGGTTTTCCCCTGGGAAGTGGATAAGAGTTAAATATCAATGATTGTTAACTGCTAAGTGCTCTGTTAAGTACTGTGATCACAGATATATGTCCCATATAGGTTGTAGACACTTGAGTCCTGCAACCACCCCTGCCTCTACCTCAAGTGAGACTTCATCTGCTTCACAGGTGTTGTCAAAAGGGTCGGTAGTTAGGGTTTTGTTGGTGCGTTGTTGAAGTGTTGAACCCTGGGTCTGTCCCTATGCCAACAAATGGTTCTGTTGTCGAGACCGAGATCTTCTTGAGGGAATTTCAAGGTAGTTTCCATCGAAGACAGAGATTCAAAAGCGGATAGAAGAACAATAGAAGACTTTGCAGAATCCCAAAACAAGAACCCTAATCTTAGTACAAAGGATTGGTTGGGAAAGTATATCTTTACCGATATACATGAGATTTTCTTAGGAGGAATTCATAAGGAACTATATGAGTGGCTAGCCAAATTAGCAGATACCTAGTTTGAAATCAGACTCAGACCACCTATGGTTTGGACATCGGCACTGATCAAGAAGTTCAATAGAGTTGATAACTCTATGTCAAGAGCAGTCGATCACTGGTTTGATAGTACCATTGGCGGGTACATTACTGAGTTTGTTATTGACATAGTACAATCATATAGCCAAGAAGAGAGATATTTCTTTAAGGGTCCTAGAGGAAAATTTGTACATCTTCTGAAGTTGAAGATCAAGATGTTATTGCATGAGAAGAAAATATTGAAGATATAGTAATCAGTTGGACTGAAGAGCTAATGTTCAAGAACTCAGATAGTGGCAATGACACAGAGGTTGGACACACGCGTTGTGGGAGATCATTTAGAGAAGTTCCTCTGGTGAAATTGTTTGAGAAGAATCATGAACCACCATCAAAGGAAGAAGGGTGTAACAGTGGAGAAGAAGAAGAGTTACTGAACGAGGAACATTCAGACTCCACTAGAGTAGAATAAGGGAAGATTGAAGAACCTCACTGAGAAGAGGAAAAAACTTCAAGAACTGCGCAAATTGTTGAAGTAAGTAATATTACTCCTCATGTTGTTTTAGCAGCATTAAGTAACCAGGGTAACCTATGTTATCAGAGCACTGGACAAGTGGTTCAATGCATACTCATTCAAGAACCATAGGAATATCTATGGAAGATGAGATGAGGTTACACACCTTTAGGGGAGATGGATCTCAAGATCCTGATCAACATTGGTTCTTATGCGAAGTTGTATGGAGTATTAAGAATGTCACTAATGAAGCTATTAAGAGAGATCAGTTTAGTACTACCCTAAGAGACCACGCATTGAGCTAGTACATGAAAGTTTTCCAAGGAGTTTTACAGTCTAAACCACTAAATGACATTAAGACGACATTTATTATCAAATTCAAGAAACCCAAGTCGAAGTCGTAGTGCATTACAGAGCTGAAATAAATCAAGCAGAGAGTAGTTGAACCTGTTTGGGAGTTTGATTAGAGGTTTAAGACCCTGACAGGTCATTTGATTTTTCAGATTCTAGAAGAAAAAAATAAATAATGGTTCATTGATGCCCTCTTGCCACACATCAGAGTCCCTCTGATGCAACAAAATATTTCTTCAGAGGCTGAGGCATTGGAGATCACCATGAAACTAGAATCAGCCCCTATGGGATATTCCAGCTCAGGCATGAGTCAAATTTTGAGTCAGCTAACTAGCTTATCGCTGCAGGTCGAAGATATGAAGAAAGATAAGGGAAAAGATAAAAGAGAAGATATATGATGTATTAGATGCAAATCAAAGGGCCATGACAAGGAGCATTGTCCTCTATTTCATGAGTACCTGGCTTCAGGAACTCCAACCCCTTTGAAGCAGGTTACTCTACCTTGGTGTATGTAGAAATCGACATCACCCTCATGAATGTTATTACATGCAAAAATATGTCCAGACACCTACCAACCTTTATTGCACATTCTGTAAGTCTGTGGGCCATGATGAGAAATATTGTAGGCCTTATGATCTCTTGCATGAAAGATAAAGAGACACATATAGAATTCAAGCTGAAGTACAACAGGAAGGAAATACTATGTAGTTTAACTCCCCAGGAAGAGGAAACTTCAACCCTCACGGTGGATTAAGAGGAATACGAAGAAGAGGAGGTATGGGTCGAGTTCGAGGTCAAATCATTTTTTATAATTGTGCACATCTAGGAAATTTGGCAAGGGATTTTCAGAACATGTGTACCACTTGCAGCTACTGCAACTCATTTGAACATGTTATTGAATATTGTCCTGTGTTGTGAACCAAAATTCAAGAGAGACGAGGAGGAAACCCACAAGTACAATTAATCTCAACAGAACCTCGCAAAGTGGATCCTGGATTCATTGTTATCACTAGAGGAGGTTTTTCTACAAGAGAAGACAGGGTGATTCCAGCAAATACTATAGAAGAATCAAGGGTCAAAAGAGCTACAGAGAAAACACTAGAGTTTGATCCGAGGAAAGAAAAGCAAACGTTTGAACAAGCAAGAAGAGAATTTGGAGGAGATCAGGTTTCTTCATCAAAGGCACAACCAGAAGTGAGAAAATGTGGGATTCCTCTGGCATTCGATCAGTCTGCATCACCGGGAGAAGGAAAAGAGGTAAGCAATCTTGTTATTTTCTTGTATACGTTCATTGATTTGATTAAGGATGAAAGATCCATACAAGAACTACAACACTTGATCCGAAAGTATGAACCAGGGAAGGTAGACCCCCTATTGAATAGAGAAGTACATCAAGTATCCAAAAAGAGAAGAATAAATGAGGAACTACACCTTAATGCTTATATTGGAGATTATGATATAGATTATGTGGTCCTTGACTTAGGATCATCAGTCAATGTTATGACGAAGCAGACCTGGGCACTGATGGGAAAACCTAAGTTAATTTATTCTCCTATTAGGCTTAGGATGGATAATTAGAATCCAGTAAGCCTCTTTGGGAGACTGGAGCATGTCCTTGTGGACATCAATGGGGTAAGGACATTTGTGGAATTCAAGGTGATTGAGATAGTTGATGATAGTTGTCCTTATCCTACACTGTTAGGAATTGATTGGGATTTCAACAATTCCATTGTTTTTTACTTAAAGAAAATAAGAATGGTGTTTGAAGGTGATGGACTTAGGTTCATTGCACCTATGGATCCTGATGAAGGTCGAAGATACACAGAACCCATCAAAGAAGAAGACCACACATATGAGCTAGAGAATATATATAAATTGAGAGCGAGACAACAGGATTACATTAAACCTACAACAAATGGGAATTTAAGCTGGCGAAGTGATAGCACATGGTCATTGGACTCAGAAGAAGCACTAGAGAATTGGAAGAACAATATGTATGAAGTTTTTGTATAGAGGTGTGCTAGATTGACCAGGGAAGTCCACTGGATTGGCACAGAAGTAAGCAGTCTACCCACATTTGATGGTTTAAATCAGTTAGAAACATTCTTATCATATTTTGAAGAAATTCTACCAGTACAATAGAGATTGTTGGCACTGGATGAGAAACACCAGAAACATGGTGGGGGACACATAAAAAGAACATCGCGGAATGGATGCAATGTTTCACTTTGATGATAGTGTGATTTTCAGAACAAGAAGAAGGATGTGAAGTTTGATACACAGGTCAAAGTTGTTCAAAGGACCATGTGTGAGGTTGTGAGGAGGCCTGGAGAAGCATTCCTCAAGAATAGTGGGTGCATAAGTTCATCAACACTCTAGACACAACGACTATCAATTGGTATCTTCAAGCAGAACCGCACCTCACCACTTTAGATTGGTACGGTATGACTCAAACATTTGTAGCTACATTTTTAATTGAAACCCAGGACCTTTCAGTAGATCAATATCTACAAGTTGTAAGACATGAAGTCTTTGAGGAGGCACCTAACTTCCCTATTGAGAAAGAAGAGGATGAATAGAATGCACCTCTTCAGAAATTGCAAGGATGTTACAATATCAATGTTGATGAAGATGATGATCCTAGGAATGTGAACATCACAAAAATAGAAGGACATAGAGATGTAGAAGGACCAGGAGTCGAACTACCTTTCATTGGACAACCGATCAAAATCAAGAAAGTTAATATTGGAACAGAGTAAGCACCTAAGCTTTCTAATGTTGGAGATTACTGGGATGATGCCACCATTGATAAGATCACAGAACTACTGCATGAATATTAGGACTTGTTCCCAACCAATTTAACTGATATGAAGGGAATTAAAGGGCCCATGGGAGAGATGAAGATCCCCTTGAAGCCAGATCCCAGGCCAGTTAAGAAGAGACCCTACATATTGAATCCCAAATATAAGAAGAAAGCGAAGATTGAATTAGACAGGATGTTGGAAGCAGGAATCATAGAACCTATTGAAGAGTCAGAATGGATTAGCCCTATGGTGGTACAAGATAAGAAGACATGAGAGATCAGGATCTGTGTAAATCTCAGGAAGCTGAATGATGCATATTTGCATGACCCATTCCCTACACCTTTCACCGACGAAGTGTTAGATAATGTAGGAGGTCAGGAAGTTTACTCCTTCATAGATGGATTTTTAGGTTATCACCAGATTAGGATTGCCAAGGAAGATCGCCACAAGACCACATTTGCAACATAATGGGGATCCTACCAATACATAGTGATGCCTTTTGGATTGAATAATGCACTAGCCATTTTTTTCTAGGGTGGTGGTCGAAGCATTCAAGGAGTTTTTACATAAATATTTGGAAGCATATTTTGATGATTGGACTATTTTTAGATTATTGCAAAATCATATTGAATGCTTAAGACTAATGTTGGATAAGTGCAGGCAATGTCAGATTTCCCTGGATATGAAGAAGTGCATCTTCTTTTCACCCTTTGGAGTGTTTCTAGGGAATATTGTGTGTAAGCAGTGGCTATTGGTAGATCCATCCAATATTGCCATTATTGTTGATCTACCCCCCCCCCCCTACTTCAGTTAGACAACTGCGCACTATGTTGGGACATACTAGATACTACAAATAGTTTAATAAGGGATATGCATAGATCACAACACCTATGGAGAAGTTATTACAGAAATATTGTTAGTTTCAATGGTCAGAAGAATGCCAACAGAGCTTTGACACACTGAAACAGAAAATGGTTACTGTGCCTATTCTGTTTTTCCCAGATTGGAGAAAGGAATTCCATGTGCATGTCGATGCTTCATCTATTGCACTAGGAGAAGTGTTAGCACAACCAGAAGTAGGAGATATTGACAATCCATTAGCCTTTGCTAGCAGGAAGCTATCTATAGCTGAGATAAACTACACAACCACTGAGAAAAAAGGTTTAGCCATGGTGTACATGCTGCAGAAGTTTCGACACTACTTATTGGGAGGACACTTTAAGATGTTCACTGATCACTCTACATTGAAATACCTAGTCAACAAGACAGTGTTGGGGGAAGAATATGCAGATGGCTACTGTTATTCCAGGAATATGACTTTGAGATTCTGGTCAAGCCAGAAAGAATGAACAAGGGACCTGACCACTTGTCTAGGTTGGAGCATGGAGAGGAACCTACCAGTTTGGAGGATACACTACAATATGAAAATTTGTTGGCCATGAGAAGGGTTGATTATCACTTCACCAAGATAGTCCAGTTCCTATCAAAATGAATGGCACCTCGTGAATATACAATCATTCAGAAGAAACAATTGGTAGTTCGCGCTGCAGATTTTTCACTTATAGATGGACCACTATACAAGATGGGACCTGATGAGATCTTGAGGAGATGTGTTATGGAGGCAGAAAGACCATTGATTCTAGAAAAATCACATGAAGGCATCGCAGGAGGACACTATGCAAGAAAATAAACAACGTAGAAGGTTCTTAGAGCTGGCCTCCGGTGGCCTACTTTACATAAATATGCTAAGGAATACTATAAAACCTGTGATGTGTGCAAGAGAGTTGGGAAACCTTTCATAAGATATGAGATACCTTGAGCACCTCAATTGACCTTATAGGCATTTGAGAAATGGGCTATTGATTTCATGGGACCTATTAACCCACTAGGAAAGTGCATAGGAGATAAATACATCATCACTGCGACATAGTATTTGACTAGATGGGCATAAGAAAGAGTAGTGAATGAATATAGTGCAAATAAAACTGTTTGATTTATATTTGATGATATCATAACCAGGTTTGGATGCTTGAAGACCCTGATGAGCGATCAAGGCACACACTTTATTAATAAGACTATCAAAGATTTGACTCGGGAATTCAAATTCCACCATCAGAAGAGTAACCCATGCCATCCACAAGCGAATGGGACAGTTGAATATTTCAACAAGATCTTGGATATAGCGCTGACGAATGTTTGCAGTGTGAACATGGATGATAGGGATCTGAGAGTACTAACAGTTCTATGGGCCTATAGAACAACTTGCAAGAAGCTAACAATGCAGACTCCCTTTAAGTTGGTTTATGGTCTAGAAGCAGTTGTCCCTATGGAATATTTGGTTCCTAGTCTCAGAATTGCAGCATTCATAGATATGGATGACACTGGCATTGTTCAAGAGAGGCTCACCCAGTTGGTGGAAATAGAAGAAGACAAATTTATTGCACGATTTCATCAGCAGGTACAAAAGGAACGAGAAAAGGCCTACCATGAAAAACATATCAAGATGAAAGCCTTTAAGCAAGGAGATTTGGTATTGGTATATGACACTAAGTTCATGAAGCACCTAGGTAAGTTCAGAACACATTGTCTTAGGCCATTTGAGGTCACCTATGTTACAGAAGGAGGCGTTGCGCAGTTGAAGACACTGAATGGAGAGTGGAAGGAAGGTTTAGTGAATGAGAACTGATTCAAATTGTACTATGACAACCATCTTCCTTGCATCTCTCAGTAAAATAAAAACAAGACGAGTCTAGGTACTAGGTGTAGTTGAAATTGGTTATCGGACACGAAAAAGATAGTTTTCATAAGGGAAGAAAGGGACAGAGCAGAAAGAACAGGCTACCCTGTGTAGTCTGAAGTCAAAGTGAAATATAAGGTTTAGACCTGAAGTGGCTCGGGACGAGTCACATGTGAGTGTTGGGGGCCTGTTGGCCCTTGGTTATGGAAGGTTGTGAAGATTAAGGAAAGAAGTGTAAGGTACAAACTGCGCGGAAAGAACATTGACTAAGATTGGGTCTGTTACACATCAACATTACTCGCTTTGGCAAGTGTCGCATGTTGCTCGCAAGTGTCGCAAGTATCAAGCAAAGCATGCTGCCATGATGACGACACTAAGGAGACACTTAAAATGCCTCAAACACTTGATTTGAATAAAGGGGAATGGCTAAATGGAGATAAGAACCTCTTGCCACATGAAAGGAGCATTTAATTTAAGGTTTTGGGAGAGAGCGCTCCCCTATATCACCCTTAGGAGCTCTGGCGCTCCCCTATAAGGTGATAGAGAGTGTTATAACACAAAAATGCCCTTTTGAGGGAGCGCTATGGACTTTTAGAGAAATGGTACCCCCCTTGAGCCTAATAGGGAGCGCTATAGCACCCTGATGCCCCTTTTGAGGGAGCGTTGTCTAATCTAGGCAGCAGTTGATCTGTTGAGGAGAATAAGGGGAAGATCTTTTGAGTTTGGAAGGCAGTTGCATTCGAATTCCTTGTTCAACCATGATCTTAGGAGAAGATCCCTGATCTAAGGAGGGAATTCCTCAACTTAACCTAAAGATACCTCAAGAAGTTAGGCCTCTCTAAACCTATACAAGAAATCTCTATCATGGTGAAAAAGGGGGAAGAATTGGAAGCATGAAACCTATGATCTCATAGGAAACATACAGTGAACTGGAGGAAAGTAATCGGTAAAGTTTTTTTCATCCGGATCATGGATCTTTTGAGCAAGGGTTAGACAAAGGGGACTTGACGAAGCTGTCACATTCGCATCTACAATTGTAAGCTACTTTTGTCATTGTTCTCAGTAATATGACACACTTGGCTTGTTTCTTTCTAGTTTGTGTTTAATCTCACATGAACTTTTCTATGATAGATAGACCTATTTCAAGATAATATCAATAGATTAGGAAGCGGTTTTACTATTGTTTGTCTACATGGCTCATCGAGGAGCAAAAGATTGGAGCTCAACTTGGAGCATGCAGGGACAAATGCTGATAAAAGGTATTTCTTTTCTCCTTCCTCCTCATGCATTAGTTTGTATAGATCTGAAAGGAAGTCAGTGTCCACGTTAAGCGTCTTCTGTCTTAAGAGTTAAGAGTCTAGCTCTCAAGAGGAGATCTACCTGTCTGCAGGGAGATTTTCCTTCAACAGGGTCGAAGTGGTTAAAGAAGCACAAAAGAAGGAGAAAAGTAAGAGAAAGTGATTCCTTGAATGAGAATACCGAGGAAGACATATCAGTAAGGAATACAGATTGTCGAAAACTCAGCAAGTGGAAAAATCCACCAATAGATGCTTTGGAGCACCTCACGGGAAAGAACGAAAGATAGATTGGCGAAGCCCTGAAAACATGGGTCAAGTTGACCTAGAGTTTTATACACCTAGGGTTTTGGCCTAAGGTTGTCCAAGAGTCACTGTAATGTATAAATAAAGGTCAAGAGAACCTAGGTAGGGTTAGATAAGGTTGTTAAGAACCAAATATCAATATAGCATAGAAAAATCTCATAATAAGTACTCAATGACTTGAAAAGGAGAGAAACTCGGATAATAAGCCTCTTCGAGGGGGAAACCTCCTTATTCCCACATAAATGTACAATTACAAGATGATTCAAAATGAAAATGTCTCCTTGGTATATATAGGAGACTATGAGGTATAATTACAACTAATGGACTAAAGCTGACATAAATAAAATAACATTACTAATATAATATGCCCTAATTAAGGGGTAATGATTCACTATATAGGGCTTAACATGCCCCTCCCCTTGAGACAAGTGTTGTCTGCAATGCTTGATTAACTCTGGATGATTCTATATAAGACTCATCTTCCCAAGTGGAATCTTCAGCCGATAGTTTCCTCCATTTAATGAGATACTCTGAAATGGATCTATTCCTCGGCTGGTGAATTCTTGTGTCAGTGATGGATTCAGGATCCAATATGATTTTTCCTTCCTTATCAAGTTCTGGCAATATAGTTTGAACGAGGATCTTGTCACCTATAACCTTCTTTAAGCATGAAACATGGAAAACTAGGTGTACTCGTGAAGATGCAGGCAACTCCAATTTGTATGCCATAGTACCAATCTTTTGCAACACCTTATAAGGGCCATAGTACTTTGGTGATAATTTATTATCCTTCTTGGCTTGCTTGAGGGACATCTATTTGTATAGTTGTAGTCTTAAAAACACCCAATCCCCTAATTCAAAACATATTTCACTACAATGTTGATCTGCTTGTTGTTTCATATTTCACTACGATTTTATGCCATGGTCAGGTTGTCCTTTAATATTTGGAGAACTTGTTGTTGATGCTCGATGTGATCTTGCACTTCTTGAACCTTAGATTTTTCTTTTAGAGAAGAAGTGTTGGAAGGAGGGTAGTATCCATTGAGTGCCATAAATGGTGTCATTTTTGTTGCAGTATGAAAGGAAGTGTTATCCCACCATTCTGCCAAGGGTAACCATTTGACCCGTTGTGTTTGTTTATCATAGACAAAGAAACGAAGGTAGCCTTCCAGACATTTCTTCACTATCTCAGTTTTTCCATCAGATTGAAAATGATAGGATGAGCTATGAGCCAATTGAGTACCCAAACAAGAAAATAATTATGTCCAAAAATGTCCAGTGAAGATGGGATCTCTGTCACTTACAATAATCTTTGGGATGCCATGTAAATTTTGAACTGTCTCCATGAATGTGGTGGCAACTGTACTATCTTTGAAGGGATGAGAGAGTGCACAAAAGTGTGCGTACTTGGTCAGTCTATCAACAATCACCATGATGACACTCTTTCCTTCATACTTCGGTAACCTTGTGATGAAATCCATGGAAACCTCCTCCCAACGATGACTTGGGATAGTTAATGTTTGTAAAAGACCTAGGGTCTTAATTGTTTCCACCTTATTTTGTTGTCAAACCAAACATTCCACCACAAACCTTTGAACATCATTTTTAAGGCCATCCCAAAAAAATTCTTTCTTGACCCTACGGTAGGTTTTTAAAAATCATGAGTGCCCTCCTACTGGAGAGGTGTGCAATTCCAATAGTTCCTTTTGTTTGAGTTCATATTTCTTACATAAATATAACTGATCTTTGTACCATAGTGAATCATTTTTCCATGTAAATGTATCTGATGTAATGGAATCCTACTGCAACCTTTGAATGATATTCAACACTTTTTCGTCATTCTTCCATTCATCTCTTGCTTCTATTATCCAATCAGGTTGGATGATTGAGATAGCACAGAGAAAGGCCTCAACATCTTCATCATTCCTTGAGAGTGCATCTGCCACAACATTTTTCTTCCCTTTTTTATAGACGATTTCAAAATCATAACCCAATATCTTGGGTACCCATTTTTGTTGTTCTTCTGAAGATAGTCTTTATTCCAAGAAGTATTTAAGATTATCATGATCTGTTTTGACCTTGATGTGCCTGCCTATTAGGTAAGGACGCCATTTCTTCAATGCATGTAGTATTGCCATCATTTCCTTCTCATAAATGGGTTTGTGTAAGTCCTTTCCCTTTAGTGGTCGACTTTCAAAAGCCAGGGGCCTTCCTTCTTGCATTAGGACAACACCAAATCCATTTCTCGAGGCATCACATTCCAAAATAAATGTTTTTGTGAAGTCTGGAGTGGTCAAGGCAAGAGCTTTGCACATCACCTCTTTAAGTTGTTCAAAATCTTTAGTTGCCTCTGGATTCCATGAAAATTCATCCTTCTTAGTTAGTGTCTTTAAAGGTGCTTCTATTCTTCTATAGTGTCGAACAAACTTGTGGTAGTAACCTGTCAAACCTAGAAATCCTCTAAGATTCTTCAATGTTTTTGGAATTGGCGAGTCCATCATGGCCTTAATCTTGTTAGGGTCTACCTTGAAACCTTCATGAGATACAATATGACCCAAATACTCTACCTCCTTCACTCCAAAGAAACATTTGGATGGTTTGGCATATAGTTGTTGCTCCTTTAGTAGTTGTAGCACCTTGTCAACATGTCGCACATGATCCTCCCAAGACTTTCTATAGATTAGTATATCATTAAAAAATACTAACACAAATTTTCGAAGGAAGGTATTGAAAATGGAATTCATCAACCCTTGGAATGTGGAAGGTGCATTTGTAAGGCCAAAAGGCATCACCAAAAATTCATAATGGCCTTCATGAGTTCGGAATGTTGTTTTTGGGATATCTTCTTCCTTCATTCTAATCTGATGATA
>ML783954.1:648889-693079 GCA_009831015.1 Picea engelmannii | reverse complement strand
TGAGGGGTCTAAGTGGTGCAGTATTTAGAGCATGCATGACATCGTTCTTTGAGAAGGAAACTGACTTCCCCCACATCCAAAACCTTACAATGAAAAATTTGGTTCAAATGTGCGGCTGTTAGTATGGACAGAGGCGCGTCTGCGCCTTCGCGCGTACTATAATAGAAACCAGAGTGCATGTGCGCATCTGTGTGGTGGAAAACCCGCGCGCTTGTGATAAATTACTGAGAAAGAAATTCTGAATGGATTTCTCTCGATTCGCCTGTGAATTGACTGTTTCGCAGGTCGGCGGAGGCCGATTTGTGTCCCTGCAGGTTAATAAAACAAAAAGGAAAGTGAATTAAACCCAATTGAGGGAGGATTTGATACCTAAAGTCCCCAGCGGAGTCGCTAGTCTGTTCGCGTTCGAATCGTCACCGGGTGAGAAAAAATAGGAACGCTAGCATGCCCTATTGGGCTTGGCAAGGCAGAACAGGATGCTGTGGAGCAAAAGGGTTAATATAAACAAAAACAAACTATAATCTAACTATGAACTGAAACAAAATAATACTACGAAAATGGACAAAGAACATTAAACATCAGACACAAGTGTCATCAAAGGTTTCAGGCAGGTGCTTTATTGAAACCAGAGCGCACGCAGAAGAGAGGGACCAGGGGTTCCTTCTCCCTCCTGCGGAAGGCTCTTCGGGGCCCTCAACACAATGCTTTCCTTACAACTGAATAGAAATGAACTGAGTGATGAAAGAACTCTGGGTTACACTGCTGATGAGTTGTTTGTCAAAGGCCGAGCTCTGAGTCATATGGACAGCGTAACGATGCTTCGAATTCCCTGTTGAAACAATGAGTCCTCACAGCCTTTTATAGTAGTTTCAAGGGCGGTTATGTAACCTTCTCCAGGTGTGAATAGGGGCGCATTAGGGTTCACTTAGGTCATTTAATCCGTCGTTTTTGCAGAGACGACTCTGATTTGAGGGTCAAATCACCTTGGGGGCCGGTCTGTAGGCGGTCGAGAGGCTGACCTATGCAATTAATGCGCCGTATTAGCAGATGCACGGCTTTTTGTGTGGACAGTCGCGCGTCGGGCGTGCATGCGCGCAAAACACGTTTTTGTCCCGCGCATGTGCGCACATCAAGCTGATGTAAAGCACATTTCAATTTTTGGTTACTTTGTATAGTTTTTTTTCCCTTCTGGAGTGTTGTGAGATTAATTCAGTGCCATGAGTGACTTCATTGTTGTTTTGATGATGTGGAGTTCTTTTCGCCATGTGCAGATGAAATTTCAGTGATAACATTTAGGACAAGAAAGTTGGGACATCACAAGTCTCGAATTCCCAGGAAGATCGGGACCATCCATCAGAGGGGACACGTGGAAGAAATCGGCGTCATCGGGGAAATTCCCAACAAGGAGGACGTCCATCGGTGTTTGGTTCATCGGGATATCGGGGATCCTAGTGACAAGGTGTTTGGATTCGCGAACCATGAAACCCCGACAAGGAGGAAGGAGCCACTGTGCGGCCAGCTGTCAGCACGTCGGGAAGAAGGGAAGTGTCATTGAGGGAGCCAGCTGTCAGTATAGCGGCGAGTCGGGATTCAAGGAATCAGGAACCCCATGGGCAAGTGTTTTGCAGCATTTGAAACCCCGTAGCCCCAACAAGGGGTAAGACTACTGTCACAGGGAAATGGTCATATGGGCCAGGAGCCTAGCAGGAGAGCTAACATGTAAAAGGGTGCGTCGGGATTCGAGGGATCACGAATCCTGAGGGTAAGTGTAATTTGACATTATAAATCCCAAAACCCTGACGGGAGTTGTGACTGCGGTCATATAGAGGAGGTTACGTGGACAAAGTCTTGGCCTGGAGGGCTAATGGGAAATTTGAGCGCATCGGGATTTTGAAGTCAGAAACCTGACAAGAAGAAATATAAGGCTGAGGTCTTATAGAAACTGGTCATGTGGACTAAAGGCTTAGCCAGGTGGGGCTAAGGCAACAAAGGAGAGCATCGAGGATCGAGGATCGGTGATCCAAGTTGTTAGAACATCGCGGGTGTCGAGATCCCTATAGAAGGAACCCAGAAAATAAGAAAAGGCCCATGTTGGTTTATAAGAAAGGGAGACCCAGTGTTTAGTTGTTGTGGGTGGAAAATTTCCTGATAGGGAAAGAGAAGAACCTTTCAGTTCTTCAGGCTGAGGAAGGAGGAAAGATCCTGTGAGCAGATGTGCCTAGTGGGCGCGTTTGCGTCAAGTGGTATCAGAGCTTAGAAAGGATTCTTTTCTTTATGTAGTAGGGAGAAGGAAAATTCACCATGCCGTCGAGGAGAAGGGATAGACAATCACCCGATCCAGGAGAGGAAAGGGAAATGTCCAAAGGAAGGGGTAGGCAAGTGTAGAATCGAGAAGTGGAAAGAGAGCTGCATAACTTACGCTCTATGATCGTGGACATGGATATAAGACAAAGGCGCAAAGCTGATGAAGGAGATATCAGTGAGTCGGAAAATGAATATGGTGTTGGACATGGAGAGGAAGAAATCCCAGCAGAAGATGCAGCAAGTGAATGCTTACTTAAAGCTATTGCAAGAATGAGCACAAAGGTAAAAATGGACATTCCAGTTTATGAGGAAAATCTAGATGTGGAAGAGCTTCTAGACTGAATTAGAGCTCTAGACACTTACTTCGACTATGAAGATGTCAAAGAGGACAAGAAAGTCAGACATGCCATCACGAGATTAAAAGGATATGCAGCCTTGTGGTGGGATGAGCTACAAGCTGACAGGCATTGCTAAGGCAAGCAAAAGATCAAAAGCTGGGACAGGATGATTGCAAAGATGAAGGAAAAATTCATTCCCAGGGACTATCAAATTTCTATGTTCAGGAGGATGCAGAACCTGAGACAAAAGTTGATGACAGTAAAGGAGTATACTGAGGAATTTTACAAGTTGAATATCAGGGTAGGTCATCGTGAAAGCAATGACGAAAAAGTGGTCAGATATATGAATGGCTTGAGATATGAGATTCAGGATGAAATAAGCATGGAAACCATCTGAACGGTGGAGGATGCTTATCAAATGGCTTTGAAAGTGGAGGAGAAGCTGGGCTGAAAGCAGATTCAAAGAGGCTGAGGGAGAAGTCATCCCAGAGGCAAATAAGTTGCCCAGGAAAGAACCCAGAAGCCCAGGGATGATTGGAAGAAACCTCAGACTCGTACTGAGAAAGGTGGAATTTCACAGTGGGGGAAATATGCAGAGAAAAGAGAATAACATACTGAGCAGAGAGGAGGATATGCTGATAATAATAGGTTTCCTCATACCAGAGGTAGAGGTAGAGGAAGAGGAAGAGGTGGAGTAATCACATGCTTCACATATGGAAAAATTGGGCACAAGTCTTATGAGTGTCCTGAGAAAAAGAAAGATGGAGGAGAAACTCACATTGCCGAGGCACAGAGGCGGGATGTTGAGGCAGAATATGCTGAAGGTAGAAGATCGTTGGTGATGTGAAAAGTCCTTTTGACACCAGAGAAAGAAGTGGAAAGTTCAATCCAAAGGACTAGGCTTTTCAGAACAGCTTGCAAGACCAAGGGTTGGGCATGCAAGGTCATTGTGGACAGCGGTAGCACGGATAATCTCATTTCAACCGAGATGGTAGAAAAGCTAGAGCTAGAGACGACTGATCACCCGAGTCCATACAAAGTTTCATGGCTACAGAAGGGACATCAGGTAAATGTCACCAAACAGTGTTTAGTTGAATTTAAGATAGGGAGATATAATGATAAAATTTTATGTGATGTTATTCCTATGGATGTTTGCCATTTATTGTTGGGTAGACCATGGAAATATGATAGAAATGTGATCCATGATGGGAGGATGAACACATGCACCCTAGAAAATAATGGGAGAACTCATATGTTGCATCCAATCGAGGATAAAGAGGTGAAGCTAGAAGTAAGCAACACTTTACTTCTCATGAGTGGGAAGGAACTTATTACGGAGGTTAAGAAGAAGGAGGATCGACAATTCTTTGTGGTCAGAAAATCAAGAATTGTTCTGACTAGCACCAGAATGGACGATTTTCCAGAAGGAGTTCAGGAACTGTTGGAAGAATTTGTTGATATAGTAGTAGACGAATTACCTTGTTCATTGCCACCGATGAGAAGTGTGAGTCATCACATTGATCTCATACCAGGAGCCAGTTTTCCAAACAAAGCCGCATACATATTGACACCGCAGGAGAATGAGGAGGTCAAAAGACAAGTCCAAGGAAAGCTTGAGTCCATGTGTTGTTCCGACAATACTTAGTTCGAAGAAAGACAGAGGCTAGAGGATGTGCACTGATTCAAGAGACATTAACAAGATAACCATCAGGTATAGATTTCCATTGCCAAGGATGGATGATTTAACGGATTGCTTAAGTGGAGAATTTTTTTTTTCAAAGATTGATTTGAAGAGTGGATATCACTAGATCTGCATGAGAGAAGGTGATGAAAGGAAGATAACATTCAAGACAAACGAAGGTTTGTATGAATGTATTGTTATGTTGTTTGGCTTAACAAATGTGCCAAGTACCTTTATGAGGTTGATGAATGAAGTCCTAAAGGATTTCATCGGAAAATTTGTTATCGTATATCTGGATGATATACTGATTTTCAGTAAAATGGAAGCTGAACATCTGAAGTATTTAGCCATTGTGATGAAGAGATTACAGCAAGAGAAGCTACTGATAAACATGAATAAGTCCTCATTCATGAAGAAATAACTCATTTATTTGGGATTTGTTATTTCGGAAAATGAGTTGAGGATGGGTCCGGATAAGGTAGAAGTGATCAAGAATTGGCCATCACCGAGGAACATATTTGAGGTGAGAAGTTTTCACGGATTGGCTAGCTTCTACCGAAATTTCATTAGGAATTTCAGTGGGATTAGTGCAGCAATGATGGATATAGTGAAGAAAAGACATAAATATTTTCACTGGACTGAAGAGGCTGAGAAGAGTTTCAATTTGTTGAAACAGAATATTATGGAACAACCAATTCTGGTGTTGTCGGATTTTCAAAAGACATTTCAGGTAAAATGTGATGCAAGCGAGTTTGCAATAGGAGCAATCTTAAGTCAAGATGACAGACCAATTGCATATTTTAGTGAGAAGTTGAATGAAGTGAAGGTGAAGTATTCCACATATGACAAGGAATTTTATGCCATCATCTAGGCATTGAAGAAATGGAGGCACTATTTGATCCCGAAGTAATTTGTTTTGTATAGTGATAACCATGCAATGCAGTTTGTGACTCAATAGGAAAAGTTGAATCAGACGCATGTTAAATGGGTTGAATACATGCAGAATTTCACTTTTGTGATAAAATATATTTCTGGTACTGCTAACAAAGTTGTTGATGCTTTGAGCAGGAAGTGTTTGTTGTTGCAGGAGTTCAAAGTCAAGATGTTAGGTTTTGATGATCTCAGAGACATGTACGTAGATGATCCAGACTTTAAGGAAGCGTATGAAGCAGCCGAGAACCTAGTTCTCAGAGATAGCAGCAAATGGACTGAATACATGATCCAGGAAGGATTGTTGTTCAGAGGAAATCAGCTATGTATTCCAAATTGCTCCATGAGGGAGAATCTGCTGAAGGAAAAACAAAGTGGAGGATTGGCCAGACATTTTGGTCATGATAAGACGTTCGCGAAGCTGAGTGAGTCATACTTTTGGCTAGGGATGTGAGAAGAGGTCAAGAGGTTTGTAGACAGATGTAGAATTTTCCAGCATTCAAAGGGAAGGAAGCAGAATGCGGGTTTTTATCAACCATTGTCCATACCTGAGAAGCCGTGGGATGAAATTAGCATGGATTTCATATTGGGATTTCCAAGGACGCAAAGAGGATTTGATTCGATCTTTGTGGTAGTGGATAGATTTTCCAAGATGGAACATTTTATCCCATGTCAGAAAACCAGTGACGCGACGCACATCACGAATCTGTTTTTCAAAGAAGTCGTTTGACTTCACTGCTTACCAAGGAGTATTGTTTCGGATCGAGATACAAAGGTCATAGGGAATTTATGGAGGACATTATGGAAGAAGTTGGGGACTAACTTGTTGTTTAGTTCAACTAACCATCCTCAAACGGATGGACAGACAGAAGTGGTGAACAGAAGTCTGGGAGACTTGCTGAGAAGCTTGGTGGTGGAGCACCACAACAGTTGGGACAATGTATTTCCACAAGCAGAGTTTGCGTATAACGACTCAGTGAATGGGAGCATAGGCCAGAGTCCATTCCAGATTGTATATGGCACACAACCAAGAGGAGTTTCTGAATTGAGAGATTTGGAACAGACTGCTACTAGGAGCGCTAGTGCATAAGAATTCGCGGAGGCGATGAAAGAACTTCACAGCCGGGTGAAGGAGCGGTTGCAGAATTCAAGTCAGGAGTATAAGCGGAGAGCAGATCAACATTGAAGACAACTTCAATTTGAGTTTGGTGACTTGATTCTGGCACATTTGAGGAGATAAAGGTTCCCGAGAGGAACATACAATAAATTGAAGATGAAGAAAATCGGGCCATGCAAGGTCTGGAAGAAAATGGGAGAAAATGCTTATGAGATTGAATTACCCGATGGAATTAGAATTTCCCCGATATTCAATGTCTCAGATTTATACCCATACAAAGATGAGGAAGCAGGAACAGGAGATGAACAACCAGATATTCAGTGGAAAAAGCAGATTTCAATTGTAGAGAAGCCACAAATGGAGCAGATACCGGATAAATGAGTAGGTAAGAAGACCAGAAGGAAAGAATACTTTGAATATTTGGTCAAGTGGAAGGGCCACCCAGTGGAAGATGCCAGTTGGGAGACTAAAGCAGAGATTTTGAAGCATGGACAGACTATCCAGGAGCTCATGGACAGGAGCCCATGAAATTTTTCCAGCGAGGGAGTATGATGTAGGAGCATCCCTCACGTCAAGCGAGCTAGCGCTGAAGACAAAAGACAGTTGGAAGGTGTCCAACACAAATTTTTTAATTTTCCCTTGAATTTAATGCACCAAATATAAATGAGATCATTTAATGAAGATGCCTTGGTATAATGTAATCAGACCTTGAGCGCCCCGCTCTCGTCTGAAGTAGATGGAGGCATTTATAGTAGTTAATGCATGTAGATAGAGATTTAATTCTAGATTAGACAGTTTTAGAAAGAAAGAGGGAAACGGGATATAGACACCCTCATTGTGTACTGTAACAAAATCCTGAGCATTTGAGAAAATAAGTAGAGAGTTGTGTAGAAACACCCATGTACAATTATTTGGATTAATAGAAGAAGTTGATTCAAATTCATGACGTTGTGTTTGTTCTCTGTGCATGTATGTTGAATACTATGCTCATGAGTATTTACTTCCTTTTATGTACTTTTTTTACATGCTATGTATGAATTGATTTCTTGTTGAGTGTTTGAAATCTGAGAAAGGAAGTAGAAGAGATAAGTTTAAATTGTTTCTCTATCTAAGCAAGGAATCCTGCAAGGAGTGCAGTTGAAGTCATTCGCAAGGAGTGCGTTGACAGAAGGCTCAGATAGTTTAACTCTTATTCTCATTCACCCAAAAGTGAAGTTGGGTTATAGGAACTGTGCAAGGGGTGCGCAGGCTAAGAAGAGTCTCAGTTGTGAATCTGAGTGAAGAATCCAAGGACTGATGCTACAGGTGTGCATAGAGTCGAGGAATTCTCAGATATTTTGAAAATATCTGAAGGTTGTTGCAAGGAGTGCGTGCAAGGACCCTCTTGGAGGTTGAAAGTTGTGTGGAAGCTTAGGAGGGATAAGGCTTTCAAGCTCGTCGAAGAGAAGAATTGGAAGATTAGTGTTGTGGAGTGTTTAAACCAGGCGTTGCATAGCTACACCGCAGGAAGACAAATTCCATGGAGGAATACTTGGTCATTCTCAAGAAGAATCACCAAAGGGAGGAAATCGACGGTCAGGATCTTGTGGAGAGGATTTGTGAAATCCCATCAACCGTTGAATCTGCCAAAGAAGCAAGGAGGTTACAGCCACATTCGAAGTTCAAGCTCCAGGAGTCATGAACTGTGGGATCGTTGGTCAGTTACCCATCAGCCGTCGAATCAGACAGGAGCTGCACGAAGGTTACCATCGGGATTCGGAGGATCAGTAGTCCCGTGGTCGAATGTTTTTCGACATTTGAAACCCCGAAGTCCCAGGAAGATCTGGACCGTCTATCAGTTGGACACGTGGTGGAGATCGAGGCATCAGGAGTTCAAGAAATCAGAAGTCTCATAGATAGGAGATCGGGGAAGTCCATAGGGAAAACCCCATCATAATTTGAGTCATCCGTTCGAGGAGACAGGTGTCAGGAATCCAAGAGAGTCGGGATACTCAGCATCGGGAAATCAGAGATCTTGAGGACAAGAAAGTTGGGACATCACAAGTCTCGAAGTCCCAGGAAGATCGGGACCGTCCATCAGAGGGGATGCGTGGAAGAAATTAGCGTCATCGGGGAAAGTCCTGACAAGGAGGACGTCCATCGGTGTTTGGTTCATCGGGATATCAAGGATCCCGGTGACAAGGTGTTTACGCATTTTGGATTCGTGAACTGCGAAACCCCAACAAGGAGGAAAGAGCCACCGTGCGACCAACTATCAGCACATCAGGAAGAAGGGAAGCATCATTGAGGGAGCCAGTTGTCAGTATAGCGGTGAGTCAGGATTCAAGGAATCAGGAACCCCATGGGCAAGTGTTTTGTAGCATTTGAAACCATGTATCCCCGACAAGGGGTAAGACTATGGTCATGGGGCAATGGTCATATGGTCCAGGAGCCTAGCAGGAGAGCTAATGCATAAAAGGGCGCATCGAGATTTGAGGGATCGTGAATCCTGAGGGTAAGTGTAATTTGACATTAGAAATCCCGAAACCCCGACGGGAGTTGTGACTGCAGTCATATAGAGGAGGTTATGTGGACAAAGGCTTGGCCTGGAGGGCTAATGAGAAATTTGAGCGCATCGGTATTTTGAAGTCAGAAACCCGACAAGAAGAAATATAGGGCTGCAGTCTTATAGAAACTGGTCGTGTGGACTAAAGGCTTAGCCAGGTGGGGCTAAGGCAACAAAGGAGCGCATCAGGGATCGGGGATCGGTGATCCAAGTTGTTTGAACATCACGGGTGTCAAGATCCCGATAGAAGGAACCTTGACAATAAGAAAAGGCCCGTACTGGTTTAGAAGAAAGGGAGACCCATTGTTTAGTTGTTGTGGGTGGAAAATTTCCCGATAGGGAAATAGAAGAACCTTTCAGTTCTTCGGGCTGAGGAAAGAGGAAAGATCCTGTGAGCGGACGTGCCTAGTGGGCATGTTTGTGTCAACAAGTCTGTATTCAAGTTATGTAAGTGTACTTACATCTAGTAGTGGTGTATTACATCTTATTTGGTGAGGCATTGCAAAGTGTGGCAGTTTTCCATTTTCAAGTGATCGTTTGCATGGAAGACAAATATTGCTACTGGAAAATGTTCTATCATTTAGTGTCAAACCGAGGTATTCTTTTTTCATGTTAGGGGTGAAATACTTAGTGTTCTTTGTGAAATTCAATTGATTTCAAAATGCACATGCAATGGAAGGAGTGTCTTTAATTTGTTTCATATAGATCTGTTTTGCATCTCTCTTCCCTAGACAAGCATGCATAGTAAGTGTTTGTTGGTTTTCAATGCTAGCAGTGCATGGGGTTGGCTCTAGGCCATGATATGTGAATTTTTTCCTCTCGGTCAGTACCATGACCATTGTGGGATATATGGCTACACCTGTTTCTCACACATCTGTTTTTTCAACATGTGGTAGGTTAACTTATGGTTGCCATTGGGAACTATTTTCACTTGTTGACAAGCCATGTTGAAGGTGGAATCAACATTTGTTATGAGCATTGCATCCTCGCCATCTAGATGGTGAAAATGGTGATGTTATTTGTCATTGGACATGTGATTTTTGTGTTCAGTAGAAAGTGCGAAAATGCGATTTTTTTGTACACAAACAATTTTTTTAGGTTGTGATATGTGATTTTTTGCCTAGAAGGAAGCGTACCAATGTATTTTTTTCTCTCACGTATGACCTTTTTCAAGTTATGATAAGTTAGTCTACATTTTTTTGTTTAAGATCTATATGAACTCATCACAATTGGGATGAGTTTCATTCTGATTAAATAGCATGTGACACTTATGAAAATTCAATGCGGTTTGGGTGGCATGGACAGTGGATCCTGAACTAGTAGTATTTCTTATCAAAGGTTGATAATGAATGTGTGGCGTATATGTTTTTAACAACATGATGTCAATTGTTCGATCATAGTTTGAATCAATATAGTAGGAATGGATAGTACCATCCGACAGGGCTGACCAGACCTAGATATTTACTCTGAATATGATAGATAGCCATTGCAAACAAAATCTGTCACCCTCTACAATTCCTTTCCCATATGGCATTGCCATGTTTACAAGGTATTGTTGCCAACTTCCAATTATTGGCATACTTTCTAGGAGATATGGTAAAAGGTGTTGATACAAGCAGTTAAAATCCTATTGAATACCACCTATAATTGCATTGCAAAAGGATTGCATAGTGTAAAGGTGCAGCGAGTGCACATCGAACTATGTTGCTACCAAATAGAAAATTGCATTGAATATACTATCTCCACAACTATATGCAATGGTTGTCACTATGTGCAATCCATGGGAGTGTATATGATGCATAATTCATTTCCAATGCAATTGAAGATCTTTGCAAATGAGGGACAAGTAAATATGAGGTCCTCCAAGATTGCATATGGATAATTTTCTATAGAGTGGTGGTTCATAATGACCAATGAAAGGATTGGCATCATGGAACAAGATGCAAAATGGATCCCTAGATGCAGTTCTGTTGAATAGTAGATATCTTGTTTTTCTTCTTAATGACTATATTCCAATTGATATATTCAACCACTTGGAAAACCAATGTATACAAAATGTATCTCTCCAAAGTCCCCTCTCATGTGCAGGAAGATATACAGATGCAGAAAACCGCATATTTGAAAATTATGTAGTGACATCATGTATTCCATGCAACTGGAAAATAAATCAGATGCCAATTTGTATTGATACGACTCCAATTCCTCAACGTCTCCAGTTTCTAAACATGCCAAGAAATGATCTATCAATCCACTGCGCAGGTCAGTTGATCTAGATTTTATGAGCAGAAAAAAATGAATACAGATTATTAACAGGTGCTTGACACAAAACAACAGAGATACAGTAAAAGCAGTTTTGTATTCAATAACAAAATAAGCTGAAACTGCAAAATGCAGTGGAAACAAGCTTGTTGGAATGGTGGTGGCTTATCTCTGAGAAGAGATGTGACAGTAGTGCGCATTCACAAGAAGAAGGTTATAATGAGGCTCTAAAGGAATTTTTACAATAAGCAAGAATGATAAAAACCCTAGACATCCAAAAACCTAACCCTAGGAGATGAAGCGCCAAAAGTCATGTGGGCCCTGTTTGGGTAAGTTAGTACATCAACTTCCCGGGGTCGTAACTTTTGCATACGGTCTCTGTTTTAGGCATGTGATAGCCCATTGGAAAGGTATAATTGAGGAGATTCATTTTGGGGGCTCAATCATGCTTTTGGATATCATTAAGGAGATTGATTCCAAAAAAACTTCATTTAGGCCCTCAAAATGGCCCCGAAAGTTAAAACTGCTAAAAGTAGTAAATTGCCAAAATTGTCAAAAAACTATTTTGAGCCAGTTGGAAAAGGTGGGTGGCCACTGATATCCATCTAGATCAATCCTCCCTCCTTAGGAAGCAATGGTATCCTTTGCATTGATTTCCTCCATCAGATGAGGAAATTTCTGTTGAATTTGGCCCCGGGTGAGCCACTTGCCTTGGTGCAGGAGCTGCCCTGCTTTGATGACTCGATAAAGTTGGATCCATTGTTGTTGAGTGCCCTTGATATGTATGTCCACAATATGATCATTGGATTCCTATTGTATGCAGTCAGGGTTGAACTCTGTTGGTGTCAATTGTTCTGCTACTTCTAAGGTGTCCAATAATGGTGGGAAATAAGGGCAAAGGAGATCCACGTTGAACACTAGGTGCAGGCCAAGGAAAGGAGGAATGTTGAGCTCAAAATAATTATTCACCATGGCCTTGGTGATAGTGTACGGCCCATAATGAAGTGGGTGAAGCTTTCGATGGGGTCATGTAAGGCGTTCTTTCTGCAAGTGCAACCAAACTTTCTTGCCCACCTAAAACTTATGCGACACCTGATGTTGATCATGGCATTGTTTGTACTTGTCATTGGACTTCTGTAGGATATCCTGAACCTATTGGCATATGTGATAGATCTTCTCAATGAACCGGGTGGCTTTGTCACCTTTAGTTGGAGAAGGAGATGAGTCGGTCGAGGTGACCGCAAGGGGAAGTGCAACATCTATGGGACCCAATGGTTGGAATCCCAACCCCACTTGAAAGGGGTTGTGGCTGGTTGAGCTGTGTAGGGCTCAGTTGTAGCTATGTTGGACATAGGGAAGGCTCTCATCCCATGTACGAGGGTTCTTTGAATTATACATGCGAAGGATATGCACAATCATTCGATTTACAACCTCAGTTTTTCCATCTGTCTAAGGGTGGAAGGTCACGGATATGGTGAGCTTGGTGTCCAGCAGTGACTAGAGGCTCGACCAGAATGTGATGAGAAATTGACTATCCCGATATGAGACAATGGTATGTGGAATTCCAAAATGTACCTAGACTTGTTCAAAGAAGATCTTGGCAGTGGCCTCTACTGTGATGCTCTTCTTGCAAGCAACTAGAATTTCCATCTTAGAAAAGTGATCAACAACCACAAAAACACAGTTATTTCCCCACTTAGTGGATAGGAGGCCCAAAATGTAGTCCATTGAGATGGATTCCCATGGCCTGTCAAGAGTAGGAAGAGGGGTGTATAGGCCCTATTTCTTAGTGGTCGATTTGGCAATCGTGCAAGCAGTGCAGGACCTGATGTACTTGTTGACCTCCTATCAAAGTTTTGGCTAGTAGAAATGTTTTTATAGCATTGCCACTGTCTTTTTGATGCTGAAGTGTCCTGCCACCCGACTGTAATGGGATTCCTAGATCAGCTTCACTCGCTCACTAGATGGAACACAGATATGGCCTAGACGACACAACAACCCATCCTGAAGATGGAAATTATCGACAACTTCATTTGCACCCAACATTTGGTAGGTGGTGGCAAAGTTAGGGTCTATCTCATAAAGTTGGGGCCATCCAGATGTCTCATGGCCGCAAGAGTCTAGCATCGTGGTGAGTGCCACGACTGGTGGTCTGTTGAGGAAATCATCGACATGATTGGTGATTCCTATTTTATACTTGATGTTGAGCTGGAAATGCTGCAAGTATGTGGACCACTTTTGATGGTGGTCATTCTACAATTTTCCCTATGTCTGCATGAACTGTAGTGGATTATGATTAGTGTGGATGACTATCTCCTTCTAAAGAATGTAATGTCTCCATTGGTGGCATGCTTGCACAATGGAGTACATTTCTTTGTCGTAAGTAGGGTACTTATGAATAGTATCTCACAGTGTATCACTATGATAGGCCATGGGGTGGTTGTACTAAGTGAGAACGATGCCCATAGCATAGTCTGAAGCATTTGTCTCAATCTCAAAGGGATTTTGCAGGTCTAGTAGTGAAAGTACTGAGGCTGAGCACAAGTGTTGCTTCAAATCATTGAATGCTTGTTGTTGGGACCAACCCCACACAAATTTATCCTTACCACCACCCCTGTTTATTTGGCTGAGGGCCCATGCAATATGGGAGAAACCCAACATGAACCTGCGGTAGAAATTGGCAAGGCCCAAGAAGCTCTGAAGCTCAGTGAGTGTTGTTGGGGCTGGCCAGTCACGGATGACTTGGATCTTGGTTAGATCCACATGTATGCCATGTTGATCAATGATGTAGCCCAAGTAATGGACCCTGTCCATGCCGAAGGAGCATTTTTCCAAGTTAGTGTATAGCTTGTGTTTCCACAGGGTGTGCAGAACCTACTGAATATGCTGCAAGTGTTCGGCCCAAGTCTTGCTGTAAATTAGAATGTCATCCAGATACACCACTACAAAAGTATTGGTGAATGGTCACAGGATTTCGTCCATCATGCTCATGAAAGTGGTTGGAGAATTTGTCAAACCAAAGGGCATGACCAACCATTCAAAAAGGCCTTCCTTTGACTTGAAGGTGATCTTCCATACATTTATTTGTTCTATCGAGACCTGGTGGTAGCCAGACTTCAGATCAATCTTACTGAAGTATTTGGACCCCGTGAGTTGATCAAGGAGGTCATCGATTCAGGGAATTAGGTACCATTTTCTGACTGTGATTTTATTCATAACCCGATAATCAATACAGAGTCGCTAGGTTCCATATTTCTTCTGTACTAGCACGATTGGGCTCTCGCAAGGTGATGAGATGGGGCGGATGTGACCCTTGTGGAGAAGTTCTTGGATTTGTCACTTGATCTCCTCATTCTCTAACAAAGAGAAACGATAGACTGAACCATTGTGCTACGGTGCACCGGGGGTCAGATTGATGGGGTGCTTGACCTGACAATGTAGAGGTCCCCCTGTAGGTGAGGAGAAGATACCTGAGTATTCCTCCATGACCTTATCTACTTGCTTCTGCTGTGTAGAGAAGTTGGTTGCATAGACCCTGGATGTGGCTACGATATTTCTCTTATTCTGAGAGTGAATCACGAAGAAGACAAACTTCCCCATCTAAGAGATGAACTTTCGACATTGCTGAGCAGAGATCAAGGAAATAGCACTAGGTGGGACTACCTCGGGTATCCTATACAATTTCCTATTCAAAGTAATAATAAAACTATGAGGCCTAGACTCATATGCAACATGACGTTTCCATAAATAAGGTTGGCCCAAAATAACATCACAAACTTTGAAAGGAGAAACATCACACAATACCTCATCTTTGAAGGGCTTGATGTCATACAACAGTCAGCACTGTTGGCTGACGTAGAGATCGCTTCCTTGGTGGAGCCATCCAATGGTGTAGGGTTGTGGGTGCGACGTTGTTGGCAGGGCCAGCTGATTGATGACCTCTGCTGAGATGAGGTTCTTTTGGAAACCACTATCAATGATGAAGTGCAGTGGGGTGCCTTTTACCCACATCTGTGAATGGAAGAGGTGCTCTCCTTCTTCTAGCTCATCTAGTTCACCAGGCTGGAGCTTGGTGGTAGAAATGGTGGAACTGGGTTTCGCGTCAATAATCCATCTTCCCCTTTTTGGTTCTGGCTC
Source organism: Picea engelmannii (assembly GCA_009831015.1). NCBI lineage: Eukaryota > Viridiplantae > Streptophyta > Pinopsida > Pinales > Pinaceae > Picea > Picea engelmannii. The sequence goes on along the minus strand of ML783954.1, from coordinate 677,768 downwards.
AGAGTCAAAATCCATATCTGATTAAGAGGCTTTCACTTCGGCCACCAGCGACTGCTTTGAGCGACAGTTAGCAGTCTTATGCCAAGGGCTCTTATGGAAGTCGCACCACTTCCCGATATCTTTCTTTGTCTTTCCGGTATCCTTCTTTTCTTGCGGCTTGGACTGGTTGTCTTGATACTGTCCATATTTAATCTATCCTTTGTTCGGTGGTTTGGGGCTATTATCGGACTAATCGGTAGGTGTGGACACTAACATATATCCCTAGATCCACCTGGATCTAGAAAAAAATAGGACAGGACATGACTCTTTCCCTAAGTTTTGACCATTGAATTAGCTAGTAGGGAGGAACAAGCAACATACCTTTGTATCAGTTCCTAGGGTCTCTATTACTCCCTCTTCACTACGGTGCTCTCGTGAGGTCAAGACCAAGACAACACAAACCAACCAAAGTGAAGATAGGAAAATATATTCAACAGTCAACTTATGTGTATGATCAAGGAATTACACAATAAAGCGAGAATGACTTTATAGGAAAAGGACATGCCACTGTATCATATTAATTGAAAGTAGAAGATACAACCTAATCACCTTGATGTCACAAACTTCCTTTCGGTGGCTCTTGGATCCAACACACACACTTTCTCAATCCTTATATGAAGAAGATCAAATCCCTCTTGATAGACTTGCTAGAGTCTCCAAGCTCCTGTTCAAGCTAGGTCCTTCACACAATTCTTTCACCAATTCTCCAATGGATATTTCTTAACCTTTTCCATGATAATTCCATCAATATATAGAAGAGAATGAGATGGTTACTTGGATAAGAATGATCCCACAATATCAGGGAAACCAGTAAAAGGATAACCATTCGAATGCCAACCCATTCTTTTAGAAGATTCCCTTCTAGAACCATCGAGACTTCATCTTTTTCCAAGCCTTAGAACAAGTTCTCACCCTAGATATGTAGCACAGTGTGAGAAGTTCACACCTTATCTTAAGCCAAACTACAAGAATGGGTCATTCTCACACCCTAGGATATTATCAACCTGCAAACTCTCTTCAAAAGTGGGTTTTCTGGGAAGAGATGAAAGTCACTTTTCTCAGGAGAAAGTTCTTATGAGAAGCCTGAGTACACCATCATCGATACACCATCATGATGAAAAAAATCATGGGTAATAGAATGCCCCCCAAAGTATGAGGCCAGAATCAGTGACAGCCGAAAGACATTGTAAGCTGCATGTGTGTGTCGGAAACCAAGAGTGCACCTAATCGGAAACCTAGGAACAACCAAGCATCTGCAGAATATCATATATATTAATTTTGAGGTAGGAATTCCCATACTCATATCACAGACAGATGACATTATAGACATAGGTCATGGCCACCAATCATACACTATGGATCCATGCCATCAAAATATAGCATAGCCACCAGGAATACACTATGGATCTATGCGAGAAAATTCAAATTGAGATGACATAGCCACGAGACATACAAAGTGGATCTATGTGTCGCAAATTATATATATTCCATCGCAACTTGGACAAAGAGATGATATCCAGGGTCGTCAATCTCATCACCCAAAAGTATGAATCTAACCATGTGATTACATGTGTTGAAGTTGAACATGGTAGAAACCACTTGATTACCGTTAATTGATGAAACCGTTAACAAGTGCGAGGGAAATCACCATTGATGTCAATGACTCCCAAGGTACACTAGTACAATCACTCGAATGTGAATGAATGAGTTAAATTCGAACATCCGACGGAATATTTCAATCAGAGGTTAATGATGTAAACCCATTGTCGAAAGCAAGGAAACCTGTCGTAGAGGCATGCAAGTTCCAAGGTACCAAAAGAATTTCTAAGTCTTGATTCCGGATAATGAGTTGAAGTCGACGGAAAAAAATTCATCACATGAGGGCCTTGATGTATCCCCCATCAATGACACAAAATGAGTAACATATTTTGAAGGTGAAACAGAGTATGATGTAAGTTGGACTAGACACAGGGAAGGCCGACATGGAGAGAATGGACAACTGTAGATGGCCGACTCAATAGAGGTTTCAGATGAACTTCTCTTGAACATATGAACAACACGACCAATGATTTGGCAACATTGACTTAGAGACGACATAGGGTATGACCTTGTAGCAAATCGAATGAGAGACAAATGGATTTCCCAAACCGGCTTCAAATAATGAATAGGGGTTGTCATGTTCAAGAGCAATACTTACTGCCAATCAATATGAAGATGTGAACACATCCCTTTCCCAAATTTTCCCCACCATTTCTAGCGAGTACCTCTTTATTTTAACACAAGTTTGAGGAGGATAACATATGCTTGTTGATATAAGCTCATCCTTCGGATGAGTCCTTCGAAGTATTTTTAACAAACCCTAGGAAGGAGTGGTTAGGTCCGATGACAGGTTTGTCTATGTTTGTTTAACGAATCCAAAGATAGAAAACTCGAAGGTTTTTCATGATTATAGAGTCTGGAAAAACACTTAAAAGAGAACTCTCTCAGTTCCTTTTTCGTAAAATAGTCTGATGAGACCAAAAAAGAGATAAATTATCACCCACCAGACGTTTTCGTCAAATACTTGATCGAGCGTGAAAATAGCAAGGTCGCTCGGCTATCTTTTCATATTTAGAGAGTTTTAAAAGAGCTTAAAGAAGACTCTAGGGGGGTTCCTTTTTCGTATAACCTTGTTGAGCCCGAAAAAGTGATAAAAATATGCTCGATCGCGTTCTCATGTATTTGCGAGCATGAGAATGGACAAAGACCCAGATCGAGGTTTTATTAAAAAACCATAAAAAAAAATCAAAACATGTGATGAAGAAGAAAAAATATGTCTGCATCCCTGTATATGAACATCGAAATCGTTACGCCTGCAAAAGTTACACTCAAAAGGGCATTAGGGATTAGGTTTTAATCAATAAATAATTATAAAAATTCAATAACATGGTAAAAGTAAATATAAAGAAGTAAAACTCTTTTTACCATATCATTTTCACTTTACCATTATTTGAGCCCAAAAACCCCTCTTTTACCCTCAAAATTCGGCGTCAGATTGCGGGAGTTACGAGCATCCATTCGATGAACCATCAGCAACAGTGAGGTAGGCATTTTGTCCTCTACTTTTTCATGGTTTAATTTTTCATTTTCATGGGAAAAAACTATCATTTTGAGTTTGTTTTGGGGTTTATTATGGCTCTCATCCATTCTCACAGGTGATCTACACGGGACCTACGAGAATGGGTCATTCTCGTAGGTGAGCCCACAGTAGCCTACGAGAACCTTGCACTGTGCCTAAAGGGCACCTGCGAGAACGACAAAGTGTAAAAGTTTTTAGAAAATTTCCCAATGAAAAGATACCAATTTGTGAATAGAGTTATTAATCTTCTTCTTGCACTTCTTACGCAGGTATTTGGTCATCACAATGGTTTTGGAATGGCATGAAAGGGAGCACGAAGAAGATAATGCCATTGTTGGAAATCATCTGCCCACCATTGCCTCTTTGAGAAATTGTGGTCTTCTGAAGTACTTTCATATCCCGGACATGAGGGCCCAAATCAGGTTATTAGAGTACCTTGTGCATATGTGGGATCCTGATCAGCAAGTATTCCATGTAGGGGTTCACTGATCAAAATCTAGACCAGGGGTCAAATTTAAGCTCAAAAATCAACATTCTCGGAATTGCCTCAAAACGAACGAGAGCGTAGCCCTCATCATCACGAACCTAGTGCAACTCGTTTCATCTCAAACGGATGTCGAGAGCGAGAGATATTACGATCTGTCTGAATCATCAAACAGGCAAAAAAAAGGGACGTTGACTAGGCAGTCCGTACAAGCTGACGTGGCAGAGGCCGTACAGGTGATGTGGCATGAAGTACACTGACAGGGAAGCTGGTGATGTGGTAGTCATCTATTGGCAGATGTGGTCTAATAGCAAAGCGACACGTGGGATGGTTTTGGCAAATGGTGAGGTGCCACGTGGCCCAGTCATGGGTTGCCATGTGGCACCCCTTTATTGGCTATTGGTCTATTGTTTTGTTGTTCAAAATTTTGTATAGTCCACTGGATTCGAACCATGGACCTCCCCACTGGCCAAGCGATTTAACAAAGTCCACGCGACCACTATGCCATGCATTGGTTCTTATTATATGTGTGGGTTTATTTATATTTGAATTGAATTATTGTTGTATATGGCAGGGGGTCGGGTTCGGGCTTAGCCCTGACCCGAGGTCATATATCGATCCATATGACTACACTCTCATGCGCATTTCTGAGGGTTTATAAACTTGGCGGTTATGATGTTATATGTGACTAGTCGTTAAACCATATGCGCGCGGTTTTTAAATTTGGTTTATAAAATGGTTAAAGCCTCGGTTCTATCCATATGAACTTAAATCTTAGCGCGGGATTTTGAAACAGTTTTTTCAATGGATAGTCCATGCGCCCAACATTTGGTGCTTAATTATTGGCTTTTAAAAGTTAATCCCTTTTTGTATATGCGGTTGATTCTATGACCCTCTTGTGACCAGGTGCTAGGCAGTTAGGGGCTGGCATGCCCATAACTGTCCTACAGTTTGCACTGTTGGTGCGGTTGCACCTGGTGCTAGGTTTTCACGCTATATATTACGTGTGTGCCAGGTTCATTGAACAAGGCTGTGTTTTGTAGATGCAGAGACAGCAAGCTTGAAGGAGGAAAATGGAGGAGGCCTAACTTCTTCATCTTTTGGCCGATTGAGGTGTCGTAAAAGCCCAGCTAGGGGTTTTTGGACGTCCTGGATCCATTGGCACTATTATCAAGGCCATTTGAAGACTTCTTCTACACGTTTTTGACCATTGAAGTTTCAGCAAGCTCCAGGGAGCTTGAAGCCCTCATTGATTGAGGACATGTTTTTGTGAGCCTATGTTTGTTTTCTATGAATGAATAATTATTTTTGGCTAATTGTTATTCTCTGAACACATTGGGACAGGTTTCAGAGGCTTTTGAAGACTTTTACAGGTGTTGTTTCCAAAGAGAATCTTAGGGAAGCTTATGGCCACATGTAGAAGAGGTCATGCCCAGATGAGCCATGATCTGTTTTCAGAGTTCTATTAGTCATTTTTGGGGTTTTTATGTGTTCTGATCCCAATGGTATAATCTGTTTTTCCATTGGAGTTGAGAAGCATCTTGTAAAAGAACTTTTGACAAATTAATCCCAGAGAGCCAAGTCCATTGATGGAGGCTCAAGGAGATGTAACTCGGAGGGGGGTGAACTCCTTTATCAGCTTGTTCTTGTTGTGAGTTTGATGGTTTATTTGCTGCAAGTTGTGTTGCTGTGTATTTGTTTAAAGTACATATTTAACCATCTAAAAGAACAATTCCTCACACATAAACATTTACAAGAAGATGCATGAACTTAACACATAATTTTATCTTGCATATTTATACACATGAAGCAAGGTCTTGTAAAGTTTATTTTATTGAAGTAGAGGGTGCTTGCATAGCATAACAAGTCAGCCTTCTATTTTCAGATCAGGTGGTATCAGAGCATAGTTTGTTTTGCTCATGTGTTTGCCATTGATAGCTTGAGATTTAGCTGTTGGTATTTGTGCAAGTTTTGTGTTGAAGTTTGATATCTTGCAAGGATGGAGGAAGCTTCAAGCATTGATAGTTCTCATACATTTTCATTATCTAAATTCTTTGACAAAGAAGAGATTCTAACTATAAGAGATTTGATGAAAGAGATGTGTGAAGACAGAAATGTGAACATTGCTCTTGAAGAGCAGTTGATGGTCATGAAGCAGGAGAAAGACCAGCTTCTTGAAAAGTTGCATGAGATGGAAATTCAACTCCATGAGGAAAAGGAAACCCTTACCAAGTACATGCATGAACATAAGGTATGAAATGTTATTTTATATTCTAATTCCTCTCAAGATGAATGTTTTGGTGGTTTTGAAAATCACACAAGAGGAATAGAGTCCAAGTTATTGTTAAAAATGCTCTATGAAGGTAGAGGTTTGGGCAAGCATGCACAAGGCATTGTTGAGCCTATTGTTGTTGAAGAAAGACCCAAGTTTTGTGGTCTTGGATATGAACAAAGGGATGGAGCAAATTCCAAAGTCGAGGAGACAAGGGAAAAAGTTCCAAGCTCAAATTTCGTTTCAAGTTCACCTCCTCAAGAAGGATTTAAAGGTGAAAGTTCAAGAACTTTTGTTGAAAGTTCAATCCCTCCAACATGCAAGGCTTGTGTTCAAGATGAATGCGAATGTGGAAAATGAAAGAGTTGTGACAGCGATGAGGAAAAGAACACTATTGTTGGTCTTCAAAGGAGAGCTTGCAACTCTTCAGATTCACCTCCTCAAAGAGGTGATAAAGGTGAATGTTCAAGGTATAATTCTACTTATCATTGAGTTTCTTTTGATTATGTTAAGCATGATAAATTTGTACGTAAAAATGGAAGAAAGAATCCATGTACATATTGTGGTTTATATAACCATCATGTTTCTAAATGTTGGAAATGATTAACCGCTTTGAGGAAACTTTCTAAGCAAAGACAACGTGACAAGAGGATGCAAAATATTTGCAGTCATTGTCAGAAGCGGGGTCATCTCATTGACCAATGTTGGACATTGCATCCAACCACTCATCCACAACACAAGAAGCAGATGGATAAAGAGTTTGGCAAGAATGGAAGAGGAGATTCCATCATCGATGTGAGTCAAGATGATTCGCAAGAGGATGATTTCCAGTAGAAAAAGTCACCGTTGAGTTGGCTTGGTAAGAAATGGTTGGATTTCTTGAGCAAGTAAAGCTTGAATTTTCTCTTTTCAGCGTTATGTGTGCATTTATGGGAAGCATGATAAGTTGCAGCAGTTTATCACAACTTTCATGATGCAAGTTGCATGTGAATGCAATTCATTTTGAAGGAGTTTTGGTTGCTGCATAACTTCGCCAGGAGGATGTAAAAGATGGATATGATGTTCACTTGTTACAGCCATATATATTTTTTCATGTTCAACTCTTATGTACCCACATGTGTTTGGGGTTTATGTACTTATGTTTGTACTGGAAGGAGAGTTGAAGAGTCATGCACATGCATTTGTTTTTATGTATGTGTAAGCAGTAAACCTGGTGATGGTTCATCATGAATGACTCATGATTGTAATATGATTGTGTATCATGTTTGTCGACTTGTCATTTTGAGAATATTAAGATGTTTCAAATGAGTCTCAACTAGTGTCGATGATTGTCTGACGACTATGTGTGTCAATCATGTTTTTCAACTTGTATTTAGTTGATGGTGTTTGTTGGCTTGTAAGTCAATTTTGAGTACATCGAGATGCAGGAAAACACCATGTGCTTTGATGAAGTACAGGATGCGACAATTTGTTTAAGAACAAAAGATTTTGTTGGCATCATTTTCAGTCTTGTATAATTTGTTTTCAAGATTGATGGTTTTCTTGGCTTGTGACAAGATGTCACAGGAAAGTTTTTGCAGCCATTGGAGAGATGATTGTGTTGATGTTAAAAATTTTGAAAGAGGGACTTGATTCTCAGTGGGAAGGTTGGCAGTCTTCCAAGAACAGAGAGAACAGTGGGTCAGCAGCAGCTAGAGAACAGTGGTTGAGGGACATAGCCAGTTGCAATGCGAGGCATGTTAAGGTATCCAAGTGATTGTCGAAAAGACTTTTCAATTAAAATCAGTTGATAGAACTTGAAAGCAGATAGATAATCATAATCTTTTGTGGGACCAAAAGCCTTTCAGTGGGAAGGCGTGATCAAAATCTGGACCAAGGGTCAAATTTAAGCTCAAAAATCAATGTTCTTGGAATTTCCTCAAAACGAACGAGAGCGTAGCCCTCGTCATCACGAACCCAACACAACTTGTTTTGTCTCAAACAAACGTCGGGAGCGAGAGATATTACGATCTGTCTGAATAGTCAAATAGGCAAAAAAAAAGGGACGCTGACTCGGCAGTCCATACAGGCTGACGTGGTAGAGGTCGTACAGGTGACGTGGCATGAAGTATGCTGACAGGGTAGTTGGTGATGTGGTAGTCATCTATTGGCAGATGTGGTCTAATAAAAAAGTGACACGTGGCATGGTTTTGGAAAATGGCGACGTGCCACGTGGCCGAGTCATGGGCTACCACGTGGCACCCCTTTATTGGCTATTGGTCTATTCTTTTGTTGTTCAAAATTTTTTATAGTCCACTGGATTCAAATCGTGGACCTCCCCACTGGCCAAGCGATTTAACAAAGTCCGTGCAACCACTATGCCATGCATTGGTTCTTATTATATGTGTGGATTTATTTATATTTGAATTGAATTATTGTTGTATATGGCGGGGGGTCGGGTCGGGGCTTAGCCCCGACCCGCGGTCGTATACCGATCCATATGACTACACTCTCATGCGCATTTCCGAGGGTTTATAAACTTGGTGGTTATGGTGTCATATGTGACTAGTGGTTAAACCATATGTGGGCGGTTTTTAAATTTGGTTTATAAAACGGTTAAAGCCCAGGTTCTATCCATATGACCTTAAATCTTAGCATGGGGTTTTGAAACGGTTTTTTCAATGGATAGTCCATGTGCCCAACATTTGGCACTTAATTATTGGCTTTTAAAATTTAATCCCTTTTTGTATATGCGGTCGGTTCTATGACCCTCTTGTGACCAGGTGCTAGGCAGTTAGGGGCTGGCGCACCCATAACCATCCTACAGTTTGCACCATTGGTGTGGTTGTGCCTGGTGCTGGGTTTTCACGCTATATATTGCGTGTGTGCCAGGTTCATTGAACAAGGGTGCATTTTGTAGATGCAGAGACAACAAGCTTGAAGGAGGAAAATGGAGGAGGCCTATCTTCTTCATCTTTTGGCCGATTAAGGTGTCGGAAAAGCCCAGCTAGGGGTTTTTCGATGTTCTGGATCCATTGGAACTGTTATCAAGGCCATTTGAAGACTTATTCTACAATTTTTTGACCATTGAAGTTTCAGAAAGCTCCAGGGACCTTGAAGCCCTCATTGATTAAGGACATGTTTTGGTGAGCCTATGTTTGTTTTCTGTGAATGAATAATCATTTTTGGCTAATTGTTATGCTTTGAACACATTGGGACAGGTTTTAGAGGCTTTTGAGGACTTTTACAAGTGTGTTTTCCAAAGAGAATCTCGGGGAAGCTTATGGCCACATGTAGAAGAGGTCATGTCGAGATGAGCCATGATCCGTTTTCAGAGTTCTATTAGTCATTTTTGGGGTTTTTATGTGTACTGATCCCAATGGTACACTCTGTTTTTCCATTGGAGTTGAGAAACATATTGTAAAATAACTTTTGACAAATTAATCCCAGAGAGCCAAGTCCATTGATGGAGGCTCAAGGAAATGTAACCTGGAGGGGGGTGAACTCCTTTATCAACAGAGATGTAACCTGGAGGGGGGTGAACTCCTTTATTAGCTTTTTCTTATTGTGAGTTTGATGGTTTATTTGTTGCAAGTTGTGTTGTTGTTTATTTGTTTAAAGTACATATTTAACCATCTAAAAGAACAATTCCTCACACATAAACATTTACAAGAAGATGCATGAACTTAACACATAATTTTATCTTGCATATTTATACACATGAAGCAAGGTCCTGTAAAGTTTATTTTATTGAAGTAGAGGGTACTTGCATAGCATAAAAAGTCAGCCTTCCCACTGTCACACATTGTCCTTGGATATTGAGGACATTTACTTCTTGACATGACTGTCACGGCGTGGGTACCACGTGAGCCTGACTGGTAGCAGAGATGGTGGGCTGCCCATGAGTGAATACTGTCGCTTACATTGTGTTCCAGAGGCAGAGAGGAAGAAAGGGAAAGTAGCTATTTAGGGAGTGTGGGATTTGACCCTCCACACTATTTTGTTAACCATTGCTCATATGGCTGGGAGATCCGCTCCTCACATGGCGCTCCAGAGTTACTTTCAGTATGCCATAGAGTGTACTGAGCCTCGGGTTTTTAACTAGGCAGATGTTGTGCTTCGTAGCATGAAAAGGTAGTTGACCAAATGAAAACAAGGCGACCTGAAGCAATTCGGGTACGGATCTTTGTTGGTGTCCTTCTTTCTTGAGAGGGTTCCATTACTGAGGCTGCAGGTTGAGTGGAATTTTCCAGCTCCCACAGATCCAAGAATGTTGAGATGGTTTCAGCTCATGGCCCGCCACGTAGCTAGACCAATTATCAAGTATGATGATACCTTCTTTGACTGGTTGCGACCACAGATGTTGATGGTTGATGCTTATTCTTATGCCGGGTTGGATTTCCGAGGATATCCGGACTTAGTCCTGCCTAAGGGTGCTCAGTGGGGGGAACTTGGTAAGAAGTACACATTTTTTTCTTTTTTAAATGTTTTTGTGAATTTTATCATATGCAAATATTTTTATATGTTCGTCCAAAGACTAAATACAAAATTCGTTGTTGATGACACAGATGTGGGACCTTACCGACCTCCTGGTACTTCTCCCATTTAGTGACAAGGAGAGGTGGCGCTAGTGCCACAATGGGATGCCGAGGATTATGCAGCAGTGGAACAAAACCTAGAGGGTTTGACAGCAGATATTCCAGACATGCCTCTTGGGGAGGTTCCACGACGTTATCAGCATCATATAGTAGGAGTGTCAGAGTCCATTGGTCGACTGCTCCGTAGGGTTGCTCGGGTAGTCGTGTGTTACCGTGAACGTCATCCATGACGTCACTTTGTAGAAGCGATGAGCTTCAGATTTTGACATTTTGGTCTTCGGACAGAAATTTTTTGTAAAAACTCTTTTGATCATTATATATACAGACGGCTTCTACCAGTTTATCTTGTGTTGTGTGAAAAGTGATGTGATTGATTTATAAATGATCCAAATGGTTGTCTAATACATAGTTAGCCAATGCATCAGTTAATATATTTAGACATCTAGGAATATGTTGATATCAATATAATCGAAATAATGTTCCAAGAGGCAAATTCGCAAATACACCCATAACAAAGTAGGACTTCGAATAGTGTAAAGATTACTTAACTGTAGAACTACAAGTTGCGAATTGAGTCACACAACCAAATGACGGATTCTGAGCGAGATAGCATCAATCAAAAATTCGATAACGACGCTATACTCTGCAATGTTGTTGGTCGCATGGCCAAGACACACACCTCATAAGGAGACAAGTTCGTTTGTAGGGGCGTAAATTTCCCATGCAGCGGAAGCAAGGTTCTGAGTACTACAACTAGCACCATCAGAAAAGCCAATGTAGGGTAACAAAGACTCTGACATATGGAAATCAAACACAATGTCACATAAGGGCAGAGACCAGATAACGACAAAAGCAAGCTATAGTAACACACAAGAAGTATGATACAATAAAAATACAAGTACTTGTGCACAGGTGATTTTATGCATAGTACTTCTTCAAGTACAACCCATTCCTAGGTTCACTCAAAGGGATACCATCGTAATCTACTAACTCATAATCCCCTTTTTCCAAAACTCGTCGAACGATATAAGGACCTCGCCACATGGCTTTGAATTTTTCATCTCGTAGCATATCTCGATCTTGTTTATAGAGGAGAACGAGATCTCCTTCGGCGAAAACGCGAGGCTTGACATGTTTGTCGTATTGGGCCTTGACATGCTTTTTCTGAGCTTCTATGACTAGGGTAGCATCGTGTCGAGTTTCATCTAATCGCATAAGATACAATAGACGTTCTTCCTCAGCAGAAATGTTTGGTAGGAGTTCAACGGCTAGTTTTAAAGAGGGTATCTCTCATTCAATTGGGAGAATGGCTTCCAAACCATAGACTAACCGGAAAGGGGTAAACCCAGTAGTGGACTTGACTGATGTTCGGTAAGCCCACAATGTTGAAAACAACATTGTGTGCCAACTTGTTTTATGAATCCCTATCATTCGTCAGAGAATAGTTATGAGAACTTTGTTAATTGCTTCGACTTGGCCGTTGGCTTGTGGGTAATAGGGCGTTGATTTTTCATGGCTTCAGTAAGTTCGGGCATCATGAAGTTTTTAAAGTGGCTACCATGATCAGTGAAGATAGCCTGGGGAACACCAAAACGAGCTATGATGTGGTTAAAAATGAATAATGTTGCGGTCTTTCCAGTGTTGTCAAATGTCGACATCGCCTCAGCCCATTTCATAAAGTAATCTACAGGTACAATAATGTATCCATGCCCCCCAGCCGAGTGGGGATAACATGTCATGAAATCGATGCCCCATTTTGTAAAGGGACCAATGGAGACCACAGGGTGAAGAGAAGCGGGATGTGACCGTATTTTGTTATTATAGGTCTGGCAAGCATGGCATTTTTGAACGGCGATTATGCAATCGTTAAATAAAGAAGGCCAAAAATACCATGCTCGTAATATCTTATGGGTAGTAGCATACCCAGACATATGATCACCACATGATCCATAATGGCAGTCATTTAGAGATTTCTCGGCTTCGTCGCACATTTGGCAGCATAAAAAAACTGAGTCAATCCCCCGACGATAAAGAGTATCTCTGAGGATAATATATTGACGAGCTTGGTAGCGTATTCGACGTCGGTTAGTACTGGACAAAATTGGCTGGAAAGTCTGGGTTTGGAGATATATAATGATATCACCATACCAAAGATCATCAGTGCTGATGATGAAAAGGGATTCATCGGGTAATGAATCAGCTACTACATTTTCCGTTTCAGAATAGGGAAAGTCACAAATCAACTCAGCAAACACTAAGGAATTTTTAGACTTGGTGCGTTCGAACTCCAGGTCAAACTCCTGGAGTATCACAATCCATTTGGAGTATTTTCCCCCTAGAAATTGACGTGTGAGAATGTGTTGCATAGGGTTGCAGTTACAAATCACTGTAGTCTTGCGCGAGAGGATATAGTGCCAGAAGCATTGGATGACTTGGACAGCTGCCAAGGCTAGTTTTTCGACATGTAAATACTTGATTTCGGTAGGCGTTAGACTTCGACTCAAGTAGTAAATAACATTTTTGTCATTAGCATCATCCTCTTGGACAAGAACCATACCAATGGTGTAATCTGAGGCAGCAAGGTAGAGGAGATAATCGCGACTGTAATCGGGGGGAAAGAGAAGTGGAGCACGCGTTAGGGACAATTTCAAAGATTAGAAAGCATTGTTGGCGATGGTATCCCATACAAAATCAGACCCCTTTTTTAGGATCCACGTAAATCCACGAGTTATCTCGGCATAATTTGGAATAAAACGACGAAGAAAGTTTGCTTTCCCTTGCAAAATTTGTAACTGGAGAAGTGTAGAATGAGGAGGGAGATTAAGGATTGCCTCAACCTTTAAAGGATCCACCCTAATCCCTTGATGTGAAACAATAAAACCTAGAATTCAGTCGGATTCCACGCAGAAAACGCACTTATGAGGATTCAATCGTATACGGTAGAACCGATAGTGGACGAAAATGGCTCGGAGGTGGGTTGGATGATCGACTCGATGCATTGAGTGAGAAAGCAAATCATCTAGATATGGTTGAACGATGTGCTTGATATCATGGAAAGCATAAGACATAGCGCGTTGAAAAGTGGATCCATCATTCTTGAGACTGAAAGGGAGTTTCCGATAGGCAAAAGTACCCCAAGGACAAATAAAAGTAGTCTTATGTTGATCCTCTGGAACAATGTTGATTTGATTATACCTGGAGAAACCATCCATCAGAGAGAAGATTTTACTTCCGTCGCACTTGTCAACAATCTGATCGATGAAGGGGGTAGGAAAGTTGTATTTGGGACAATCTTTGTTGATATCCCTATAATCAACGCATACACGAATTGTGCCTTGTTTCTTGTCGATCAGGACAAGATTGGAAACCCAGTCAGTGAGGGCCACTGGGTAAATAAAGCCGGCTTTGAGAAGTTTCTCGACTTCGAGCTTGATAGTTGTCGCTTTACGTGGGTGAACATGTACGAACGCATTGTCGAACAAGTTTAGCATCGGGGTATGTCTTGATCTCATGTATCACAATCTTAGGGTCGATACCCGACATTTCTTCGTAGCTCCAGGCCAAGATGTCACGAAACTCTTTGAAAAGGGAATCAAGATGTGTAGGTGATGATTTCATCAAAAGAACACGAAGCTCCGATATGGACATTTTCGACAATTGCAGGTTTGATGGATATGTCGAGGGGAACAATGGGAAAGATATTTCTTAAGTTCCCTTTGGAAAACACATCGTGTGTGGACCTGGGAACAGTTGAGATGATGACAACGGTTGACGAGGTCAAGATCCATTGGTAGTTCTCAATGGTATGTTGCTCCAGAAAGAGGATGGAACGATGATGTCCATCGTCCCAAGGGGTGTCCTCCATGACAGACGTGATCATCTTGTCAGTGGGAAAAATGACACGAAAAGGATCTGGAGATAACTCACCAAGAGAGGAGGTAGAAGGGGTTGTCGATTGAATGGCCTGATAGGCAGATTCAACCAGACTTAATGGCGTTTCATCACCGTAACGAAGATAATCTCCAGGGTCAAGTACTATCCATGGGTCGTGAGACGCAGGAAGTTCATGAATTGAGGTGGAGATCATGTTGATTGAAGCAACAGACGAGCGTGGAACATCAGGTGGTGGAATGGGGAAAGTACCCGTTAATGAAGAGTCTTTGAGAAGGCCCACATCGACGTTCTCATAACCCGGTGGGGTTTTAGCGATGAATGGTACGTTTCCAGTATGGGTATCATAATTAAAGAAGGCCAATTGGTCGACAGTGACTACCTTCCCTTGATGTGGGAAACGGACCACGTGACAAAGAGTCGACACAACTGCACACATAGAATCAATCCAATTGTGACCAAGTAGAAGATTGTAATCAAGAGAAGCGTGAAAGACTTCCACTTCGACTTGGACCGTTTTTCCTTCTAACGTGATGGGCAACGAAGGAAGGACACCGTAGGGCTTAAAACCAGATCCATTGAAGGCTTTGAGAGTGTTCTGGGATTCATTCAAAGGGGGAGAGATAATGGCTTTCTAGCAAGTAAGAGACATGACACACGTCGAGGCACCCTCGTCGATAACAGTTTGAAAAATGTTTTTGTTAGAGACAATCACTTGGATCTGGGACGCGAGTTGAGGGGGTAACCTTGGAATGTGATCTTCCAAGTCAAAAATTATTAAATTCGTATGCATTGGGTCGATTCCACCTATATCTTTTAACAGTGCCTTCCATTGTGTGGCACAACTTTGAAGGACTTCGAGGTCTGACATCGCAGAAGGTGCTTGGGCTAGATCTTCAACAATGTTGTAGTTTTGGGCAGCACGAGCATGTGGATTGAAAGCTGATTTCTGAATGAAGCCCTTCGGGGGGTCGAAGAACTGTGTCAAGGCTCAGTCATTTGAGATGAAGAGGACTGTTGGTAGGTGGAGTCATGGGAGAGGGTTGTACCAATGAAGGAGGTAGATCATCAACCTTCTCTTTAGAGGGAGAATAATCTTTGGCTCGAGTGGTGAGTGCAATATCATTCTGCTTTGAATCGCTAGTACACATCAGTACATAAGATGTAGTAGAAGATGAGGGTTGGTCATGAATGACCAACTGAGCCTGTTGTTGAGACGGGAAGGGTTGGGACAAAACAGCCAGAGCAGGTGGTTTTGGAGCTCCTTGAAGGAACTTAGTGACCTCGGCGCGTCATGGACAATCCTTCATGTAGTGATCATCACCACAGATAAGACAAGGATATCGAGGTTTGCGCTTATCCCGATCATCAACAGGGGTAGTTTTGGTTCACTCTCCTTGAGAAGTATTTTTGTCCACCTTATTCTTACCCCTTCCCTTTTTGGATTTGTTTTTACCGGCTGGGGTAGATTGAACTGCATTTACCTCAGAAGTCTTGTCAGTGGGAGGGGCAGGAGACAGAGCATTTTGAAAAATAGAAGAAGAAATTTTGGGGTTTGTGCTTGAAGTGGAATGTGGTTGGGCCTGGAAAGTGCCAATCACACCGTCAGTTGCATGCAAAGTAGCTGGAGTAGTTGAAGTGGCGGAAGTGGAAGGACGAGGTAAGTCAGGTAGTAAGTCATAAAGGGTACTCATTTGTGAGTAAATGAGGTCAAGGTATTGAGCATAACTTATGGCCTTCTCTTCTGTGACTACTCCACCCATGGCGATGTCACAACCGATGTCATTCACAAATGATTTTATGAACCACTCTGCCAGCAATTGATCGGGGAGCTCAAGTTTGATGAGATGTCGTCTCCGTCGCCACTCATGAATGTGGTCGGATATATGAGTGGCCTTGTTCTGTTTAAAAGAACTCAAAATCTCAGTCCCTGTTTCATAACAGATCGATAACTGGTAGTGTGTGAGGAAATCCATAGCTAGGGTGTTGAAGTCAGAGAAGAAACCTCGTGGTAATTCTATATACCACTTTGCAGCAGAACTTGTGAGGATTCGTTGAAAAAGATGTAAACGAATAGAGTCATCCATCAATGAGTTGGATGAACACCATAGGGGAAAAGTCATAACGTCATTTTTTGGGTCCTCTCCCGCTTTGTCATCGAATTTAGGAATGTCCGATGGTAGCTTGGCTGGTATAGCAGGCCATTGGGGAGACTGAAAAATTGGATCATTTGAAATCCTTGACAAATCTGGAAGATCCAAAGTGGCCAAGAAGGGTAACTATCGATTCACCTACAAATATTGGTGGCTTTGGGGAGGAAGCCCCATCGGCAAACCAGTAGTACCATAAGCAGTCTGCATATAATGTGAAGACCCAGGCAGATTCGGTGGTGGTTGGAGAGGATAGTAGCTCATGGGATTGTATTCTGGAACAGGGACATGAGTTTGAGCATTCAAGCCCCTAATGGGATTGAACGTACCTGGATATGGTTGGCCCATACTAGGGGGTATCACAGATGCAACTGAAAACTGTTTCCCCCCAGTGGATTGAGGAGGATGTTCTATCAACTGATTCCAATAATGGGCCAAGGATGGAGGTATGTTTTGTCCATAAGTTAGGGTCAGTCCTCCTATCGAAGTTGGTTTCCCAATTGGGGGCAGTGTGCCAATTGGGTATTGTGTTCCAATTGGGATTTGCATTCCAATAGGAATTTTCCCGCTGAGAGGGGGTTGAGTCATACCACCTTGAGGAAATTTTCCATGTCACATACCCACTACCTCAATCAAAGTTTTCGTTGATTTCTGCTGAATCCGAACCCCTGAATTACCTACGGAGGCCTAGCGCAAGCTATCTCTTTCTCTCTCCCGATTCCCATGTGGTCGCAAATCATGGTCATAGTTCAAATAATCATGGTGCCTCTTTCTATTTCATGCCTCAATGCTATAGGGGTGTTGAATCGTTCGACTTTGCAACCACCAAACCCCAATAGGGACGAATCCCAACAGGGCTAGAGAACAGCCAATGAGAACAGGCCCCATCACATAGTTAAGTGGAATACAAGTGGTAGAGGGGGAAGTGAGACACAGTAGTCAACAAGACAGGAAGGGGCCCCACTTCACGCGCCACACTATTTAGGACCCCCCCCCCCATTAAAGGCAGAATGGCAAGGGGGGTCCAGAATTCACCTGAGAACTGTTGATCAAGGTGAATTAATATCAACCATTTGAGAGTTGCATGTCCGATTCCGGACACCCCCCCACCGCTAAAGGTAGAATAGCAAGGGGGCTCCGGAATGAAACCTCAGTCATAGATTTGGGTGGGTGGATTCCGGCCATCCAGATCTGCTCGTCACTTACCCTAAGGCACATTCATGCCCTGGCTTAAAGTTGACGTCCCTTCTCCACATCTGATGGTCATTATAGACCCTAAGGTTCCCCAAAGGAATCTCGTTCGTTCATCGGGACTTAGCCACATGCTAACATCTCGACATTATGGGTCAGGATTTATCAAGGTGAGAGCCCGGGTTCTTGTCAATGGAACTCCCGAATCCCTGATCCATAATTTCCTGAAATGGGTAATCTCTCGACATGTTGCCTCCTTGAATCGGATGGTCCAGATATATTCCGGGGTTTCGACCATAGAAAGTTCCGATATCTCGTCACCAGGACTCCCAATTCCATGATTCTCGATTTCCCAAAATGGGAAATCTTACGACACATGGCCTCTGTTGTTCAGATAGTTCAGATCTATCCTAGGGTTTTCACCATGGAAAATCTTGAACTCTCGTCACTAGGACTTTTGAGTTCGCGATTCTTGATTCTCTGAAATGGGTAATCTTACAACACATGGCCTTCGTCGTTCAGACGATTCAGATCTATCCTGGGACTTTCACCCCTATACACTGGGGTTTTAACCCTCGGGTAACTCCTGACAGATCCAACGGCTATCGGGTTTTGCAACTGAGATCTGATGGCTCAGATAGGTTCCTAACTTGTGCATGCTCCCACAACTTCCTGGTCGTGGAAAAATCAACGGTCCAGATACTCCCATGGACCTTGGAGATCTACGGTCCTGATCTCTTCACTACCCACGAAGACACAAAGAAACCAAGTGGTAAGGCATTTAACACCCTACTTTCTCTTACCAATCTAACGGGCGGGTGTGACCGCAGATTTCCCGATGGAATCTCATTCGTCAATCGACACCTATTTAGGGTCAAGGTACTTAACCTTCTATCTTCTTCTTCCGATCTGAAGGTTGTGAGTGACCAAAGATCCCTCGATTGGGTCTCATCCATTGATTCGATACTTCATCCTTATGCTGGCATCTCGGGTTTTCAAGAGGATCGTTCCTCCTCGTCCAGGGTTACTAAGAACTTGGGCCTTCACATTCTCTTTCCCGATTCTTGATGCACTTTTCAAGGAGGGTATCTCTATGGGGAGGCTTTTACCCAGGGTACTATCTGAGGCATATAAGGGTACCTTTCTCCCATGAATCAGACATGCGGTCTGAATTAGGTCGGTAAGCATATAAATAGTGATTTATGAAGACATAAGCCATACGTAGTCTTTCCATTATAAACATGCATCTACCAGTATTCATCAAAACACCATAGAGACATTCTTACAATGAAATCATTCACAGTTTCACAGCTTATGGGCATAATTATTAGAATAAAAATATATATTTCAAGATGCCAAAGGAAAAATACTTATCAGAAATAACACCACGGGTTAAGAAACTGCTAAGAGGGGTGCTCGTTTCCACCCAACCATAGGCTCAGCGACTACCAGTGGATTTACCACTAGCCACCCTTGAGCTGAGACCACGATGCTATGATACTGCATCTTTGTTTGCCAGTGACCAGGAGAAAAGGTTACTCTCCTTCCTCTCTGCTATCACTCACTCTGCATATTTCCAGAGTTCCCTTCCTCCCCTCGCTTTTTCCTCCAATCACTTCTACCCCACGCCTTATCCTCTTGTGAGGTTAAGTGTGGCGTGATTTCCCTCGCACTGGCCAATAATGATGGCTCTATGGATGGGCGGTTCACCTCCCCATCCCTCATTAATTCTTGAGGAGCCATCAACCTGCTAGCCTACGAGACATTTAATTCAGGGCCAATGAGCTGCTTTTGGTTCTCCAGGCCAGTGAAGTCCAAATACAGTATTAATTCTCGATGGAAGTTAACGCCACCTTTCCAGGTGCCTTCCACCGCCATCGTGATCTCTTTTTCTGCACATCCCCTCTCAGCAGTCCCGCAATATAATTTCATAATGTTATTCACATTCATTGACCTTTTCCATAAGGTCCATTCACATTCATGAGTTTGCCATAGTTCTGGCCAGTCTAGTTATTTTTACAAACTGGGGGAAACGGGGTGTTACAATTCCCTCCCCCTTAAAGGAACATCATCCTCGATGTTCTTATCTTTTAACATGAATTGTATGTACAGAAGTAAACAAAATCGGATATGCCTGTCTCATGGCATCCTCCATTTCCCATGTAGCCTCATCTGTGCCAAAATGTCTCCACTGCACCTTTACCTGTGCAATGGTTCGATTCTAGAGTGGGGTTTCCTTTCTATCCAATATGCATTGGAGTTCTGGTAGAAATCCTCCCTCTGGTTCCACCTGGATCACAGACCAGTCAATTATATTATTAGCATCATGCACATATTTCTTCAATAATGAAACATGGAAAACATTATGTTCTTTTAATGTGGGAGGAAGTGCTAGCCGATAGGCTACAGGTCCCACTCTTTCTATAACCTCAAAGGGTCCACAATACCGGGGTGCCAACTTGGCACAAGCTCCCATTTTCAAGGAACTCCTTCTAGGCTTAATTATGAGATATACATGGTCTCCCATTTTGAAATCTCTTGGAGTTCTCTTTTGATCAGCATAACTTTTCTTTCGGTTCTGAGCGACCTTCAGATTTTGTTTTATCTGAATCACTTGTTGTTCCATTTATTTCAACATGTTAGGTACAAATTAAATCCTATTTACAGGATTACTCCAGCTGACTGGAGTATTACACGGTCTACCATAGAGGACCTCGAAGGGACTCATATTTAACGATGTTTGCTAGCCGTTGTTGTAGGCGAATTCTACCAATGGAAGGTAGTCTTCCCATTTTCTGGGTTGATGCATTACATGCATTCTTAACATATCTTCTAATATCTAATTCACTCTTTCTGTCTATCCATCGGTTTGAGGGTGATAGTCGTTGCTAAACAACAATTTGGTCTCTAAACCAACCATCAGTAATTTCCAAAAATTGGAAGTAAATTTTGTGTCTCTGTCAGACACTATCTCTTTCGGCATACCGTGTAGTCTGAATACCTCTTTCATGAACACCTGGGCGATATCTATCGCCTTGAAAGTTTATTTGACAGGGATGAAATGAGAAGACTTGCTCAGTTTATCCAACAGTACCATAATAGCGTCATTCTGTTTGGTTGAAGTTGGCAATCCAGTGATAAAATCCATGGAGGTGGTTTTCCATTTCCATTCTGGGATGGGTAAAGGGTGTAATAGTCCTATTGGGTGTCGATGTTCTTCTTTAACCTGTTGGAATTCTATGCATTGGGCCAAATATTTGGCTATGTCTTTCTTCAATCCAGGCCAATAAAATTGTTTCTGGGTGGCAGTGATCATCTTCTAGTATCCTGGGTGACCATTGTATGGTCTTTTATGTAGTTCATCCATAATGAACCTCTTCAAGTCGTCACAATTTGGAATGTACAGTCTATCTTTGTAAATGAGCAGACCTCCTTCAGTCATCTGGTGGCCTTCATATTTTACTCCAGCGGGTTCTTGCTGTAGGTATAGGGTTACAGTCTGAACGAAGGGGTCTGTCTCCTGTGCATTTTTTACTCTGTTCTTGACATCTGTCTCGCAGGTACTCACCACTTCCAGGTGAATTGTTTTCATGCTTCTGCTAAGGGCATCGACCACCCTATTTTCTTTCCCTTTAATGTGTTTGATCTCAAAATCTAATTCGCTAAGGAGAGCCATCCATCTAGCTTGTCTAGCATTGAGCTTTGGTTGATCAAACAAATACCGCAATCCATAGTGATCTGTCATAAGTACAAATTTTCTTTCTAGGAGGTAATGCCTCCACATTTTCAAGGCATGCACTATGGCAGCCAGTTCTAGATCATGAGTCACATAGTTGACTTCATGTTCGTTCAATTTTTGGGATTCATAGCAGATCACACTTCCTTCCTACATAAGGACTCCTTCGAGCCCTTCCTTATAGACATATGTGCACACAAGGAAGTCAGCTTCTGGGTCAACAATTTTCAACATGGGTGCATGGGTTAGTAGATGTTTCAAGGTTTGAAATATTTCTTCACATTGTTGTTTCCACAGGAATTTTGTCCCCTTCTTCTGGAGGGTAGTGATTGGACAACCAATCTTGGAGAATCCTTTTATAAATCTCCTATAGTATCCTGCCAATCCCATAAAGGATCTGATGTCTGAAACATCCTTTAGGGTAGGCCATTCCATGATAGACCTGATCTTGTCAGGATCTACTGCTACCCCTTCCTCGGATAGAACATGTCCCAAGTAATGTATTTTCTTCTAAAATAAGTCACATTTGTTGAATTTATCATAGAGATAATGCTCTCTTAGCACTTCCAGCACAAGTCTAAGATGCTCTTCATGTTCTTCTCTATTCTTAGAGTAGATTAATATGTCATCAATAAAAACTAGTACAAATGTATCTAAAAATTTACTGAGTACATTGTTCATTAAGCACATGAATGTGGCAGGGGCATTGGTTAACCCAAATGGCACTACCACAAAATCACAGTGACCATACCATGTCCGGAAAGCAGTTTTATGGATGTCTTCACCTTTGATTCGGACTTGATGCTATCCCGAACTCAAGTCAATCTTTGAGAAAATAGACGCACCTCCCAACTGATCAAATAGATCATCGATCCTGGGCAAGGGGTACTTGTTCTTTATGGTTACTTTATTAAGTTGTCTATAATCTATGCACAGTCTAAGGGTTCCATCCTTCTTTTTAACAAACAGGACTGGTGCTCCCCATGGGGACACGTTGGGTTGAATATAACCCTTATCAATCATTTATTTCAATTGTAATTTGAGTTCCACTAACTCAGGTGTGCTCATTCGGTAGGGTTTCCTAGACACTGACACTGCTCCTGGTTCGAGCTCTATCGAGAAGTCAATGTCTCTTCTCATAGGTAGACCCGGTACCTCTTCCGAAAACATATCTCTATATTCTCTCGGGATAGGGTGATCATCAGGGCTTGGTTTAGCACCTTCGATTGTTTTTAACACCTGTATTTCATATAGGGGACATCCCTTTCGGCAATACTTTCTCATTTGGAGGGCTGATATTTGCCTCACCGAGACCAGTTTTCGGATCCCTTGGAGGGTTATCCTTTTTCCTTCTTTTCTCTCACAATCTAAGGTTTTATGGTAACAATCCAATTTGGCTTTATGGGTGGCCAGCCAATTCATACCAATAAATAGATCGTATGATCCCAGGGGTAATACGTTAAGGGTTGCCTGGGTGGGGAATTCACCCAACCTTAACTGGCAAGTTGGTATGACCTCTGCTACCCTTCTTTTAGTGCCAGTGGATAACTGTACCAACCATGGCTTGGTTTGTTTTTGTGGCTGTAGCATACACTTATCCATAGTCTTAGGGGCTATATAACTCAAATTTGAACCAGGGTCAATCAAAACAGACACCAAATGGTTGAAAATCATACCTTCTATTTTCACCACTAAAGCTTGGTGGTCAGCTTGGTTATTATCCAATGCTGCATAAATCTGCACCACACTCCTTGCCACATCATTAACTGTGGGATCTTCCTGAATGTTATAAACTTTCAGACTATTTTGTTGTTGGTGTGGACAGTCTCTCAGGAGATTCTCTTCTCAACAACCCCATCATTTCAGAGGTTCTTTCTTTGGGTTATTAGTCTTCACTGGTATAGGTCCAGAAGTTTTACTTCCGTCCATCGAGGGAAAGTTCTGCTGGAGTACACTCCGGGCTAGAAAGTTCATTCTGGGGTTCTTCTTGTAGTTCTTAAATCCTGAGGATTTGATCCCCTTTTTATGAAATCTTGAACCACTCTTTTGTTTCCAGTCTCCACGAGACTCTGCCTGATGTCCATATTATTTTATGACAATATGTTTCTTTTCGAATAGTGTCTTCGAAGGTCTTTGGCTCATCGAATTCGATTCGGTTCCGGTATTCCTTGGGTAGCCCACTGATGAAGCATTGCGCCTTCTCCTTCTTTGCTTTGATGTAGGGTACATATCTCAATAAGTTGAGTAATTTGTTGACATATTCCTCTATAGTGAGTTTCCCCAGTTTGAATTCATAAAACTTTTTAGCCTTCTCGTCTAAATATCTTTCCAACAAATACTTCTTCCGGAAGTACTTTTCAAATTGTTTCCAAGATAGGTCCTCCTCGCGGACCCCTTTCATATTCTTAAGGTCTTCCCACCAGATGGAAGCCTTTCCATTCAGATTGAAAGTGGCCACTCGCGCCTTCAAATTTTCTGAAAAATCATGGACTCTAAAATATTTCTTCAGGCCAAGTAGCCAGGCCTCAGCTTCCTCTCCCTTCTTTATCTCATCGTCGAAGGAGGGATGTTTGTCCTTTCTGAATTCCTCAAATTTATGACCCTTGGAAGTATTTTGCTTCTTTTGTTTTCTTCGAGAATACAAACCAGTCTTGCTACTGGAAGAGCCTTCTGAATTGTCAGCTTCCTTCTCTGTGGAATCGTCTGGAACTGGTCCTTTACCTCTGGGGTGGACCTTTCTTGAGGTGCTCTTCTCAGTATGGCCATTGATATGACCATGTTTCTGCATCTCGGTTTTATGCTGCATTTGTCGCTCTAGGTCAGATAAGCTCTGCAGTAAAACTGCATTAATTTCAGTTTTCTTTTCTTGTTCTTTCATCATCCTTTCATTGTCGGCCTTGCAGCTTTGCAATTCAATCATGAGACTCCTCGCAGTCTTGACTAGATCTGGAGGGGTTCCTATTGCTCTTCTTTCATCAGACTCTTCGTCTCTATTGTGGGAGCCTTCTCCCATCTCTTGGTGAGTCACCATTTTCTACATCTATAAATTCCCGCGGCTGATCATCCGCTTGGCAGAAAAGACAAATGCTGGTTGTTGGTCAAGAGTTAGATACATTTTTACAACCTACGCATAAATTCATATTTTCACATGTATACCCATATAACAGGGGTTTTTCATTTGAGTCTTAATCCTTATCTATGTAGCCATATCAATCGCAAGAGACTCTACCTACTTTAGTAGGTAGCCATCATAACACTAAAAGAGGACAACAAAGTTCATGTCCCAGATTACAGTTTCATCCTGCAATCCTTCTTCTTAAGGAGAAAATGTAGATGACAATGTCTTCTTACACGGCTCGTTCCTGAGCCCAAGCAAGCCAAGTGTTGTAACCATGCTCTGATACCAATTTGTCACATACCCACTACCTCAATCAAATTTTTCGTTGATTTCTTCTGAATATGAGCCCCCGAATTACCTATAGAGGCCTACTGAAAGCTATCTCTTTCTCTCTCCCCGTTCCCATGTGGTCGCAGATCATGGTCATATTTCAAATAATCACGGTGCCTCTTTGTATTTCACTCCTTTATGCTACAAGGTGTTTAATCGTTTGACTCTGCAACCACCGAACCCCGACAGGGCTAGCGTCTGGCCAATAGGGATGAATCCCAACAGGGATAGAGAACAACCAATGAGGACATGCCCCATCACATAGTTAAGTGGAATACAAGTGGCAAAGGGGGAAGTGTGACACGGTAGTCGACAGGACAGGAGGGGGCCCCACTTCACACACCACACTATTCCGGACCCCCCCCCCCACCATTAAAGGCAGAATGGCAAGGGGGGTCCGGAATTCATTTGAGCACCATTGATCAAGGTGAATTAATCTCAAGCGTTCAAGAGTTACATGTCCAATTCCGAACCCCGCCCCCCACCACTAAAGGAAGAAAATCAAGGGGACTCCAGAATGAAACCTCAGCCGTAGATCTAGGCGGGTGGATTTCGGCCATCCATATCTGCTCGTCACTTGCCCTAAGGTGCATTCAGGCCCCGGCTTAAAGTTGACATCTCTTCTCCACATCTGACGGTCATTATAGACCCCGAGGTTCCCCAAAGGAATCTCGTTCGTTCATCGGGACTTAGCCACATGCTAACGTCTCGACATTATGGGTCAGGATTTATCAAGGCGAGAGCCTGAGTTCTTGTCAACGAAACTCCCGTATCCTCGATCCCTGATTTCCCAAAAAAGGTAATCTCTCGACACGTCGCTTCCTTAAATCGGATGGTCCAGATCTGTTCCGGGGTTTCCACCATGGAAATTTCCGATCTCTCGTCACCAGGACTCTCGATTCCATGATTCTCGATTTCCCAAAATGGGAAATCTTACTACACGTGGCCTCCGTCGTTCAGATAGTTCAGATCTATCCTGGGGTTTTCACCGTGGAAAATACCGAATTATCATCACCAGGACTTCCAAGCTCGTGATTCCCGATTCCCCAAAATGGGTAATCTTATGACACATGGCCTCCATCGTTCAGACGGTTCAGACCTATCCCGGGGTTTTCACAATGGAAAATCCTGAACTCTCGTCACCAGGACTTCCGAGTTTGTGATTCCAGATTCCTCGAAATGGGTAATCTTACGACACATGG
This sequence comes from Picea engelmannii, assembly GCA_009831015.1. Taxonomy (NCBI): domain Eukaryota; kingdom Viridiplantae; phylum Streptophyta; class Pinopsida; order Pinales; family Pinaceae; genus Picea; species Picea engelmannii. The sequence continues at coordinate 651,660 of ML783954.1, read as the reverse complement.
CCTCTGTTGTTCAGACAGTTCATATCTAAACCAATTTTTTCACCATGGAAAATCCCTAACTCTCGTCACCAGGACTTCCGATTTTGCGATTCCCGATTCTCCAAAATGGGTAATCTTACGACACGTGGCCTCCATTGTTCAGATGGTTCAAATCTATACCGAAGTTTTCACCATGGAAAATACCAAACTCTCATCACCAGGACTTCCGAGTTCACGATTCCTGATTCTCCAAAATGGGTAATCTTACGACACGTGGCCTCGGTCATTTGGATAGTTCAAATCTATCCTGGGACTTTCTCCCCTATACATTGGGGTTTTAACCCTCGGGTAACTCCTGACAGATCCAACGGCTGTGAGGTTTTTCAGTCGAGATCTGATGGCTCAGATAGGTTCCTAACTTGTGCATGCTCCCATGACTTCCTAGTTGTGGAAAAATCAATAGTCCAAATACTCCCATGGACCTTGGAGATCTACGGTCTCGAGCTCTTCACTACCCATGAATACACAGAGAAACCAAGTGGTAAGGCGTTTAACACCCTTGAATCTTGTATGCACTTAATAACTCAATAAATTAGTAGTATTTAGTGATTCCAAGAAAGAATTTGGTTTGGGATCATTACAGTGGTATCAGAGCCTTGATCCTCCAAACCTGTGGAGATATCGGTGCATGCAGAAGTACAGGGGAATTGTTATGGGTCGGAGGAAGAAAAATAGTAGTGAAATGGAGAGAGAAATGGAAGGGTCAGGAGACGACCATGAGACTCAGGTCTTGTCTCTCTTAGTAACTAAATTTGATAAGTTCTAACAAAACATGAACTGCACAGAAAGCACATTGGTTTGACAGTTGGATGAGTATCAGGAAACCAACAGAAGGGGACAGGCTGAAATCTCTAAAACCTTGAAGAAAGTTGATGAGAATCTATAGAAAATGAACGAGAACCAAACTAGGATAACTGACCTTCTGATGCAAGTAACCCATCAAGGCAAATATCTTGATACATATGAGAATAAGGAGGTTGGAGGGTCCGGTGGAACCCATGAGGAAGACAGATATAACCCGGAGAAAGCACCAGGATCCGAAGGAAGTCTTGGAGGTGGCACATTCCATGGGTAGATGGGTAGCAGGACCAATCATAGGCCATCCATGCCAGTGTTCACAGATGAACTGCTAGGCCAACACTCAGGTAGCAGAGCTAACCCCAGACCATACATGCCCACATTTATAGATGAACAGGAGCAGCATGAATAGGTTCAAAATTTTGTGGAACAATTATCCAGGAGTACCAGGGAATACTACATCTTGGATATGAAAGTTCAAAGACAGATGTCCCTAGACCAGTATTGTCAACTCAAGTTCAGAAACCAGTCTAGGATGAACCACAGTGGAAACTTTGAGTTTGAGCGAAGGGCAGGGAAGATAGAGATTCTATACTTTGATAGTATGTCTAAGATGACAGCACAAGCATGGGTGCAGAAGCTGGATACTTACCTGTAGCTTAACCCCATGAGAGAGATGGAGGCCATCAAGTTTTCCACTATGTACTTGGATGGCAAGGCCCAGGACTGGTGGTACCATGGGCTCACCACACTCGGCCACAACCAGATTGTATCCTATACAGAATTCACTTAGAGGCTCATTGATAGATTTGATCTAGGAGATCATGAGTTACACTTCCGAGAGATCACCCAACTCAAACAAACAGGTACGGTTGAGGCATACATTGATGAGTTCCAGAGATTGACAGTGATGGTGCAAGATATGTCCCCAACCAGGCTCATGATTCTCTTTACATAAGGATTGATGGAACACTTGAAGGGTTGGGTTAAGGCCTTCAAGCCTACTAGCCTACAGGAAGCCATTTGGAAGACGAGGGATCTAGTTCCAGCTGCTAAACCAAAATTCATACCCAGACCACCTCTTAATAGTGGTGCAAGAGATCAAAGGCCTCTAATAAACTAGGGAGGACGTGACCTTAAGGGTTATGACAAGGGTCGTGGCAGAATAGATGACAACACCAGGAGGGAACTGAGAAGGAAACAACTCTGCTTCACATGCAAGGAGCCATGGAATCGCTCACACAAGTGCATGGGACAAGGACAGGTACATTACATTGAGGTCACTTCAGATGACGAAGAAGAGGATGAGTATGGTCAGATACAAAACATGGAGGCCGAAATGTTAGAGGCAACAGAAGAGGAGGTTCCAGAACTAGACTGTGCAGCTGGAGAGAAGGCTACGTTGGCATCTATCAGTGGGGTACCCAAATTCAACACCTTCAAGATGAGAAGGGTCTTACAAGGATAGAGAGTGTCGGTTCTGATTGATGGAGGAGCTTCCCACAATTTCATTGATGCAACATTACTGAAGAGGAGGCACATACCTACAGTAGAGTTTGAAGGATTCAAAGTGGGGGTAGCAGGTGTACTATGCCTTGTAACAGATACATACTAAGTATGAAACTCACCTTGGGAAGGCATGGGTTAGTTCAAGATGTGTATGTGATGGATCTTCCTGATACCAACATCATCCTAGGGGTGCAGTGGCTCAGCACTCTAGGACCCATCACCACAAATTACAAGACCATGGAAATGTCCTTTGTGGAGGAAGGAGGATGAAAGGTGGTGTTTAGAGGCATGACAGGTAACTCTTCCAGAGTGGTCACAACCAAGAGGATGGAAGCCATCTTCAGAAGGGAAGAAATTGTATACGCAGTGGAATGTAAGGTCTCAACATGGGTGGATGAGAAGGGAAAGGTGCATTACACACCAGA
>ML783954.1:625628-639805 GCA_009831015.1 Picea engelmannii | reverse complement strand
GAGTTAACCTAACTCAATAGAGAATTAGAAGGAAAAGTATAAGTAAGAGGCTAGGGTGCACCTATTACTCATTCTGGTTTTGGATTAGCATTTTCTATTGCTCTTGAGCATTCAGTTTGGGGGTTTTGTTGTACAAACCCTTGGGAGAAAATCAGTGGTGAAATATCCACTCACCTTGTTCCACAGCTTGGTCTCGAGGATGAAAGACTCCTCCACACCATTCTAGTCTCAACGCCAATTTATCAAGGGAGGTTCGATCCAGCGTCTCCTGAGGGCCTAGGGCCATTCCGACAGTTGGGTTTTGTTTGCAGGGGTAGGACCATCAGTTTCAGGGATTTTCTAGAGGGTTATCATCATTCTATATTTGTCTGCAGATTGGGATGTCATGGAGCCATAGGGGACGTCCTGTGATTCAGTAAAACTCGGATCTAGGGAGATCTACTCGATATCTGAGCCCAAAACTTCTCCCACAGGTTTCTCATGGCCCGATATATCTTCTTGGAGAGTTTCAGAGCATTTGGAGTCCTCCTTCATCAGGGCCGAACTAGCTAGGGTTTCAATCATCCAGTGGGGCACACCATTCAGTGAAGAATTCAGATCTACGGGGTTTGAGAGTGGATTTGGGAATTTGAACATCTGGGTTTTCCTTACAGTTGCCCGATCTATCATTTGGCATATTTCTCGGGATGATTGGACACTTTTGGTAGCAGGGAAGAATTATTCAGGGCTTTAGCATTCTAGCAGGACGTGGCACTTTCCAGCTTGGAGGTTGAGCATTAGTGCGGCTCAGATCTGCTTGATTTAGTATTCATTGTATATCCAGCCTTTGGAGGCTTATTTTGTATTTTCGGAAGCATTTTGTAGTAGCTCATATCTATTGCTTGCACGGCCATCTGAGGTTTATGCCAGATCGGCCATCTATTGTATTGATCTTACATTGCTCATAATAAAAGGTCAGATCTTTGCTTATTCTTCTACATCTTGAATATATTGTGATCTCCATGTGTTGATGAATCTTGTATGCACTTAATAACTCAATAAATTAGTAGTAGTTAGTGATTCCAAGAAATAATTTGGTTGGGATCATTACAGTCTCCCATTTTGAACTCCCTTGGAGTTCTCTTTTGATCAACATAACTTTTCTGTCGGTTCTGAGCGACCTTCAGATTTTGTTTTATCTGAGTCACTTGTTGTTCCATTTCCTTCAACATGTCGGGTCCAAAAGAAATCCTATTTATAGGATTACTCCAGCTGACTGGAGTATTACACAGCCTACCATAGACGACCTCGAAGGCACTCATCTTTAAGGATGCTTGGTAGCCGTTGTTGTAGGCGAATTCTACCAATGGCAGGTAGTCTTCCCATTTTATGGGTTGATGCATTACATGCATTCTTAACATATCTTCTAATATCTAATTCACTATTTCTGTCTATCCACCGGTTTGAGGGTGATAGTCGGTGCTAAACAACAATTTGGTCTCTAAACCAACCATCAGTAATTTCCAAAAATTGGAAGTAAATTTTGTGTCTCTATCAGACACTATCTCTTTCGGCATACCGTGTAGTCTGAATACCTCTTTCATGAACACCTGGGCGATATCTATCGCCTTGCAGGTTGATTTGACAGGGATGAAATGAGCAGACTTTCTCAGTTTATCCAACACTACCATAATAGCGTCATTCTGTTTGGTTGAAGTTGGCAATCCAGTGATAAAATCCACGGAGGTGGTTTTCCATTTCCATTCTGGGATGGGTAAAGGGTGTAATAGTCCTATTGGGTGTCGATGTTCTTCTTTAACCTATTGGCATTCTATGCATTGGGCCAAATATTTGGCTATGTCTTTCTTCAATCCAGGCCAATAAAATTGTTTCGGGGTGGCAGTGATCATCTTCTAGTATCCTGGGTGACCAGTGTATGGTCTTTTATGTAGTTCATCCATAATGAACCTCTTCAAGTCGTCACAATTTGGAATGTACAGTCTATCTTTGTAAATGAGTAGACCTCCTTCAGTCATCTGGTGGCCTTCATATTTTACTCCAGCGGGTTCTTGTTGTAGGTATAGGGTTACAGTCTGAACGAAGGGGTCTGTCTCCTGTGCATTTTTTACTCTGTTCTTGACATCTATCTCGCAGGTACTCACCACTTCCAGGTGAATTGTTTTCATGCTTCTGCTAAGGGCATCGGCCACCCTATTTTCTTTCCCTTTAATGTGTTTGATCTCAAAATCAAATTCTCTAAGGAGGGCCATCCATCTAGCTTGTCTAGCATTAAGCTTTGGTTTATCAAACAAATACCGCAATCCACAGTGATTTGTCATAAGTACAAATTTTCTTCCCAAGAGGTAATGCCTCCACATTTTCAAGCCATGCACTATGGCATCTAGTTCTAGATCATGAGTCACATAGTTGACTTCATGTTCTTTCAATTTTCGGGATTCATAGAAGATCACACTTCCTTCCTGCATAAGGACTCCTCCGAACCCTTCCTTACAGGCATCTATGCACACAAGAAAGTCATCTTCTGGGTGAGTGATTTTCAACACGGGTGCATGGGTTAGTAGATGTTTCAAGGTTTGAAATCTTTCTTCACATTGCTGTGTCCACAGGAATTTTGTCCCCTTCTTCTGGAGGGCAGTGATTGGACAACCAATCTTGGAGAATCCTTTTATAAATCTCCTATAGTATCCCGCCAATCCCATAAAGGATATGATGTCTGAAACATCCTTTGGGCTAGGCCATTCCATGATAGACCTGATCTTGTTAGGATCTACTTCTACCCCTTCCTCGGACAGAACATGTCCCAAGTAATGTATTTTCTTCTGAAAGAAGTCACATTTGTTGAATTTAGCATAGAGCTGATGCTCTCTTAGCACTTGCAGCAAAAGTCTAAGATGCTCTTCATGTTCTTCTCTATTCTTAGAGTAGATTAATATGTCATCAATAAAAACTAGTACAAATTTATCTAAACATTTACTGAGTACATTGTTCATTAAGCACATGAAAGTGGTAGGGGCATTGGTTAACCCAAATGGCACTACCACAAACTCATAGTGACCATACCATGTCCGGAAAGAGATTTTATGGATGTCTTCTTCCTTGATTCAGACTTGATGGTATCCTGACCTCAAGTCAATCTTTGAGAAAATAGACGCACCTCCCAACTGATCGAATAGATCATCGATCTTGGGCAAGGGGTACTTGTTCTTTATGGTTACTTTATTAAGTTGTCTATAATCTATGCACAGTCTAAGCGTGCCATCCTTCTTTTTCACAAACAGGACTGGTGCTCCCCATGGGGACATGCTGGGTCGAATATAACCCTTATCCATCATTGTTACCCATGATTTTGGTCATCATGATGATGTATGAATGATGGTGTACTCAGGCTCTTCATAAGAACTTTCTCATGAGAAAAATATATTTTCACCTCTTCTAGAAAACTCATTTTTGAAGACTGTTTGCAGGCCACTAGTATATTTGCCTGCGAGAATGCATGATTCTCGCAGGCTGCCCTAAGCCAGGGTGCGAGAAGTTCGTGTTGTGTTGAATTACTAGGGTGAGAAATCTTTCTAAAGCAAGGAAAAAGATGAATTCTCGATGCTTCTAGAAGGGAATATTCTAGAAGGATGAGATGGCATTCGAATGGTTATCATAGTACTGGATTCCCTGATATTTTGGGATCATTCTTATCTAAGCAACTAATTCATTCTCTCCTATATATTGAGGGAATTCTCATGGAAAAGGTTGAGTAAAGAAAGCAAGGTTAAGCAAGAATCATTGGAGAATTAGTGAAAGAATTGTGTGAAGGACTGAAGCTACAACAGCTTGGAGACTCCAACAAGTTTTTCCAAAGGGGTTGATCTTCTTCATGCAAGTGAGAAAATGTCTGTGTCAGAGCTAAGGGCCATCGAAAGGAAGTTTATGACATCAAGTCTCAGGTTGTAATCTTTAATTTCCATTAATATGATGCAATAATATGTCTCTTTCCCATAAAGTTATTTCCACTTTATTATATAATTCCTTGATCATATACATAGATTGTCTGTTGAATAGATTGTTCTTTCTTCACTTTGGTTTGTTTGTGTTGTCTTGGTCTTGACTGCATGAGAGCATTGGAGCGAAGCAAGAGCAACAAAGACCATAGGAAGCGAAAATAAGGTATGTTCTTTGTTCTTGCCTCCTATTTAATTCAATAGTTTAAATCTAGGGAAAGAGTCATATTCTGTCTTGCTTTGTTCTAGATCCAGGTGGATCTAGGGAGATCGGTTTGTGTCCACACTTACGGATTTATCCAATAACAAAATTGGCGACTCCACTGGGCATCAATCCCATTTTATTTGTGGATTTTGGTATTTTTCTGTGGCCATTTGCTGTGGTTTCACTTTTCTCCTGTCCTATCAATCTCTTAGTCTTCAGGATATCCTGATAGACCCTCTGGGTCCAGAGGCCTTTTTCAATTTTGATTCATTTTTCAAAATTTTGACTATGTTCAGGCATTCTCGCACTGTACTTCATTGTAGCCTATGAGAATTGGTAGAGTTCACACTATGCCTTTAGGTTTCAGTGTAAGGTTCTCGCACCCTGCTCAAGGGTCACTTGCAAGAATCAGTGATTCTCGCACTGTGTTATATTGCCTGCCTGCAAACATGATTTTTCAAAAATTTGTATTTGAGTTTTGGTATTTTCAACTGCCCAAATCAGTTTGATTGCCTCATAAGAGTTTCTTGGACCACTGATTGATATCTTTCTTTTCTTTGTTTGCATGAATGAACAGTCTTAGGATTTCAAGGTTTTTCTTGTCATTTTTTGTCTTGACTTTCGTTTCTTGACTTTTCTTGGCAAAATCATTTTTTCTGACTTCAGAATATGAGTTTCTTTGATTAGTTAAGAACCGGTGATCGGTTGAAAGTTGAGTTTTCTTGGTCTTTTATCATTTTTTTATTGTTTGAAAGATCACTTTTCTTATGCAATTGAAAAGACTAGTTTGTGTTTCATTGTTTTAACAAAGTTCATTATTGCTTTTAGTGAAATTTTTGAAACAAAAAGATTTAATTTCTTGATTTATATTAGATTGGGGGCATCCTTGCATTTGAATTAGCGAAATTGCATGATTCTTGGCATTTTTTTATCTTAAATTATGAAAAAATTTCCCCCTCATGGTCAGGGGGGGGGCATGAATCGTGCATTGGTGTTCAGTACCTTTTTCTCATTTCTTGAGAATCTTGATATTGATGATTTTAATATATTTTGGGACATCATGCATATGGGAATGATAAATGTTTTCTCCTTCTCGTAGCATAGCTTTCATCGAAATGAAAAAAATGCATCTTCATATCTTTGCATAATTTTCGAGTCGGTCAAAACACCATATTGTCCATGCCATTTTCCTTTTGAGTAACAATATCCATAAAATAAAGCACTTATAAAAATTGATTAGACATTTTTATATATTATGGTAGAAAACCTACATTATATTAGTTGTAGGGCTTTGGAATAGGTGTGAAAGATAACTTTCCAAAGCTGCAAATAAACATAGAATCTTGAGTTAAGGAGTGGTTAAATCCACTTATTACATTTTGTCCTGGGAAGCCCTTCTAACACAAGGGTCAATCACGAGGTTGCATTGAGGCTAGCAGAGTTACTCACCCTGCTTTGTTGGTCTTGGTGTAGAGATTGCACGTATTACGATGATCACACAGAGGTATACCCACAATGATGAGTGGAAGCCTTTTGAGTTGACTTCGGGCTAGATACCCTGCCCTTGCGTGTGGATCGGACTATCGACTGTCCCCCTAGGCTTTATTGTTGTTGGTGTTAACCTTAGTGGCCTATATTTCTAGGTTATTTACTCGAGGTGACTGTGGAGGGGAAAGTCTTCACGGTACCTGGAATCGACGTTGGCCAAACTCACTCGGAATCCTTGGAGGGTGTACCCATGATTATGTGTGGGAGCTTGCACCAGGGTGTAAGTTCATTAAGCAGGTCACCGACGTAACTTTTCCACCCGCTCTATCTCAGCCCCTTCTTACTTTGTTCCCGCGATGTTGGATTTCATCACCAACTAGTGCGTTCATTTGTGAGAAGGTTTTGTTTGCTTGCTTGCTCACTATATTTTTAGCGTGTCCTGTTTGTTTTCCCTAGTGGACTCTAGATTGGATCTTTATTTTAATGACGTCAGTTCCCGAAATGACCAATGAAGAAACCCCTGCTCCAGGGGAACCTTTTGTTTTTCGTTCTTATGGAAACATTGGTCCTCCTCACATCGCTACTTTGAGACTTCCAGGTCTCACTATTGGATTACCAGTATGGTTGCTTTCCACTCAGGTAATCCCGAATGCAGTTAATGCTTCAGTCACAAGCACTTCACCCCAAGAGAATCAACCTCATGTTGATCCTTCACCTTCTTCACCAGTAAGCTCTTCTTTGCCTTCTTCGCCTACAAAGTCGCCTTCTGTTTCATCTTCTTCGTCGGGTGAAAGTTCTAAAGCTAGTAACCCGATGAATAAGGAGAAGAAGAAAAGGAAGATTAAGAAGAAGAATGATAAACAAGGGTCCAAGCTTCCAACCACTGTCAAACATGTTCGAAAACAACTAGTTACTGTTAATCATGCTGGGAGTGTTGATGATGTCAAGATCACCCAAACAACCCATAAGCCCAAGTACCCTTGCAGGATTTGTAAGGGTAGCCATCTTCTTAAGGATTTCCCTGGTCTACCCAAGGTTATAGAAGTATGGTCTACACATCCTCGCCAACCCATGTCATCAGCCTCTGAACAACATGCTGATGACTTCCCATCAACTAGTCACGATATAGTTGGGAAGAAGAAAAGTAGAGCCAAGTTCCCGTGTATGTTATGCAAAGGGATTCATCTCACTCACCTTTGTCCTCATATGGATGAAGCCTCAAAATTACTGGAAGACATGACTGTTTCACAGCCTCAACTCCCAGCCGCTTATCGCAAGATTTCTCTCAACCCACCTGTAGTTGATGGAATGATCACTCTGGTCCCTTCACTGGTCAATCTGGTTGATCATGTCGTCAATCTGGTCACGTCCTTAGTTGAACCAGTTGAAAAAGAGGTTGTTTCGATACCATCCTCAGTCAATCCCACTCCCCCCTCACAGAGTGAAACTAAAGTGGTTTATCCGATCCCATCCTTGGTCGATCCCACTCTCCTGTTAGAGAGTGTCACCCAAGTGGTCGATTTGTTTCCATCTGTCAACCCCATTCTCTCCTTGGAGAATGAAACTCAAGAGGCCGATATGATCTCTCCATCAGTCGATCCTACTCTCTCGCTAGAGAGTAAACCCGATACTGCCCATGTTTTTCTCGTTGATAAAGACTCTATCATGTCAGGGGGTATTCCTCCTTCTCCCGTGAAACTCCCTCCAAGTAATGAGGCCATCCATTTTGATTGGGGTGTGCTAACTGGACCTCATCTTCCCTCTCACTTTCCTTTCCAGATTACAGTGCAAGTTTGTGGTCAGGACATTCCTCAGATGTTGATAGATGAAGGTTCATCTGTTAGTATTTTATCCTCTATTGCTTGGAAATCTTTGGGTTATCCTTCGCTTGCACCGGTTACGCAGAATCTGTTATCTTTTAATAGAAGAACTAGTCAACCTTTAGGGACCCTTCCTCAGTTTCCTGTAACTTTGGGAGGGAAAATTGTCTTTATTGATGTCATGGTAGTCCAAGACCCCTTGGATTTTTCTTTACTCCTTGGGCGAGATTATGTCTATGCCATGAAATCTATTGTGTCTACTCTTTTTCGTGTGATATATTTCCCTCACGATGGACGGGTTGTAATTGTTGATCAACTTTCATTCATTGACTCCACCTAGATTGCCTCCCTAAATGGTTCTTACGTGCAGACAGTATCGCCCCCGCCATAGGTCAATTATGTGGCATTGTCTCCCATGGCTTCGACTTCTGATGACTTAGATCCAGTAGTTGACATGGTGATCTCTTCGATAGGGTTGTTAGAGCCTGATCTCTTTACTCCTATTGCAACCCTCGACATGGTGTTCTTCCAGAGTGTGTTTCTTCCTTCCAGTGAAGACCTCTTGGAAGCCATGACCGAGTTTTGTCCCTTGACATGGTGTCATTTCGGAGCATTGTCCTCTTGGAATCCATGATCAAGAAGAGGTTCCGAGGATATTTTTTCATCTCTGAGGAAACCTCGTTAAAAAATGAAACAAAGGTTTTTGAGCATGGTTTTCTTATTTCAAGCTCGTTAAAAAATGAAAATACTTGAGGATAGCTTTTGCATCTCTGTAGAAACCTCGTTAAAAAATTAAACAGAGGTTACGAGCATAGTTCTTGTTTCTGTGTCAAGCTCATTAAAAAATGAAATAGTTTTCCCCCTCTCTGTTTGAGTCAGGTCCTTCATCTAGAATTTGAAGCTTCATTTTCCTCCACCTTTGTCGTTGGATGAAACGAAGCTTGGGGGGCATTTGCCTCAGCCTCTTAACTACATGCTGAAGTTGAGCCGCTAGTTTCTTAAGCTGGGGGCTAAGTACCAACCATCCATGTGTTATGCGTTGGGAAGTTGCAAGCATAGTTTTCTATGGTTCAAACTTGTGTAAAAATGAAACCACTTACCTCAAGCATAGTTTCCTCTGGTTCAAGCTTGCGTAAAAATGAAACAAGGTCCAAGCATAGTTTTTTTTTGTTTTAAATCTTTTGTAAAAATAAAAACAATCTCGAGTTTGTTTTAAAGCTTGTGTAAAAATGAAAACAATCCCGAGCTTAGTCTTTGTTCTTTCTCATGCTCGTAAATACATGAGAATAAGTTCCCGAGCTTAGTCTTTGTTCTTTCTCGTGCTCGTAAATAAGCGAGAATGTAACCGAGTATACTTTTATCACTTTTTCGGACTCGTAAAGTTTATACGAAAAAGGAACCCCCCTAGAGTCCTCTTTAAGCTCTTTTCAGACTCTCTAAACATGAAAAGATCGTCGAGTGACCTTGCTATTTTCACGCTCGATAAAGTATTTGAAGTAAGCATCTAGTGAGAGACAATTTCTCTCCTTTTTGGTCTCGTCTAGACTATTTTACAAAAAAGGAACTGAGAGAGTTCTCTTTTAAGTGTTTTTCCAAACTCTATAATCTTGAAAAACCTTCGAGTTTTCTATCTCTGGACTCGTTAAACAAACATTGACAGACCCGTGATGGGATCGAATCACTCCTTCTTAGGGTTCGTTAAACATAATCCGAGGGACTCGTCCGAAGGATGAGCTTATATCAATAAGCATATGTTATCCTCCTCAAGCTTGCATAAAAATATAGAGGTACTCTCCAGAAATGGTGGGGGAAAATTTGGGAAAGGGATATGTTTTCATCTTCGTATTGATTGGCAGTAAGTGTCGCTCTTGAACATGACACCCCCTATTCATCATTTGAAGCTAGTTTGGGAAATCCATTTGTCTCTCATTCGATTTTCTACAAGGTTATTCCCTATGTCGTCTTTGAGTCAATGCTGCCAAATCATTGGTCGTGTCGTTCATATGTTCAAGAGAAGTCCATTTGAAACCTATATTGAGATGGCCATCTGCAGATATACATTCTCTTTGTGTCATCCTTCCCTGTGTCCAGTCTAGTTCACATCATACTCTATTTCACCTTCAAGATCTGTTACTAATTTCGTGTCATTGATGGGGGATACATAAAGGCCCTCCTGTGACGAGTTTTGTTCTGTTGACTTCAGCTCATTATATGGAATCAAGACTTAGAAATTATTTAGTACCTTGGAGATTGCATGCCTCAATGGCAAGTTTCCTCACTTTCGACAGTGGGTTTACATCATTGACCCCTGATCGAAAGATTCCATCAGATGTTCGACTTCAACTCATTTATTCACACTCAATGGATTGTACTATGGTACCTTGGGAGTCATTGACATCAAGGGTGATTTCTCTCGTACTTGTTAATATTTTCATCAATGACCGGTAATCAAGTGATTTCTACCATGTTCGACTTCAACACATGTAATCACATGGTTAGATTCGTACTTTGGGCGACGAGATTGAAGACCCTGGATATCATCTTTGTGATCCAGGTTGCGATGGAGTATGTATAATTTGTGACACATAGATCCACTGTGTATGTCTCGTGGCTATGTCATCTTGATTTGAAATTTCTCGCATAGATCCACAGTGTATTCTATTGGCTATGCTATATTTTGATAGCATGGATCCACAGTGTATGATTGGTGGCCATGACCCATGTCTATAATGTCATCAGTCTATGATCTGAGTATGGGAATGCCTACATCAGAATTGATATATATGATATTCTACAGATGCTTGGTTGTTCGCAGGTTTCTGATTAGGTGTGCTCCTGGTTCCTAACACACACATACAGCTTACAAAGTCTATCGGTTGTCACTAGTTCCACCCTCATACTTTGGGGGGCATTCTGTTACCCATGATTTTGGTCATCGTGATGATGTATGAATGATGGTGTACTCAGGCTCTTCATAAGAACTTTCTCATGAGAAAAAATTATTTTCATCTCTTCCAGAAAACTCATTTTTGAAGACTGTTCGCAAGCCACTAGTATATTTGCCTGCGAGAATGCATGATTCTCGCAGGCTGCCTTAAGCCAGGGTGTGAGAAGTTCGCACTATGTTGAAATGCTAGGGAACAAACTCTTTATAAATCAAGGAAAAAGATGAATTCTCGATGCTTCTAGAAGGGAATCTTCTAGAAGGATGAGATGGCATTCGAATGGTTATCCTAGTACTGGATTCCCTGATATTTTGGGATCATTCTTATCCAAGTAACTAATTCATTCTCTCCTATATATTGAGGGAATTCTCATGGAAAAGGTTGAGAAAAGAAAGCAAGGTTAAGCAAGAATCATTGGAGAATTAGTGAAATAATTGTGTGAAGGATTGAAGCTACAACAGCTTGGAGACTCCAACAAGTTTATCCAAAGGGGTTGATCTTCTTCATGCAAGTGAGAAAGTGTTTGTGTCAAATCCAAGGGCCATCGAAAGGAAGTTTGTGACATTAAGGCTCAGGTTGTAATCTTTACTTTCCATTAATATGATACAGTAATATGTCCCTTTCCCATAAAGTTATTTCCACTTTATTATATAATTCCTTGATCATATACATAGATTGACTGTTTAATAGATTGTGCTTTCTTCACTTTGGTTGGTTTGTGTTGTCTTGGTATTGACTGCACGAGAGAAATGGAGTGAAGCAGGAGCAACAAAGACCATAGGAAGCGATAATAAGGTATGTTCTTTGTTCTTGCCTCCTATTTAATTCAATAGTTTAAATCTAGGGAAAGAGTCATATTCTGTCTTGCTTTGTTCTAGATCCAGGTGGATCTAGGGAGATCGGTTTGTGTTCGCACTTAAGGACTTATCCAATAACAATCATTTCTTTCAATTGTAATTTGAGCTCCACTAAGTCAGGCATGCTCATCCAGTAGGGTGTCCTAGACACCAACACCGCTCCTGGTGCGAGCTCTATAGAGAAGTCAATGTCTCTTCTCAAAGGTAGACCCGGTACCTCTTCTGGAAACACATCTTTGTATTCTCTCAGGATAGGGTGATCATCAGGGCTTGGTTTAGCACCTTTGATTGTTTTTAACACCTGTATTGCATATAGGGGACATCCCTTTCGGCAATACTTTCTCATTTGCAGGGCTGATATTTGCCTCACCGAGACCGTTTTTTGGATCCCTTAGAGGGTTATCCTTTTTCCTTCTTTGCTCACACATTCTAAGGTTTTATGGTAACAATCCAATTTGGCTTTATGGGCAGCCAGCCAGTCCATACCAATCAACAGATCATATGATCCCAAGGGTAATACGTTAAGGGTTGCTTGGGTGGGGAATTCACCCAACATTAACTGGTAGGCTGGTATGACCTCTGCTACCCTTCTTTTAGTTCCAGTGGCTAACTATACCAACCATGGATTGGTTTGTTTTTTTGGTTGTAGCATACACTTATCCATAGTCTTAGGGGCTATATAACTCAAATTTGAACCAGGGTCAATCAAAACAGACACCAGATGGTTGAAAATCATACCTTCTATTCCCACCACTGAAGCTTGGTGGTCAGCTTGGTTATTATCCAATGCTGCATAAATCTATGGCACACTCCTTGCCACATCATTGACTATGGGATATTCCTAAATGTTATAAAATTTTCGACTATTCTATTGTCAGTGTGGACAGTCTCTCAGGATATGCTCTTCTCCACAACCCCAGCATTTCAGAGGTTCTTTCTTTGGGTTATTAGTCTTCATTGGTATAGGTCCAGAAGTTTTACTTCCGTCCACCGAGGGAAAGTTCTGCTGGAGTACACTCCAGGATGGAAAGTTCATTCTGGGGTTCTTCTTGTAGTTCTTAAATCCTGAGGATTTTATCCCCTTTTTCTGAAATCTCGAACCACTCTTCTGTTTCCAATCTCCACGAGACTTTGCCAATGTCCATATTGTTCATGACAATATGTTGCTTTTCGAATAGTGACTTATAAGGTCTTTGGCTCATCGAATTCGATTCAGTTCTGGTATTCCTTGAGTAGCCCACTGATGAAGTGTTATGCCTTCGCCTTCTTTGCTTTCATGTGGGGTATATATCTCAATAATTTGAGGAATTTGTTGACATATTCCTCTATAGTGAGTTGCCCCAGTTTGAGTTTATAAAACTCTTTAGCCTTCTCGTCGAAATATCTTTCCAACAAACACTTCTTCCGGAAGTACTTTTCAAACTATTTCCAAGACAGGTCCTCCTCGCGGACCCCTTTCATATTCTTAAGGTCTTCCCACCAGATGGAAGCCTTTCCATTCAGATTGAAAGTGGCCACTCGGGCCTTCAAATTTTCTGAAAACTCATGGACTCTGAAATATTTCTTCAGTCCAAGTAGCCAGGCCTCGGCTTCCTCTCCCTTCTTTATCTCACCGTCGAAGGAGGGAGGTTTGGCCTTTCTGAATTCCTTAAATTTATGACCCTTGGAAGTCTTTTGCTTCTTTTGTTTTCTTCGAGAATAGGAACTGGTCCTGCTACTGGAAGAGCCTTCTGAATCACCAGCTTCCTTCTCTGTGGAATCATCTGGCACTAGTCCTTTACCTCTAGGGTGGACCTTTATTGAGGTGCTCATCTCAGTATGGCCATTGATACAACCATGTTTATACATATTGGGTTCATGCTGCATTTGTTGTTGTAGGTCGAATAAGCTCTGCAGTAAAACTACATTAATTTTGGTTCGCTTTTCTTGTTCTTTCATCATCCTTTCATTGTCAGCCTTGCAGCTTTGCAATTTAACCATGAGACTCCTCACAGCCTCGGCTTGATCTGGAGGGGTTCCTATTGCTCTTCTTTCATCAAAATCTATTGTGGGAGCCTTCTCCCATCTCTTTGCGAGTCACCATTTTCTGCGTCTGTAAATTCCCGTGGCTGATCTTCAGCTTGGCAGAAAAGACAAACGATGGTTGTTAGTTAAGAGTTAGATACATTTTTATAACCTGCGCATAAATTCATATTTTCACATGTATACCCATATAACAGGGGTTTTTCATTTGGGTCTTAATCCTTATCTATCCATCCATCTCAATCGCAAGAGACTTTACCTACTTTAGTAGGTAGCCATCGTAACACTAAAACAAGACAACGAAGTTCATGTCCCAGATTACAGTTTCATCCTGCAATCCTTCTTCTTAAGGAGAAAATGCAGATGACAATGTCTTCTTACGTGGCTCATGCCTGATACCAAGCATGCCAAGTGTTGTAACCATGCTCTGATACCAATTTGTCACATACCCACTACCTCAATCAAATTTTTCATTGATTTTTGCTGAATCTGAGCCCTCGAATTACCTACGGAGCCCTAGCGCAAGCTAGCTCTTTCTCTCTCCCCATTCCCATGTGGTCATGAATCATGGTCATAGTTCAACTAATCACGGTGCCTCTTTGTATTTCATGCCTTGGCGTTATAGGGGTGTTGAATTGTTCGACTCTACAATCGTCGAACCCCGTCAGGGATAGCGTCCGTCCAATAGGGATGAATCCCGATAGGGCTAGAGAACAGCCAATGAGGATAGGCCCTGTCGCATAGTTAAGTGGAATACAAGTGGCATAGGGGAAAGTGCGACATGGTAGTCGACAGGACAAGAGGGGGCCCCACTTCACACACCACACTATTTCGGACCCCCCCCCCCC
>ML783954.1:592759-625578 GCA_009831015.1 Picea engelmannii | reverse complement strand
GTCCAAATCTGCTCGTCACTTACCCTAAGGCGCATTCACGCCCCAACTTAAAGTTGATGTCTCTTCTCCACATATGACGGTCATTATAGACCTTGAGGTTCCCCGAAGGAATCTTGTCCGTTCATTGGGACTTAGCCACATGCTAACGTCTCGACATTATGGGTCGGGATTTATCAAGTCAAGAGCCCGGGTTCTTGTCAACGAAACTCCCGAATCCTCGATCCCTGATTTCCCGAAATGGGTAATCTCTCGACACATCACCTCCTTAAATCAGATCGTCCAGATCTGTTCCGGGGTTTCCACCATGGAAATTTCTGATCTCTTGTAACTAGGACTCCCGATTCCATGATTCCCGATTTCCAGAAATGGGAAATCTTATGACACGTGGCCTACGTCGTTTGGACGGTTCAGATCTATCCTGGGGTTTTCACCATGGACAATCCCAAACTCTCGTCACCAGAAATTCTGAGTTCGCGATTATTCCCCAAAATGGGTAATATTATGACACGTGGACTCCGTCATTCGGACGGTTCAAATATATCCCGAGGTTTTCAACATGGAAAATCTTGAACTCTCGTCACCGGGACTTCCAAGTTCGCGATTCCTGATTCTACGAAATGGGTAATCTTACGACACATGGCCTCCATCGTTCGGACGGTTCAGATCTATCCTGGGGTTTTCACCATGGAAAATCCTGAACTCTCGTCACCAGGACTTTTGAGTTCGTGATTCCCAATTCTCCGAAATGGGTAATCTCACGACACGTGGCCTCCGTCGTTCGGATGGTTCAGATCTATCCCGGGGTTTTCACCATGGAAAATCCCAAACTCTCATCACAAGGACTTCTGAGTTCACAATTCTCGATTCTCTGAAATGGGTAATCTTATGACACATGGCCTCCGTCGTTCATATGGTTCAGATCTATCCTGGGACTTTCACCCCTATACATTGGAGTTTTAACCCTCAAGTAACTCTTGACAAATCCAACAGCTGTCGGTTTTTTCAGCCGAGATCTGATGGCTCAGACAGGTTCCTAACTTGTGCATGCTCCCACGACTTCCTGGTCGTGGAAAAATCAACAGTCCAGATACTCCCATGGACCTTGTAGATCTATGGTCCTGATCTCTTCACTACCCACGAAGACACATAGAAACCAAGTGGTAAGGTGTTTAACACCCTACTTTCTCCTACCAATCTAATGGTCGGGTGTGACCGCAAATTTCCCGATGAAATCTCGTTCGTTGATCAACACCTATTTAGGGTCAACGTACTTAACCTTCCAACTTCTTCTTTCGATCTGATGGTCGTGAGTGACCAAAGATCCCCCGACAGGGTCTCGTTTGTCGATTCGATACTTCATCCTTATGCTGCCATCTTGGGTTTTCAAGAGGATCGTTCCTCCTCGTCCAGGGTTACTAAGGCCTTGCGCCTTCACATTCTCTTTCTTGGTTCTTGGTGGACTTTTCAAGGAGGGTATCTCTATGGGGAGGTTTTTACCCATGGTACTATCTGAGGCATATAAGGGTACCTTTCTCCCACGAATCAGACATGCGGTTTGAATTAGGTTGGTAAGCATATAAATAGCGATTTATGAAGACATAAGCCATATGTAGTCTTTCCATTATAAACATGCATCTACCAGTATTGATCAAAACACCATACAGACATTCTTACAATGAAATCGTTCACAGTTTCACAGCTTATGGGCATAATTATCAGAATAAACATATATATTTCAAGATGCCAAAGGAAAAACACTTATCAGAAATAACACCAAGGGTTAAGAAACTGTTGAGAGGGGTGCTCGTTTCCACCCAACCATAGGCTCAGCGACTCCCAGTGGATTTACCACTAGCCACCCCCTAGCTGAGACCATGATGCTGTGAGACTGCGTCTCTATTTTCCAGTGACCAGGAGCGAAGGTTACTCTCCTTCCTCTCTGCTATCACTCACTCTGCATATTGATAGAGTTCCCTTCCTCCCCTCGTGTCTGCCCCCAATCGCTTCTACCCCACACCTTATCCTCTTGCGAGGTTGCATGTGGTGCGATTTCCCTTGCACTGGTCAGTCATGATGGCTCTATGGATGGGCGGTTCACCTCCCCATCCCTCATTAATTCATGAGGAGCCATCAACCTGCCAGCCTGCGAGACATTTAATTTGGTGCCAGCGAGTCGCTTTTGGTTGTCCGGGCCAGTGAAGTCCAAATACGGTATTAATTCTCAGTGGAAGTTAACACCACCTTTCCAAGGGCCTTCCACCACCATAGTGGTCTCTTTTTCTGCACATCCCCTCTCAACAGTCCTACAATATAATTTCATAGTGTTATTCACATTCATTGACCTTTTCCATAAGGTCCATTCACATCACATATTCACATTCATGAGTTTGCCACAGTTTTGGCCAGTCCAGTTATTTTTACAAACTAGGGGAAACAGGGTGTTACTGTCCACCGATGGGAATCTGATAATTTTGTGTGAATGACGGAATAGTGCCACTAGGATTAAGACTACCAGTGGAGGACAAGAAAGGTCCTCCAAAAGGAAATTGAGGGAGTGTCAGAATAAAACCGGGAAGAGAGTGCCCAGAAGAAGAAGGACCACCAGGAGAATCGGATGGGGTTTGCGTAGGAGTGGGAATGGAAGCATTCAACGCATGGTATCCGGGTGGTAGTGTCGGAGTGACGTTGGGCGTATGCGGTGTGTTTATGGGAGCAAGACTAACCGCAGTAATCCCAGTGTAAACACTCATAGTAGCTGTGTGATGGGCCATTTCGATTGGGATGGTCAATATGTGGTTAGAACGCGGAGCGTCCGTACCAAGAAAATAATAGGTGGTAGTAAACGGTACTGTCGCTAGACTAGAGATTTTGAAAATCATAGGTGAGATGATTTCAGAAATCACAGGTGAGCCTGGACCAAAAAAGTCCTGTCGAAAAACACCCGTAGACCAAAAAGGATCTTGGCCTTCTACGCCTGGAAAGGGTCCAACCGGTGATCCATAAGACGTAACAACAAAGTCTCCAAAATAATTCAGTCGCATAAACAGTCGCTCAGAATTGGGGTGAATTCGAAATTCCTCTCGAGTATTGGTAATTTGGAAATGTTCTAGAGAGTCAGTTTGTTCCACTTGTGGCATGGTGATGTCTGGGACTTCACTCCGCTGAGGAGAGCCCTCAGGTGAACTTGTAGGCAAGGGTTGAGAACCTTCCAGATTCTCTGGAGATAAACCCTGCATTCTACGTGAACAACGTGGAGGAGCTATTATGAACGAGTGGCAAACTTACGAAGAAAATCGTATAGTTAACTTTGGTAAACAAACAACACGCGCTAGTAAACAAAATCTAGGAAACAATACCAAGCAATCAAGACCTTGTAATTCCGAAGCCACTAGTTGGTGATGAAATCCAACGTCGCAACAACGAGACGAGAAGGGGTTGGGCTAGGGTGGAAAAGTTACGCTGATGACCTACTTAATGGACTTACACCCTGGTGCAAGATCCCACACATAATCGTGGGTATACCCTCCAAGGAGCCCGAGTGCGTTTGGCCAACGTCGATTCCAGGTACCATGAAGACGTTCCCCTTCATATTCACCTTGTTTAATACCCTAGAAAGATAGGCTGCTAAGGTTACCACTGGCAACAATAAAGCCTGGGGGGGACAGTCGACAGTTCGATCCACACACAAGGGCAGGGTATCTAGCCCGAAATCAACTCAAAAGGCTTCCACTCATCATTGTGGGTATACCTCCGAGTGACCCCCGTAATACGTGCAATCTCTACGCTGATATCAACAAAGCAAGGTGAGTAACTCTGTCAATATCAATGCGACCTCATGTTTGACCCTGGTGTGAGAAGGGCTTCCCAGGACAAGATGTTGTAAATGGAATTTGAAACTCCTTAACACAAGATGCTATTGTGTGTTTTGTGATTTGGAGAGTGTATCTCTCTACCTATTCCAAAGCACTAGCCTAGCTAAATGTTGGTGTGATAGAGTCCTAGAAAAGAGTTACTAGTTAAATTTTACGATTACGCAATGTTATTAAGGGTTGTTGTTACTCAAAGGAAGCGGAGATGAAACTGATGTTGTATAAGACTCTGACCCAACGATGCATGGATAAGAATGAAATATAGCAATTTTTGTTCAATGAACCATATGTACGGGAGGGAAAGAGAATTTTTCCAGATCAAACTTGAACTACAAGACACAATTTCCTTTAAAATGCAATTGCAACAAATCACGCATCAATAACAATTCTCTATTGTTTCTTTTTCAATAATTTCAACAATTGATTTTCAATACTTTCGAAAATGAAAATGCTTTTGAAAGAAAAACATTGTTCACTTTTCAAAAAGGACCTACACCATGATAGTGAGAGTGAAAAAAACCAAAACTAATGAACAAGCAATAGATAAAAACCCAAACCAATCTTTCAATGGAAACAAAAATATCAAGCAGATCAAACTAGTCTTTTCAATTGCATGAGAAAAGGATCTTTCAAATAATGAGCAAATGATAAAGACAAAGAAGCTCAACTTTCAACCGATCATCAGTTCTTAACCAAACAAGCACACTCAGATTCCAAAATCAGAGAGTATATCTTTGCTGAGAAAAGTCAAGAAATGAAAGTCAAGAAAAATGAACAGGAAGAGTCTTGATTTCCTAAGACTGTTCGTGCACAAGAACGAAGACAAGAAAACATCAACCAATGGTCCAAGAAGCTCTTGTTAGGCATTTATACTGATCTGGGTAGTTGATCATGCAAAAGTTTGAAAGCCAAAATTTTGAAAAAAAGGCTTCGTAGGCTGAGAGTATTACACAGTGCGAGAATGGGTTATTCTTGCAGGCCAGCTTTGAGAAGAGTGCGAGAACCTCGCATTGAACCTAAAAGCAGGATGCGAACTCAATAGATTCTCGCAGGCCACTGTGGAGTGCAGTGTGAGAATGCCTAAAACTAATCAAATTTTGGGAAAAAGACACAAAACTTGAAGAGGCCTCTGGACCCAAAGCGTCTATCAGGGTATCCTGAAGACTTAGAGATTGATATGAATGGAGAAAGGTAAGGCAAGATAAATGGCCAAGGAAAAGTACCAAAACCAAAAAGAAAACGGGTTTTCTTCCCAGTGGAGTCACCAATTTTGTTATCGGACTAATCTGTAGGTGCAGACACTAACAGATGTCCCTAGATCCACCTGGATCTAGAACAAAACAGGACAGGACATGACTCTTTCCGTAAGTTTTGACCATTGAATTAGCTAGTAGGGAGGAACAAGTAACATACCTTTGTATCGCTTCTTAGGGTCTATGTTGCTCCCGCTTTGCTCTGGTGCTCTCGTGAGGTCAAGACCAAGACAACACAAACCAACCAAAGTGAAGATAGCAAAATATATTCAACAGTCAACTTATGTGTATGATCAAGGAATTACACAATAAAGCGAGAATGACTTTATGGGAAAAGGACATGCCACTGTATCATATTAATTGAAAGTAGAAGATACAACCTAATCGCCTTGATGTCGCAAACTTCCTTTCGGTGGCTCTTGGCTCCAACACACACACTTTCTCAATCCTTGTATGAAAAAGATCAAATCCCTCTTGATAGAGTTGCTAGAGTCTCCAAGCTCCTGTTCAAGCTAGGTCCTTCACACAATTATTTCACCAATTCTCCAATGGATGTTTCTTAACCTTTTCCATGAGAATTCCATCAATATATAGAAGATAATGATATGGTTACTTGGATAAGAATGATCCCACAATATCAGGGAAACCAGTAAAAGGATAACCATTCGAATGCCAACCCATTCTTCTAGAAGATTCCCTTCTAGAACCATCGAGACTTCATCTTTTTCCAAGCCTTAGAACAAGTTCGCACCCTAGCTATGTAGCACATTGTGATAAGTTCTCACCCTAGCTTAAGGCAGCCTGTGAGAATGGGTCATTCTCTCACCCTAGGATATTAGCAACCTGCAAACTCTCTTCAAAAGTGGGTTTTCTGGGAAGAGATGAAAGTCCCTTTTCTCAGGAGAAAGTTCTTATGAGGAGCCTGAGTACACCATTATCAATACACCATCATGATGACCAAAATCATGGGTAACATGGGGCACCCTTCCATGGCTTTTGTTGTGAGGGGTTCCCAGGCCCAAATTGTTGCGTCTTTTGTTTGAGCTTCTGCTCGATTTTGATGACATATTGGTAGGTTACGCCCAAGGATGAGATGTCCAGAAGTTCCATTTCAGTATAGATGTATCTATGCAAGGCGCCGCGATACTTGAGCACCAGATGTTGCTCCGAATCTTTGATACCCAACTTGGTGTGCAAGGTATGAAAGATATTTGTGAAATCTGGCACTGCTTGGTCTCTTTCTTTCCGCAGTGTGGTCCATTTGGTATACAGGTCATCATAACTTCCAACAAGGTAGTATTGTTCCTTAATAGCATCCCCAAAGGATTCCCAGGTGGATGTGACTGAAAATAATGAGGTTTTCTCTATTTCCTTTTGCTCACAGAAAGTTTCCCACCAATCTTTGACATGGGGAACGACTTTGAGGAGCGCAAAAGTAATATTTTCTCTATTCGAAAAGTTATGGACAGAAAAATATCCTTTTATTAGATTCAACCACTTGTCTATAGCATTTGCATCTATCTAACCTTCAAATATAGGAATATCAAAGTTTATGTGTACCTTGAAAAGGGCAGTGCCTCCATTTGAAGAAGATGTGTCGCCTATTGGTAGTCACTGAAGGATTTGCGCGAAACTATCCATCATATCGTTCCTCTGTTGCGTGAGGGCTTCCTTAATCAACAGTTTGAAAGGATCTCCTATCCTATCATCTTTCTTTTCTCCTGCAATGGGAGGTCGCTTGGGCATGCGAGATCTTTTGTCCTCAAGAGAAACAAGCTCGAGACCCAACTCTTTGTACTCCGACCTCGTTGGGGACATGCATTAAGACGACAAGGAGAAGACCTCTCTGATACCACTGATCTGGATTTTATGAGTAGAATGAAATGAATACAAATTATTAATAGGTTCTTAACACAAAATAATAGATATACAGTAAAACTAGTTTTCTATTCAATAACGAAATAAGTTGAAACTGTAAAATGCAATGGAAACAAGCTTGTTGGAATGGTGGCGGCTTATCTCTGAGAAGAGATGTGACGACAACACACATTCACAAGAAGAAGTTTACAATGAGGCTCTAAATTCCTTTTCACAATAATCAAGAATGCCAAAAACCCTAGACATCCAAAAACCTAACCCTAGGAGATGAAGCGCCAAAAGTCATTTGGGCCCTTTTTGGGTAAGTTAGTACATCAACTTCCCAGGGTCGTAATTTTTGCATACGATCTCCGTTTTAGGTGTGTGATAGCCCATTGGAAATGTATCATCTAGGAGATTCATTTTGGGGGTTCAATTATTCCTTTGAATATAATTTAGGAGGTCGATCCAAAAAAACCTTCATTTAGGCCCTCAAAATGGCCCCGGAAGTTAAAACTGCTAAAAATAGTAAATTGCCAAAATTGTTAGAAAAAAATTTTGAGCCAGTTGGAAAAGGTGGGTGGATACTGATATCCATCTGTATCATCAATCGAGGAATAACAAAAATTCAATAAGACTTGAAATGCATCGAAGAGGCAATCTCCGACAGTATACGAGAATGCATCTAATCTAAAAATCCCATTTCTATGTAATACCTAGTCGATGTTGTCATGTACAATGGAGTCTATATCTATTTAATCTCACTCAAAATCAATTACTTGCTTCATCTTTTAAGTTGTGATTTTCAAGACATTTCTTAGCTATATTTAGATAATATCCAAATAGGAAAAAAATAAAATGAAAACTATAAGTCTGGAACTGCATACCAATTCCACTATGTATCCTTCAAACTTCCTCATGTCAAATTCAATGCCCCGTGGTCTCTATAGCAGATGACAAACAAACAAAGTTATAGTGAATAGTGAACCATACAGAAGAGACAATGCAAATGAAATAACACTATAAATTTTCTCAACACAAAGACCGAGTATTTAAGGCATATCATTTTTTGAACTTATTCTACACGTCCATCCTATAAGCGTTTCGATAAACATTGTATATAGTTTTACATTACTATTCACCATTTATTTTCATCCCCACTCTTCACAAATCAACACCAAAACATATCTGAAATGACTTCTTGATTCCCACCACTAAGAAAACCCATATAGATGGTCTGTCGGATAAACAAAAGCGAAAGAACTAGGCATTACAGACTTTTACCACATGAATGAGATCAACACACAACACAACTTCTTAAGGTTTAAATTATCTTATAACATGAAGAATATATTCTAATATGTTTCAATTATATTACAACATGAAATCCAGTCTGATACAGATCAGTGAACTGGCCATTCAGATTACAAAGAACCATTTCTACAAGACGAGATTCAGATCTGAAAATGCTGACAAAAGATTCTTTGCAAGACACAAAGGACAACATAAAACCAACAACTAAACATGGTTTTTGATCCAGAGAATAAAAGCATGCCCTGTCACAACCTAGAAAGAAAGGATGAAAAGGTCCTGGTAGATGCTCCCTCCAGAATGATAACTCTGAATTCGTTTTGTAAACCCCTTTGCATTGTTATTTTCCAAAGAGCTATGGTACAATGTTCAGGACATGGAAGTGGGCATCTGTGATTGGAAGGGAACAATCTGAAGAAAAAAAATGCACCAAACGTATGGTTTTCAGGAACATAAAATATGAGGAGAACATTCAATTTGTTTTTATATGTCATTGTTTCTACAACAGATGTGGTTTATGTGTCCAACATTGACATTCAAATGGGAACAAGATATTTTGGAAGGGAATAACCTGGAAAAAAATGCACCAAAGGTATGGTTTTCAGGACCAGAAAATATGAGGAGAAAATTTGATTTCCTTTTTTATATGTCACTATGGTTGCGACACAGGTGGGTTATGTGTTGAAAAATGATGTTCAAGAACAAGAAAAAGACAACAACACACTCATGTTTATCTGGTCATAGTAGTTACACAGAAAGATGTCCTGGAAGAGGATTTTGACCCAGGCATTCCTAGTATTGAAAATTCTTACCTACAAATTGAAAATAGTAAACAACAAACAAGGAATAGGAATGAAACCATGGCACTGAAACTTACCCGTGAACGAGGAACGACAGAATCGTAGTTCCAATCATGGATGCAGAACCCCAACCGTGCAAACTACAACAACAGGTCCAACTGTTGATGCAAGATCCCAACCTTGAAAAGTTGAAGTAAACAAGAGGAAGAAACAAACAAAAAACAAGTGAACAAGCACCAAGAGGTCCAACTAAAGCTGAACGACCTCAACTTTGCAAAGTTGAATCAAAAAACAATAAGCAGCATCAAGCGAACCAACAAGCAAGCATCAACCCGTGAACTAGTAATGCCAGTGAAGAACATTATTGCCCAAATTCACTGTAGACAAGTTTGTATCCAAAAATTGGAGGAAATTGTATTGTAACATGCATGTTAAGTAAATATTTAAGGTTGTGAGGCCTGTTAGGTAAACACTTAAGGCTGTCAAAACCGTCGAAGGGCCTCACACTGTGTAAATATTTAAGAAACAATGCAATGTGGCAGGTGTTGATGATTAAAATCGCAACGAGTTTTTTCTTCCCGCGAAGTATTGCTAAAGCCTACTATCATAAGATAACAATATAAATAATACTAGTAGGTAGGACCCTCTGTAGATTGGGAGATAATATCTGGCTCTTATTTGATGGTGTGCCATTGTTCGACACTGCTTACATGGTTGATGAGATCTTGTTTTTATTGGTGATGGGTTGGGCTTATTATGTGGGTTCTAATTGTGACAATTGAATGATGGATAAGGCATGTTATGTGTTGTTTCTCTTGATCTAGGATCTAATTCCATGTTACGATGGCCTATGTTATCCATTGTTATCATTGCTATATTTTCATGGATTCCTTACTGTGACATCTGCACAATAAATATGTTAGCAACAACACATAAGAGAAATTGAAAATAGATAAAAGAAACCTAAGAAAAATGCAATGGGAAGAGAACAAACTATGCTCTTATGCTACATGCATTGAAATTTAAATGGTCATTGTTTACCCTAGCAATAATCTAACATTTATGCGATTTGTTGAGTTATATGGAACATGGTTGATTTATGTTATAAGTTGGAAATGGATGAATATGATTATGGGTCGCGCTATTGGCAATTAATGGGTGATGGTTTCGATACAAGGTTTAATTGAATGAGTTAATGGGAATCTTGTTGGAGTGTACTAAGAAATTAATTGACTGGGGGTGGAGGTGACATGCATTTACTGCACATCACCCTTACTCTTTCCATTGGCCACCACCCTAGTCAGGCTATTGTTCAACTGTGTTTGTTCTTGTTAGGCTCTGACTTTCAAGTAGAGGAAGAACCTCTCGGACAACTCATGTTTTTAAGGTGCTCTTGGTTATAGGTATGCCTTTTTTCCATCCATGAATTTTCTCTGGTTATGAAATAGATAGTGGCTCGGTATGTATGGGTTTGTGCTTTCCTTAAGTCTGGTAACTATGAAAATTGGTGATATTTTTATGGAATGGATGGTTGGTGTGGGTTTCCTTGTAATAATGTTGGAGTCACCATTTTTCTAGGTGTTAAAAACCATGAAGGCCTCTGACATCCTTGTTGGTCTTGGTTAAAGGTTTTTTTTATTCGATACAGATTGGTTAGTTGTCCCCATGTTTTCTTATCACTTTACCCAGTTGTTTGTTGTTATGGGGTTTACTGGGTTTAGAGTGCATTGTGTCACTGCGCTTTTCTTCACTTGGGTATGAGTTCATTCATGTTACTAATGATGCACAGTGGGTTGTGATGGTTGTTTTGCCAAAGGGATTGCTTAAGGTGACTATTATTTCTTGCCCTTGTCGTATCTCAACATTCTTGGGTTGATTGGGAAACCCACAAGGGTTATACCCTACGCATTCTCAGTCTTGTTACAAGGTCAAAATGGAGCCTAGATCCTTTGTTCATAATCTCTCCTATCACGAGAATTGTCACCTTGTCTGTGAATACATTTTTGGTATACCCTGTGCGTGCACCATTGGTCTCAGAGGTTCTCACCCGATTTTGGGGGGCAACTCCATGTCTCCCCGTGTTGGTCCATAGGGCCAATCCTTGATTACTCAAAGGTCGGTTTTGATAAAGGAAACCCATTATGTCATGTTGGATACATGGTCGATGGTTATGAATTGGTGATGCATCGTCGATAATGTTCTATTGCTTACTCGTCTCTGTTGATTATCCTTACAGTGTTTTTCTTATTGGTACTTAGTCACTACAATTGGTTATTATGATAGTCTAAATGATATGCTCAACACTTGAAATTGGTTGATTAAAGAATGGGGTTGATACACAGTCACTATCTTTTGCATTGAGATTATTGAAATGTTAACTCAACATTAGTTTACAATTGATTAATGATGTTTCTCCCATGATGCATTGGTATGTGTGGTGTTCTTACATCATGAGTCAATGATTACTGTGACTATGTGTTTTTAATGGCCAAATGGTTATTGCAATCGGGATGATTATGGCATTTCCATCCACTATATATGTTATGGTTATTTTATTGTGTCATCAGAGAGGGTCACAGGTTTCAAATATGGTTTTGATGCAATTCGATCAATTGTGCTATGAGATCGGGCATACTGTTGTTAGATCGTTATATTGATTGATAGTCCAGCATTATGAATGTTTAAATTCAGAGTGGATTGAACCCTTACAGTCACATTAATACTCTGTGTTTTTTTTTGAATGGTCTATGTATTGCAAGCACAGTGTGAGTTTAAATGTTGATTGTTTTATGTGAGTTTAAGTGGCAAGTCAGGATCTTTGCAATTAAAATATGGATCATTGTGTTTGACTATCTGCTATGTATGCTTAATGAATATCATAAATTTTAACAGTGATAGGAATGAGTGTTGTGGCAGTATGATCTCATTACAATTTAATTGTAGATGGAATTGAGGGATTAAATCGAACATGCTTCGTGTCTGTGTTGACGGAAGGTGGTTGATTTTTTTATACTAAACAGAGTGGAATTAAGTGATTGGTTATTCATTTGGGAATTATTTTAGATTACTAAATGGATAAATGAGAAGAACAGAACTCCCCTACAGGTTGTGTGGAATGCATTCTGTATTGTTTGATGACATTGTGTTAAATATTTGATTTCAAACAATGAGCAAGAGAATGCGCAAAATTGTTTGAACTGTGCACAGTTATTGTTTTTGGGGTCACAATGGTCATTTGGTTGGTGTATTTCCTTTTACAGAATGGTTTTATGGATTACTTAATTAATTTTATGAAGAGTAATCGCTCTCTTTCCCTATCATTATTTCACTTTTCTCTAATTACAATCCCATTGCCATCCCACATTCATTTTTCACTCCCTATTCTTAAATTTAATTACAGTCAAGAAGAATTAACTATTGAAGTAGTTTAAGGTCACATTTTCTTGGTTGGATTACAGTGATGTTTTCTTTGGTTTTCATTACAGTTGATTTTTTTTGGTCTTCGAGAAGTAATTGTGTTTCTTTTCCCCCTCATTATATCATGTTTCTCTCAGTACAAACCCCTCGCATATCCCAAGACCTTTTGTTCACCCCCTGCTCATTGACAATGGTTAAACAATTTATATGAATGGATTGCATGAGTCTGATATGTTGTTGAGCCAGAATCTATTTCATATTTTTAAAGAGTTATCATGTATGGTTGTTAAACGGACTAGTTTGTAATCAATCATGCATGCGAGAATGAGATTTTTCAGCTGAGGTGGCCATGGCATAGGCAACCAAGGGAGAGGTAATTGGAACAGAGGCCCAAGAAGACCAATATTCTCCATACACTTTGACATTGACTCACAAGAGTTAGGCCAGTTGTTTCAGGCTAGATTTTTCAATTGGATTTGGCAAGGAGTGGTCCAAACTAGGCCTGAAAGGCCTCCCTTCCAAGTTCCAGAAGCCCCTGATATTCTCGTGCCCCCTCATGTCTCATTGCAACCTGCGGTTCCCAAAAACAACGGATGGCAGGAGATTGTCCACCCAAAAGTCTCCCAACATTGTGGCTGGCCCAATTTGTCCTTACCTTCTCCCCCGCCTGTTAACCAAATCTCCCAAGTTGCACCTGTCCACTCACTAGTTCAGTCCTCCCATGCTAGAAAAGGGTTGAAAATCAAGGCCCACCATGCCCTTGAAAAAGGAAAATCCATTGCTGCCCCTTTCTCACCATTCAATGGCTCAAATAAATCCATGTCTTCCCGGATGCATTTGAGGGATGATTGTTCTCACGTGATCAACGAGATTATGCCTAAAGCCTCAGTGCAGCCAAAGGAAAATTCAGGAAAATCAAAGGGTGACAACAAAAATCAAGGAAAGATTGCATCTCAGAGTGGGAAATATGGTTTTTGAGTTTTTTATGTTGTTTATTGTTGATGACAGTTGACTTCAGAAGTTTTGGACATATGTTTTCTTTGGATATATGAGTAATATATTTTTTGAAAATAATTTCAAATATCATTGAGCTAAATTGTAAAATGTTAATGTGATGATGGGAGTCACAAGGAGGGGTGTTTTTCTTAATTAGCTAGTTATGTTATGATTGTTAAGAAGTTAAAGGGAGTCACAAGGGGTTCCACCTACTAGTTATTATTTATTTATAACCCTTATTATGATTATTACTTTTCCCCCTAACTAAAAAGTTGGTTGAGTCTTTAGTTAACTTAACTAATGTGGTAGTTCAACTAATTCAACCAATTCTAATTTTCTTGAAGGAAAAAGGAAAGGGAGGAACAAGAGGGGATATAAGGAGAAGCATACTAAGGTTTTCTCTTTGAGTTTATGTTGAGATAGTTCAATTTTCATTCATTCCTTAATTTATAAAAAGCCTAATTCTCTTTTATGATAGTAGGGTCTTATTGTAGAAAACAACATTCATGGTTGAATTACATCATTCAGACACTTGTTTTTAGAGGTGTTAATCTATCTTTGATAGTCTGTGTATACTTGTCTTTTTGTGAATTAGTTTTCATGACTGACAAAGGCTATTGTGTAGAGTCAAGTGGGAAGCAATCTGTGGCAAGTTAATCCATCTTTTAGAGTTCAGTTTTGATTTTCTGTCAAAGGTCCTTTTGTATGTTCCATTGAGGATGTCTAAATTTGACTTTGGTCCGAAATTTCTGTATGAGATTTTGTAAAGAAAATGACTCTTTGGTGAATTGGAATGAAATAAAGGATTTCTTTATGTCTCATCTGTCTTGATTATCATCTTGGTGTCTTACTTCTGAGTTCACACTTGTTTTCAGTAACTATTATATTCAGAAAATAATATTAAAATGAATTTTTCAGCAAGCTTTTATTTGTGAAAAAGACTAGCCTAAGCACTTGTAATTGATACTTGTGAGTTAAGATTTTATTTTTGATGGCTATAAACCTAGGGTGACATTACTGTCTATTTTTCTTTAGCCAAGAAAAATCTAAAAATTCTTGAGTAAGATCATTTCATATCTTTTCCTCAACATTTATTTTGGCGACCATACTGGGGAGATCTTCGATATCTCTCTGGTTAATTTTCATACTCGATTTTCATCAATACATCTATTTTTCTGATATTGATTATTTGACTATTTGATTTCTTAATGACTGTGCTTGTTGCAAGGCAGCCCAATATTGAGCCTGGTCTCCAAGACCAAACCAACATTGATTTGAACCTGTTTAACACCATTTTGGACACTGCCAATACCCGTGCTACGCTTATATGGGAAGCAATTGAACGAGATATTAGTTCTCAAGAACGATTGGAAGCCAGACGTATTCAACCTAGAAATCAGCAGTAACTTTCTTGTTTCTTCTTTTTTGGCCTCTCTTTCATGTCCTTAAACTCTCTTGCTTCTATAAGAACAAGAGGCTTATCACCTGAAATTAATCCTATTGATGAAATAGGAAGAAGGAACATTGTGTTATCTGCCCAACAAAGTTCTCTAAGGAGAACCTTGTCTGATTCATCCAGTTCATATTTCTTTCCCTCTTCTATCATCCACAAGATGGCATCTAGTGGTGGCTCTGGTGGCACTGAAAATTCTTCCTCTTCTCAGTCTTCATCTTATTCAATGATTGGTAGCTTATATATCCACCATATCCCTGTCCAATATACCACAAATCCCACCAAAGTCATTAAAAAGTATGGGCTTTTTCAATTCGAGGAAGATTCCACAACCACACTGTAGCATGTGTCCTCTCCTCTTAACCTAGCACCTGCTACTCGTCCACTTCCTAAATTTAAAGAGAATCTTCCTAGGTTTTCAGGAAATAACATTGTCACTACAAATGAACACCTGGTGGCATTTTCTAATTCTTTTCATAACATAGGAGCCAATGACAATGATACCTGCATGTGCTTATTCATCAATTCCTTGGAAGGAAAGGTTGTGGCCGATTTATTTCTACTTCGGAGGAGTTAATCTATTGGTTTCGATCCACTTATGGGAAATATAAAAGTCTAACCAAGAAGTTGCGGGAATACAATAACATCACCTATAAGGACGGTTAGACCATCAAGTCCTTCAACTTGCATTTCACCAAGTCATACAATCAAATCCTCGAGCTCATTTGACCTCAGAACCAAACTGCTTTCATGCATTACTTTCCCCATACCGTCATAGGCTTGAGGAAAAATTCATTGATAATCTCAATTTCGCTCTACATGTTTGTTCAGAGTATGAAGAACAGCTTGAAAGAACTGGTCTTCCCTAGGGAGAATCAATTAGAAAAACAGAGATGTCCACCCTTTTATAGATAATACAAGACATGAACAATCGTATGATAGAGTATGAGTGGAAAGCAACTGTCTCGCCTCTCACCCCTTGAAATTCATCCTCTTCTGCACCCCCCTTTAGAAATCCGGTTGAAAATAATTTTCAGCCTAAAGCTATATTGCCTCGAAGTTGGTGTAACTTCTGCGAGGAGCACCACGAGGAAACCACATGTGAGGTAAAGAAGAGTGCCAGAGATAACATATTTGGTAAGATACCAGAAGCTACTATCATTGTTCTAGATTTTGCATATCCAAAAGATGTTATGGTCATCAATACTAGGAATAAAGCCTATGCTCCCAAGGGAAAATTTGATCCTCCCTGTAATTCTTCTAGTCCAAGCTCATCCTCACCCGCTACTATTGTTCAGTTTCCTAAGGTTCCTGACAGTTAAGGAATAAATTCTCCTCTCCCCTCTTCCAAATACAATATCTTGAAACAGTTGGAAAACATCAAATAAGATGCAATCCTTTTGGACATGGTTGTTGTCCCTAAACAACAGATGCATCTGAGACAATTCATGGAAGGAAAAGATTATGTTGTAGACAATCTTTCTGAAGAGGTAAAAAAAGAGGATTCATATGTAAATAAAGTAGGTGTACATAACTTTAGATACCCTATAAAAACTCCCCCTTTTTATATTTCTTTAAAGATTATGGATAAGATTTCCCATTGTTGCCTCATTGATGGCGGTTCGGGCCCAAGTGTGGTGTCGAAGATTATTATGGAAGATCTAGGCTTGTCTTGTACAAATAAAAACACCAGAAGCATGCTATCCTATTATAGTATACAACAAAAAAATGTAGGTGAGATTAAGGATGTGACCTTAGTTTTATGTGCTCATCCTGAAATAAGGACAACCCTCAGCATTCAGGTAATTGATATGCCTGTAAGCAATTACTCAATTATCTTGGGAAGAGATTAGCAAGCCTTAACAGGTGGATACCTATCACTAAAAGAGACGCATTTATCCGTGCCTCAGAATGGTAAGAACATTATAGTCCTTAGAGAGGGAAGGATTTCACCCTACATAGAGAGTGTTCCACAATCTAGTGTAAACTATATCGAAGAGGACCTAGGAGTGTATTCCATCTTTGTTGAGGAGGATAATATTCCTTTGGAACAAATCGACTTAGATGATGATATGTGGCACATGAAATTTGATGGTTCACACTCTAATGAAGGTAATGGGGCTGGCATTATCTTAGTTTCCCCTATAGGGAAAATTCATAATTTGTCTTATGGGTTGGAGTTTTCTTGTAAAAACAATGTCACTGAATTTGAAGCTTTATTATTAGGCATTGAAAGCACCCTTAATCTTGGTTGTGGTCACCTTTCAGTTTTCAGAGATTTTGAGCTTGTTGTGAACCTGATACGTAATATATGCTCTCCTAGTAACAAGTTGATGGAACGATACACCCAAACTATTTGGGTGCATATCTCTAACCTTTTATCTTTCAACATCACTCATGTTAAGAGGGAGTTGAATTCAATGGATGATCGATTAGTTGTCTTTTCATCTTCTCCTAATCAGCAACCTTTTCCTCACAGGCTTGATTGTTCTTTTCAATCTCTATATCGTTCACACATCCCGGACAATGTAGAATCTTGGCAGGTCTTCCCTAATGATGAGAGAATTTTTTCTTTCATTCAAGATGAACCTCTTAAGCCCAAGGAAATGACATCCATAGAAAACAGCAAAATTCCTAAGGGCTTGACTCCTCTTGAGAGTTCATTTTCATCGAGTGATGTAGGCAATAAAGAGAAACAGAGAGAAGAGGGGTCAAGAAGGAAGGTGGGTGAAACCATCTCCTCGAATATTGGGGCATGCAAATAATCAAAGAACGCTAAAACAAGTGTCCAATGTTCTGAACGAAGTTTGCCAAGCTACTTGGTGGATTTCAAAATGCTTTTGCTTGGTCCTATGAAGATATTTGTGGTTTTGATCCTGGTCTTACAAAGCATGCTATCCCCATCAAGGAAGGCATGAAACCAACTAGGAAAAAACAAGGGCCTATTAACTCTGCATTTAAAGCAACTTTTCAAAAGGAGTTGGAAAATCTCTTAAGGGTTGGGATTATTTTTCTAGTCTACCCTGAATGGGCTTCCAATTGGATACATGTTTCAAAGACCACTGATCATATTAGAACCTGCATTAATTTTCCCACTTTCAGTCAGGATATTATGATAAATCCTTATCCTCCTCTTAATATGGAAATGATTTTGCAGCAGGTTGTAAGGTCACAGACGAGGCCCTTACTTTATATTTTTTGGGGTTACAAGAAAACCAAGGGTAAAAGGGGAAAATGTTCACAAAACCACTCTTATCACTAATTGGGGTACCATGTCTTATAAATGTCTACCTTGTGGCTCACTGGATGCAATTACCGCTTTTAAAAAACCTATACACACAACTCTTGATGAATTGATTAGCATCCATATCTACCTTGATGATCTAATCATATGCATTAAAGGGATGATAATTACCTCAGAGTTCCAAGTGTTATTTCTGGGTCCTTTCAAAATTTCTTTTGTCCTTTATACTAACTCTTACATTCTAAAGGATTTGTAGGAACAATTGTTTTCCTACAGCACTAACGGTTCTCGCTTGAAACATTGCGAGGGACCAACGTAAAAAGTTCTAATGTTGTTTGGATTTTCTGTATACTAGTAACCTAGCTCTGCTTTCATTTTTTTTGCACTATTTTCTTTTCTGCCTTACAGTAGTTTGACTTCTGCTTTTTGTTTTAAGTTTTCCTACTACTCTTACGTTTCTGTCATTTTATTGTTGTTGTTTTAATTTTTGCAATTTTACTTTTGTCATGATTTTGTTTCCTACCATCTTCTAGTTAATTTGGTCAAAATAGGATGATTGGATCAGTTCTGCCATAGTGACACCCCTGCAAATCATTGTTAGTCAATAACAATCAAGATTACACAGCTGTTACGATGTTTCCCCTGAAGCATACTTGAATTTGTTATCTTCTTTCACTGTTGTCTTATAAAGAATTGGTTGTATCCCACTTCTTCTTGCCATTTCTTCACCCATTTCAGATTTTAAAGAGAAAATCCAAAAAATTTCTCCTTGAAGTAAAGAGCAGATTCTAGTTGAATGATTATGCATATAGTGGTAAAACCCCTCACTTTTCATGAGTTATTCCCAAATTCCCAGTCATTTTTCCATTAAATTTGCTCAATTCCCCCTGTTGCATAATCTTCTTGGTTATATCTTCTTGACCTGTTGTTCTTGGTCTACAAAACCATGAGTTCTGAGTTCTAAATCTATTGAAAACAAATTTCCCTGTGGAGTCGCCATTTTGTTGACGATTAAAATCGCAACGAGTTTTTTTCGCCCGCAAAGTATTTCTAAAGCATATTATTAGAAGCTAACAATATAAATAATACTAGTAGGTGGGACCCTCTGTAGATTGGGAGATAATATCTAGCTCTTATTTGATGTTGTGCCACTGTTCGACATTGCTTACATGGTTGATGAGATCTTCTTTTTATTGGTGATGGATTGGGATTATTATGTGGGTTCTAATTGCGACAATTGAATGATGGATAAGGCATGTTATGTGTTGTTTCTCCTACTCTAGGATCTAATTCCATGTTACGATGGCCTATGTTATCCATTATTATCATTGCTATATGTTCATGGATTCCTTACTGTGACACCTACACAATAAACATGTTAGCAACAACACATAAGAGGAATTGAAAAGAGATAAAAGAAACCTAAGAAAAATGCAAAGGGAAGAGAGCAGACTATGCTCTTATGCTATACATGCATTGAAATTTAAATGGTCATTGTTTACCCTAGTAATAAGATAATAGTTATGCAATTTGTTGAGTTATATGGAACATGGTTGATTTATGTTATAAGTTGGAAATGGATGAATGTGGTTATGGGTCATGCTATTGGAAATTAGTGGGTGATGGTTTCGATACATGGTTTAATTGAATGAGTTAATGGAAAGATTTTTAGCGTGTACCAAGAAATTAATTGACTAGGGGTGGAGGTGACATGCATTTACTGAATGTCACCTTTACTCTTTCCACTGGTCGTCACCCTAGTCGGGCTATTGTTCAACTGTGTTTGTTGTGGTTAGGCTCTGAATTTCAAGCACATGAAGAACCGCTCATACAACTCACATTTTTAAGGTGCTCTTGGTTACAGTATGCCTTTTTTCCATCCATGAATTTTCTCTGGCTATGAAATAGATAGTGTCTTGGTATGTATGGGTTTGTGCTTTCCTTAAGTCTGGTAACTGTGAAAATTAGTGATATTTTTATGGAATGGATGGTTGGTGTGGGTTTCCTTGCAGTAATCTTGGAGTCACAGTTTTTCTTGGTGTTAAAAACCATGAAGGCCTATGTCATCCTTGTTGGTCTTAGTTAAAGGTTTTTTTTTTATTCGGTTCAGATTGGTTAGCCGTCCCCGCGTTTTCTTATCACTTTACCCAGTCGTTTGTTGTTATGGGGTTTATTAGGTTTGGAATGCATTGTGTCACTGCACTTTGCTTCACTTAGGTATGAGTACGTTCATGTTACTAATGTTGCGCAATGGGTTGTGATGGTTCTTTTTCCAAAGGGATTTCTTAAGGTGATTGTTATTTCTCGGCCCTTTCATATCTCAACATTCTCGGGTTGATTGGGAAACCCACAAGGGTTATACCCTATGTGTTCTCAGTCTTTTTACAAGGTCAAAATGGAGCCTGGATCCTCTGTTCATAGTCTCTCATGTCACGGGAATTCTCACCCTGTCTGTGAAGACATTTTTGGTATACCCTGTGCATGCACCATTGGTCTCGGAGGTTCTCACCCGATTTTGGGGGGCGACTCCATGTCTCCCTATGTTGGTCCACAGGGCCAATCCTTGATTATGCAAAGATCGGTTTTGATAAAGGAACCCCATTATGTCATGTTTGATACATGGTCAATGGTTATGAATTGGTGATGCATCGTCGATAATGTTCTATTGCTTACTCGTCTTTTTTTATTATCCTTACAGTGTTTTTCTTATTGGTACTTAGTCACTGCAATTGGTTATTATGGCAGTCTAATTGATAAGCTCAACATTTGAAATTGGTTGATTGAAGAATGGGGTTGATACACAATCATTGTATTTTGCATTGAGATTATCAAAATGTTAACTCAGCATTAGTTTACAATTGATTAATGATGCTTCGTGCATGATGCATTGGTATGTGTGGTGTTCCTACAACATGAGTCAATGATTACTGTGACTATGTGTTTTTAATGACCAAATGGTTATTGCAATCAGGATGATTATGGAATTCCCATACACTATATATGTTATGGTTATTTGATTGCATCATCAGAGAGGGTCACAGGTTTCAAATATGGTTTTGATGCAATTTGATCAATTGTGTTATGAGATCATGCATATTGTTGTTACCTCGTTATATTGATTGATAGCCCATCATTATGGATGTTCAAATTCAGAGTGGATTGGACCCTTAAAGTCACATTAATACTCTATGTTTTTTTGAATGGTTTGTGTATTCCAAGCATGGTGTGAATTTAAATGTTGATTGTTGTCTGTGCGTTTAAGAGGCAAGTCAGGATCTTTGCAATTAAAATATGGATCGTTGTGTTTGACTGTCCACTATGTATTCTTAATGAATATCATACATTTTAACAATTATAGGAACGAGTGTTGTGGTAGTACGATCTCGTTACAATTTAATTGTAGATGGAATTGAGAGATTAAATCGGGCATGCTTTTTGTGTCTATGTTGACGGAAGGTGGTTGATTTTTTTATACTAAACAGAGTGGAATTAAGTGATTGGTTATTCATTTGGGAATTGTTTTAAATTATTAAATGGATAAATGAGAAGAAGAGAACTCACCTACAGGTTGTGTGGAATGCATTCTGTATTGTTTGATGAAACTGTGTTAAATATTTGATTTCAAATAGTGAGCAAACTAATGCACAAAATTGTTTGAACTGTGCATAGTAATTGTTTTTGGGGTCACAGTGGTCATTTGGTTGGTGTATTTCCTTTTACATAATGGTTTTATGGATTACTTAATTAATTTTATGAACAATAACCACTCTCTTTCCCTATCATTATTTTACTTTTCACTAATTACAATCCCATCGCCTTCCCACATTCATTTTTCACTCCCTGTTCTAAAATTTAATTATAGTCAAGAAGAATTTTGTATTGAAGCAGTTTAAATTCACATTTTCTTGGTTGGATTACAATGATGTTTTCTTTGGTTTTCATTACAGTTAATTGTTTGTGGTCTTTGAGAAGTAATCATGTTTCTTTTCCCCCTCATTATATCATGTTTCACTCAATACAAACCCCTCTCATATCCCAGGACCTTTTGTTCACCCCTTGCTCATTGACAACGACTAAACAATTTATATGTATTGGATTGCATGAGTCTGATATGTTGTTGAGCCAAAATCTATTTCATATTTTTAAAGAGTTATCATGTATGGTTGTTAAAAGGACTATTTGCTAATCAATCATGTATGCAAGAATGAGCTTTTTTAGCCAAGGTAGTCATGGCAAAGGCAAATGAGGGAGAGGTAATTGGAACAAAGGCCCAAGAAGGCCAAGATTCTCCATACACTTTGACGTTGTCTCACAAGAGTTAGGCCAATTGTTTCAGGCCAGATTTTTCAATTGGATTGGGCAAGGAGTGGTCCAACCTATGCCTGAAAGGCCTCCCTTTCAAACTCCACAAGCCCCTGCTATTCTGGTGCCCCCTCATGTCTCATTGCAACTCGAGGTTCCCGAAAACGACGGATGGTAGGAGATTGTCTACCTGACAGTCTCCCAACATCGTGGCTAGCCCAATTTGTCCTTACCTGCTCCCCCGCCTGTTAACCAGATTGCCCAAGTTGCACCTGTCCACTCACCAGTTCAGTCCTCCCATGCTAGCAAAAGGTTGAAAACCAAGGCCCACCATGCCCTTGACAAAGGAAAAGCCATTGTTGCCCCTTCCTCACCCTGCAATGGCTCTAATAAATCCATGTCTTCCTGGATGCATTTGAGGGATGATTGTTCTCATGTGATCAGTGAGATTAGGCCTAAAGGATGAACACAACCAAAGGAAAATTCGGGAAAATCAAAGGGTGACAGCAACAATCAAGGAAAGATTGCATCTCGGAGTGGGAAATATGGTTTTTGAGTTTTTTGTGTTGTTTATTGTTGATGAAAGTTGACTTCAGAAGTTTTGGACAACATGTTTTCTTTGGATATATGAATAATATATTTTTTAAAAATAATTTCAAATATCAATGAGCTAAATTATCAAATGTTAATGTGATGATGGGAGTCACAAGGAGGGGTGTTTTGCTTAATTAACTAGTTATGTTATGATTGTTAAGAAGTTAAAGGCAGATACAAGGGGTCCTACCTACTAGTTATTATTTATTTATAACCCTTATTATGATTATTACTTTTCCCCCTAACTAAAAAGTTGGTTGAGTCTCTAGTTAACTTAACTAATGAGGTAGTTCAACTACTTCAACCAATTCTAATTTGCTTAAAGGCAAAAGGAAAGGGAGGAACAAGAGGGGATAGAAGGAGAAACATACTAAGGTTTTCTCTTTGAGTTTATTTTGAGATAGTTCAATTTTCATTCATTCCTTAATTTATCACAAGCCTAACTCTCTTTTATGATTGCAGGGTCTTATTGTAGACAACAACATTTAGGGCTGAATTACATCATTTAGACACTTTTTTTTTAGAGGTGTTGATCTATCTTTGATAGTCTGTGTAGACTTGTTTGTTTGTGAATTAGTTTTCATGACTGATAAAGGCTATTGTGCAGAGTCGAGTGGGCAACAATCTGTGGCAAGTTGATCCATCTTTTAGAGTTCAGTTTTGATTTTCTACAGAGGTCCTTTTGTATGTTCCATCGACGATGTCTAACTTTGACTTTGGTTCAAAATTTTTGTATGAGATTTTGTATAGAAAATGTCTCTTTGGTGAATTGGAATGAAATAAAGGATTGCTTTATGTCTCATCCGTCTTGATTATCATCTTGGTGTCTTACTTCTGTCTTTACACTTGTTTTCAGCAACTATTGTATTCAGAATATCACATTAAAATAAAATTTCCAGCAAGCTTTTATTTGTGAAAAGACTAGCCTAAGCACTTGTAATTGATACTTGTGAGTTAGGATTTTATTTTTGATGGCTATAAACCTAGGGTGACATTACCATCTATTTTGCTTTAGCCAAGTAGAATCTGAAAATGCTTGAGTAAGATCATTTCATATATTTTCCTCAACAACAAACATGTTTACGTACATAATAATGAAAATGCCTCTTTAAGTACGTAATAATAACAAATAATAATAATAATAATAATAATAACAATAGTTCGAACAATAGAGACTATGGAAAAAAAAATAGTCAAAGGACAAACTAATATGAAGTCAGCTAATAAAAAGTTGACTCTCCATGCTCAAAACTTTGGACATCTAAACATTTCAATAAAAATAGTAAAAATTCAAAAAGACTGTAGATGATAAACAACTTTGGATATGCTAACATATAAAACATTGGGAATAACGAAACTGGGAATAAGACCTCAAATCTATTATCCAATGAGATCATGACATATAAGGTTTTTTTTATTATATAAAAAATAATGTTTTTAGTTCTCTAGTTCGAACAATAGAGATTATGCAAGAAACAATTAGTCAAACGACAAACTAATATCAAGTCAATAAATTATCGATGACTATAATCCCTCTATGCCTTCGACAGGGACTAATAATATAGTGGATATCAAATATTTCTCAAAATTTTATATTCTAAGACTAATTAGTCTTGATAAATCATATCATAATGTTTCCAACAATTAACACTAATTATTACTAAGTAATTACACAAGTGTAATAACAC
This sequence comes from Picea engelmannii, assembly GCA_009831015.1. Classification (NCBI taxonomy): domain Eukaryota; kingdom Viridiplantae; phylum Streptophyta; class Pinopsida; order Pinales; family Pinaceae; genus Picea; species Picea engelmannii. The sequence goes on along the minus strand of ML783954.1, from coordinate 600,794 downwards.
TTCTACCCAAATATTCAACAAGGCATTTTGATGAAATCTATTTTAAAACTATCCATAAGTTTTTCTAACTTATTAAGACCCTTAATTTATTATGGCATTGTCCAATCCCTAAAGCACTAGTTCACAAGCTTGGTATTCATGTCCATAACTTGTTGTGTCTTAAACACTCCTCTAATGCTATTGGCTATTATGAAAATACTTTTTCCTCGTCTTAGTGGTTGATTAATTTACTCTTAGGGTCGTACACTATAGAAACAACTTGTACATGTTTTATTATAAGTGTGTCCTATAGTATGAAGGTGGCCTCATAAAGGCGTGATAAAATCCATGAAATGTGGTGCCCTCTCTTCTACATTTAAGTACCTTTGACATGAGGAAGTTGTCCTATAACCTTTGTCTACATGTTTCCAATAACACCATCTTTACGAATCTCGAGAGGAATCTTTCCCCATTGGGTATTTTAACAACTAAACTTTTACGTGAGAGCAATAATGAGTGTAGCAATTAATTTTAAACGCATTCAATATGACACTTCTAGTGGTCCCTTGTTCCTCATAAATTTTTGAATCACATTCATTTTCCTAAAACGATGTGTTGGCCTCTATTTGCTCCGGATGACACTCCTAACGGTCTCTTGTTCCTTAGTTTGGTTTTTCAATTATTTTTGGAATCTACCTCGTTCTTTTTTTTAAAGATGCATATGCCTAGGGTTTTCCTACCTTAGATTTCTTTCTGATCTAACGTGCACTAAGGTGGTCTTTGTCATGTGCTAATTTTCTATTCACACATTGCTCTAGTTTTTGTATTCACACTCCTCGTATAGAAGTCATAGTTTTCTTTTTCTTTTTATCATTTGTATATGTATTTTTATCTAGTTGTAATTTAAATGTGTTATAAATATGTTATTTTATAGTTATTTAAAATAATAAAAGGAAAATCCATATTTTTAATTTGAAATTCAATAAGATTTATTTTAGATTGATGGAATTGTAAATATCAAATATTAATATTTTGTTGTGGTAGGGGTATTCAAAGATTGAATTTATTTATACATTTAAAATAAAAACAATTTCAACCATCCACTCAAACAATTTTGATAAAAATCACTTGATGTGTGAGAGCCCCTTGTTTCTGTGATAAGGGACCTCCTCCACGTAGTTATTTGAGTGTTTAAGTCACCCTACCCCACCCTACCCCCTATGGATTTGAACCTATGACCTCTTAGGACGAAACACATGTTCTTAACCATTAAACCCAGTCAAACTGCATATTCATTTTTTATGTTTTTAATCATTTTACAATTTTTTTCATTTAAATTTATCCTATGTAAAGACTGGTATTTTCAGAATATTTTTTAATTGTTTTCTTTGTTTTCTAAGGAATTTGAAGACTCTCATAATGCGATGTTATGTGCACCATATTCTAACCTTCTTTTGGATGTAATTCCCACCAAGTATCTTTACTTTGTGATCTTATACATTTTCTTACAATGCTAAGTGTATCTTGGAAACATGGCCCCTTTTCCAATGTGTTTTTCATGATATAGTCCTCTTCTTGTGCTATATTATTTTTTCCTCTTATCACATTTTCTATCTTTTCTCTGTTGGGTTAATCTTGCCTCGGTCATAGAGTTGTTGTTTCAGTTATTGTTGGGTTTACGGACCCATGTTATTGGGTAACCTATGGTATTTTTCCATGGTATTTCATATGAGTCTTTGTATGTCTATCTCCACACCATGCATGTAATCTAATTCAGGTACATAAATTAAGGTTGTAAATGATGAAACCTATTTAATGGTTTGAGATACTCCATTGTAAGAACCCTCAATTAGTTGGTATTGACTTGGCTTAGTCGATTTAACCAAGAATAATAGATATCTATTTATTTCTCTATAAATTTTAACACACTACCATGTCCATGACACAATTACATATGCTTTGTGTGGACAAAGAAAATAGCTAGCATCAATCCAACAAGTATCCATTAAAATGAATATTAACAATATTTCCATGGTCCTTTTAAAAAAACTCAATTAAAAATCGTAAAACAACAACATACTTAGAATTATGAATGAACATCCATTCAATTTCATTTCCATTCTCAACATATATATAGAATGAATGTTAATTGATTGAACCGAATATTGAATTGAAAGAATGTTAACAGTTTGAACCAAATATTGATCTGAAATGCAAATTAAACAACAAGCTTGCATTATATCCCATTAACATCCTTGACATATTTCATCATTAAATTCTGATTCAGAATTTAATTTTGATTCTAGAATATTAATATTGTAAAAATGCGCTATTTTCCTAGAGAATTTACTCACTCACTTAAATCAACAAAAACTAGAGAGTGACGTTTTTTCCTTCGAAAATAAATCTCAAAAAAGTTGGAAATAGTCATCCCATTTCGAGAATGATACAAATGTAAAGTTGTCATGTAAAATTCCCTTCAAAATTATGGATGTGCATAGCTCAGTGCACTTCATTATTAACAACAATAACAAAACAATAGTACTCTTCTATCTATTATGGAATTTTTAGGCCGAAGGAGTTATTTTAAGGGGAGCTTCTTCAGAGTCTTTCGTCGTATGTCTGCAACATATTAACAAATGACACATGCATTTGTCCATACCAAATCAAAAAATACCACGTACGTCTGTCTAATGTCTATCCAATGTGAATCCATTTCCGTTTGTATGAGTCATCGTCTTTACACTGCTCGTCCTTCTCGTGGTGGGTTCAATGAAATCCAAATTTATCGTGCCCACTGAATTCCAATCACGTGAGTCGACCTGATGTAACCAACAAATTATTTAATGGGATGATTGACCGAGGCTACAATGTTCATAATGTTGGAGGGGACCCATTTTAAGGTGATGCTCATGGGTCTATGCACTGAGAGAGATACACGTGAGATAGATACATGTGTTTTGAGCTAGAGGATTTGGTACATTAGCATTAAAACCAAAATTCATTTCCCTACCAAACATTATTTAGACTCATTGAAACACTTCAATACATGGATTGTCATTGACAGAGGTTTTGGTTGGATATTAAATGCCCCACCAATCAAATTTTCCCATATATACTCATCGATTCCATGTTTGAGAAAATAAGAAAGAAACAATTTGGTTGTTTGAAGGTGCAGTAGAAGCTGAGATATTGTGAATGTCAATAACTCGAAGGAGAAGAGAAAAGAGAGTGCTATCATGGTGGCCATAAGTTGCAAGAACAAGGTTTTCGTGTTGGTTGGAGTATTTGCCATTTTTTCTAGTGTCTATGGAGATGGAGATGATAGTGATGTAGGAAAAATATTCCGGCATAAGTTGTGGGATAGTCACCTCAAATCTTACTCATTGTGTTGGATCTATGACGTCCGATAAGGGGAAATCAACCCCCAATTCGATGTACCGTATGAGAAACAATCTGTTGCATACTGTCAATTTCTGACCTGGACGCAAAACATTTTTCTTCTTCTATGTTTAATGGAAGACATAAAATATGTGATTGTATCTTATTCCAGTTGGGCAGATAATCTTTCCTCCAGCTGAGCATGACACTCCGAGCTTGCGGTCCAAGGGAGAGAACAACAAAAAATCGCAAACAAGGAGCTCACAGACACTACATCATTGTTTGAACTCCGTCGTGCATCTTAGAGAAGCAATGTTGAAAGGATTCATGAGAATCAAAGAATCGTAGCAGTTATTTACTATTATTTCAAAAAGTTTTGCCCCACCGAGGAAGGTTTCTGGGAGATCAACTGTGTTCCCTTCCATTAGGTGTCGCTTCTAGAAACTAATGGAAACTAGTCATTCAAAGCAACAAAAAAGGATCAGGTTGTTAAGGTTTTGGTTTCCATCATTGAAAAAAAAAGAAATTTGTCGATTAGTGTTCAGATCAGCTAAATGAGATTTAAATTCAATCAATTTCAAGATGAAAATCACCTTGTGAAGCTTGAAACTGTGGCCTTTAATCTGAATTGTAACATTTGTTAGAAACTTAGTGGCTTCACCCCATGACAATTTAAATGAAAAGAAATGACCTGGAGTGAAGTGCATGCACTATGCTCACCATTTATGTATAAGAAAGCGATGGTCCATTCGTAACAATCGTTGTTCTANTGACACGCTAAAACATGGAATACATGAACATTTCCATTGTGTAAAGCAGTTACATGGAAAATTCTTGTTAAAAAATATTTATTTATTGTGATAAAATTTGAATCCTTTGCACTCCTACATTACAACGACCAACAATAAATAATCACACAATGCATTAAACATTATCTATACCTGACAAGCCATAAACATCACACTATAACACATAGATTGCTCACCACATATAGATGTATAGTCGTGTGTGTATATGAAAGCATGCATACCCCCTTTCAGAACCCACCTGTTGATATATCCATGTAATTGCACTATTGTTAAGTAATTAATGACACTTGGTTATAGGCTAAAATGTCTATCTATACTAAAATTTCTGTGCTTGTAATAAAAAATAAATTTTCCATCTTATAAATGTATTTAAATTTTTGTATTCACTTGATAACAAAAAAAAACACCTTAATAGAGTCAAATCCATTTTAACAAAAACAATGAATTGTTTTCTCTCGATAGCGAGTTGAGTTTTTTGAACTTGAATTCATTTACAAAAAAATTATATACTTTGAGACTTACTATATCTATGACACCTTCACTCGAGAGAAATTTGAAAACCCCATCGCTAGCAACGACAAAGAAGGGATGATCGGACTTGAGGTCAAGCATAGTGATCTCCAGAACATAAATGACACCAATGCTTTCAGTAGTATGATCACCTAGACTCCTCATAAAAGCAGACCCTAGATGATTTTCATCGGACAACTAGAGTGTGGGAGGGTTGCCACCCTCATCATCCTCTTCAGTTCCCCAACACTGAACATTGTGATCCCTAAGCCTTCGAACTAATCCAAGCTCAAAAACCTAGTTGTGCACAACTTAACATGATTATATTCATCCTCCTTGAAAGGGGTTTGATTATAAGAAAAATCCATCGCCTCATGTCCATTATCTCCCCTTCTTGCTTACACATTAATATCCCTAAATGAATAATGATAATTAAACACTCAGTAGTTTTGTAAGAAACATTGACATGTCAGTTCTAACCAACCTCGAAAATTTTAATCTATGTAGGGAAGAGGATGAACTCATTTACCTCCTCCCATAAATTAAGTTACAATTAGTGGATGATGTTAAGGAAGTATTTTCAATCATGAATCCATGTAATATTTAGCAACTCGAGTCTCCTCAACGGTGTAAACAATGAGTAAAATGCTTGAAAGAACAATTGATAGGAGTGATTATATAAGGGGTTGTAAGACGGTGAATGGTGCCCAATGAATTTTGGTCACACTAAGGAGAAAGATGATCAGAATGAGGACAAAGATGAGACAGAGGGTGCCAAAGAGATTGTGCATATCGTTTTTACACATGTAGCTTGCAATACGTGTTTGTTGTGTTATTGAATACAACAACACATGTATGTTCCTATTGCCACGTTGATTTGCATAATCCTTCAGATCATATCATAAAGGAAATATTTGTTTCCATATGGTCGAAAGAGTGAGAGAGACATGCACTTTCTTAATGGGGTGTTCATCTTTGAGAGGTTAACAGGTGGAATTTGCATGAACCCGAACATATTAAGCTACAATAATTAAGCCACGTTAACACAGGTCGAGGCACATCACTAATCAACTATAAGATGTCCGTTGTGAACCATCCAATTGGCTATTTAAATACTAGGGCAAAGGTTGACCACATAGTTTAAGGCAAACACACCATTTATGATTTATTATTCACATAAGGTTTGCAGCCATTTAATGAAAATAATGAAAATGATGAGAGTGGCATTAGCAATTTGAAGATAGCGTAGCGAGGACTACTGTGCAAGGATAACAAAGGGATATTAAGAAGTTGATCACAATACTTCGAACATCGACCCATTGTTTTACATAATGTATTTATAATAGTAATAGAAAGTGATAAGAGGTCAGTTATATGGTTTTTGTGTTGGTGATAAGAGGTCACAATACTTCGAATATCGACTGATTGTTTTACGTGATGTATTTATAATAGTAATAGCAAGTGATAAGAGGTCAGTTATATGATTTTTGTGTTGGTGATAAGAAGTCATTTATATGATTGATTTTTTGTGTGGGTCGTTGAGCATGATTTAATTTTCATGTGGTTAAAAGAGAAACACAGAGTTGTTCGATGCCAAAGACATTTTAAATGTTTCCTGCCAATAAATGAAGTTGCCTAACCATTGTTATTTTGTGAGAAATCCTCGAGAGTACAATACATATAAATAAATTATTTTATATATAATAAAAATGGTGAATTAAAATATTTATATAATAATAATAATAATAATAATTTATTTTTAAGGTCACGGTCAAGTCAGCATATCAAATTGGTGTATAAGACCTCCTTGTTTGTGGGACAAGGGATCCCTCTTCGTCTAGCGATTTGAACCTGTAATACGAAGATTATATATATGAAAGCCAATAAAATGAAATAAAAATTTATGTAATACTTTGACTTTTCTTAATATTACAATTAAACAAAATAATAATAAAATAATATTAATATATTTAAGTATCTGAGGGTGTATAACATTAACTAACTTTCAAACACTATAATAATTAAATAATATTAATTATCATCATCATCATCATTTAAGTATAACATTAACTAACTTTCATAATAAATATTTTTTAAAATGTGAGTAGTTAATAATTAATTTTAAAAAGGGATTATTATATTCTCAATAAATTACAATAACAGTTTACTCATTGTATTGAGATACGGAAGAGTTTATTTTTTAACATGTTTTACAAATAAAAAAACATTAAAAGAAAAAATTGATTGGGAAGTATTCAATAATTTGGCCAAGTTTTGTAACAAGATTAAAAATCTTGGTTGTCTTTTTAAGAGAATGAAATATCATTTTTATATAGATCTAACAATATTGTAATCCATGTAAGAATTTAAATTGACCTTAAAATACAAAACTTTCAATGTTTACAAGTTTACAATTTTAACAATAATGTAACCATATTTAGTTTTTGAACTCATTACATATTTAAAATATAATGTGAGAAATATCTAGGTTTTTCATGTTTTGAGAAGATATATATAATTTATCTTATAAATAATTTATGTAAAAGTAGTTTGGCTCGCATCAATGACATGGTTTTGTAATTATTAATAATTAGTGATAATAAAAGTTGCCATCTATTTTATTGCATTTTCATATCAAATTATAATTAGATGTTATCTAAATCTTTTGTTTTTAAGATATATTCGAAAAAAATTATTACACCTCTTATTTTTCTATATCATCTTTGTTTAATTATCTATTCTTTCACTAAATATTATGATGGTCATAGAAACATATATTAGTTTTTTTGGACTTTCCCTGGGTATAGAAACATATATTAGTTTTTTTTGGGTATTCCCTTCCCCACTTTAGAGATATGCTAGTTATATTATAATAATATGCAAGGAGACATAATCTCTAGTTTGATCTTCTTTCTATTTTGGAATTTTCAGATTATAATATTATGTCAAGGAGACATTATTTCTGGTTTGATCTGTAGCAGACCCAATCCTTACAAAACACAGATATATATCGGTGGTGGGAAATCAGAGAACTCACACATGAAGAGACACGAAGAACATACAAAACAACTTGTCTATTGCATTAGAGGCATGAGTATTTATATAGTGGTGAGATGAGCTCCACCGTTGATTAGTTTCAAGATCAATGGTTGGAATTGCTTCTTCTACAAGTTTCTAGTTTTTTCAAGAGTTTACCGAAGTCGGTGCAGTCGATGCATTTATTGCAAGCTTATCTCTATCAACTATTGGACTGGTTGTTTAATTAATTTCTAACACTCCCCCTTAATTAAACAACCTTTACAACACCTATCTTATCTCTACATATTACAAACTTAGCCTTCCCAAGAGGCTTTGTA